>JAQQAC010015530.1:8866642-8935147 GCA_029783875.1 Phataginus tricuspis | reverse complement strand
GCACACACTGACACACGCGTGCATCTGAACATGCTGGGATGAAGGACATCACCAACTTGCTGAGCCTGTTCAAAACGTGGCCACCCCCAGCTCCACAGCCATAAAGCCCTGAGAGGCATGAGGAGGTCCACCCCACAGGGCAAGCCAGAGAACATCCCCCAGGGAGGCCCCCCCAGCCAGAGAAGCTCCTTTAACGAGGTTGCATGGCCTTCGGGCATGGGGCGCCTGCTGTGTTCCTTGATGTGCCCGCCACTAAAGGGAGAGTGTGCCTCACAGGGCATGGTTCTCACCTGCAGAGCATCAGCGGAATAATAAATACTGCAATGCTACCAGGAAGCCCGAGCTCACTTTCTTTACCTGGCCCAGAGCTGAATATTTACTGGAAACCCTGTCCAACCATGCATTCAAGAGAACTGGTGGACACTGCCCAGAAGAGCATGCCATCAGCTGGTGGGTTCTTCCCTTTCCCAAGTAAGTAACACCCGGACCACCTGCAGTACAAAGACAAGGTCAAAGCAAGAGGCAGGAGAGGCCTTGCAGGGAAAGCTGCTGCGTCCGACACCTGGGCCTGCCCAGGGACTGACAGCTGTCAGCAGTGCCTTCTGAGGATGGTACCATTCCAGCACCCACATCATATTTTTAAATTGAAATGCAACATAAATACAGTAAAGTGCATGAAGAGCTTGAATCTTAAATGTACAGCTCATTGAATGTTTACATCTGGGAACTCCAAAGTGACCACTCACAGAGAAACTGAACCTTTCCAGCATCTCACAAGGCTCCCTCAGGCTCCTTCCCAACCAATATACCCGATCCTGAGTCCCCTACGTAGCTGCACACTTTTTTCTTTTTAATCGCAGAGTACTATTCTATTGCCTGGATAGATCATAATTTATTTTTCCCCGACTGATGTATGAACTATTTCCTCTAGCTAGGGCTGACAAAGAATGAAACTGCTATGGATTTTCTTGAACAGGTTATTTAAAAAAATCATAGTCTTACTAAGATATAATGTACATACTATGAAATTCGCTCAGTTAAAACACACAAATCACTAGTTTTTAGTGTATTCACAGAGCTGAGCAACCATCAGTTCTTCCTAATTCCATAACATTGAATGTGTCCTGTTGTGGGTATATGTCTTCATTTCTCTTGGGTAAACACTAGGAGTAGGACTGCTTGTTTAGATTACTATTTTCTAAACCAGAAATGTTATTCGACATCCTCATCAACACTTGGTATTGTCATTCTCTTTAATTTTAGCCACTCTGGTGGGTGTGTGGTTCCCTATCACATTTAATATCACTTGTCTCTATTCCCCATTCTCCTGCAAATAACCTGGTACAGACTGAAAGCTGCAATTTCCTGACAGAAGACTCATCCAATAATCTTACGGCTGATACTTTTCTTTTTTAAACAAACATCTGTGTAGGACTGCCAAAATGGTGGACAAAATGATAAACTAGGTTCGCTGAGTTAATTGAAAATTTTGAAAAAAATTTTTAAACCTATGAATCTGGCACTTGAATCTGGTCATTTTAAATTTCTCTTGATACCGGAATGGCAAAATGCTACAAAGCGGAAGTGAGGATTCTCTATGGACACAGGTGAGCAGCTCTCAAATTGTAGCCAAACCCCAAATGCAAACCACACCCCAAACACTTCTCCATCTGCAAAGGAAAGGCTCATTCTTTTCAAGTAATAATAGAAAATATTAACTGCTCAACAGAATTTTCTCATATAATCCTTGCAACATTTCTGTGAAGTTATACAATTATTCCCATTTTACAGATGAGAAAACTGATACATATGGAGGCTAAGTAATCTTTCCAAGGTCACGATACAGAGAGTGGGATTCCTACCCATGTCTCTCTGCCTCTAAAATGCTGGGCTACTTGTCACTACTCTCTACTGTCCCTTCTTGTAGCCTGGAATATGATAGGTCACTCTATAAATCTTTGCTGCATAAATTTGTTGAACATAGTATCTTCCCACAGAGCAACTTGAAAACAACTTTTTCAGGAAAAAAAAGAATGCTCGTAAGAAGCATGAGGATTGAAACGGGATCATGCATTATATAATCCTAGAGTGAACAGTCCACAGCCCAGGTATAACTTGAGAAAAGTAAGAATACCCACGACTAACTTCACAGAAGATGCAGCAGGCCTTCATCACAGCAGTTCACACGGCCGTGGCCTGACTCGGGTGCCAGGGCAGAGGACACGTGAATGGAGGAACACTGACTGCTCACTGACTGTGCGCTCAGAGCTGGGCCAGGTGCTGTTGGGAATGCAAGAAGACATCCCTTCTTCCACTCTTTGGCGTGAACTCCTTCACTAATTTCTCGAGTGTTCTAGCCATCTGTGAAGGGCAAAGCTTACAAAGTACACTCCAAAGGTGAAATTGAGTTAACTGCCCCAGCCCTCCCTCCCAAAGTCTTGATGTCCCAAATCCCAACATTTTAAGGGTGCACGGAGGGAAGTAAGAGCTCCCAAGGGTGCAGCCCAGTGGCAGCAGCTTGGAATACTCATGCCAACACTGCTCACAGCAAAGCTGTCTATGGGGAACACAGGGTCTGAAGTCACGAGGACACCTCTTACTCTCACTTGTTTCAAAGATGAAAATCCTTCCTGGCGGCAGGGGGCACGGCTCCGATACAACAGGGAATTGGGTCACTGAAAATGAAGGAATTAAATCCAAGAAGATATACCTAACACAGTGGGAAAGAAAGTAAATTCTCTTTCTTTTTTCGAGGAGGAAGGGTAGTCACTGCACAAAGGACTAACTAAAGACTTGAACAATGGCTCCTGATTCCATTTTCACTAAAAAATGTAAAAGGTACTTTAACAGTCACCAAATCCTTTGCATTCCAAATTATGCATCTGGGGAAAAAATTGACCCTTTAAGTATTCTTTAGGCCTTATTTATGGAGAGGAGAGCCCTCTGCCAGGTGTTAGGGACCTTGAGTAGCCTACACCCTGCCTTCCTGGGCACACAAGCCGATACCCAGGTGGCTGGCTGGGAAGTACAGTGACCAGATTATTATTTTTCTAATTAGCCAGACTCTTACCCTTACTTTTCTTCTCCTGACATGATGATGAGTGAAAGAGGTAGGCATTTTATTTATCAAACCTGACTGATCACCCATCGTATTCTGGGCCAAACATAACCACATGCTTGAGAAACTGTGCAGAAAACAGAGTTTCGAACAGAGAATGATGGCCTGAGGTGGGGCAAGAAAGAAACGAGGACTGTCCTTGGAGACAGATGTGACCATGGGCCTGCTCCCCTGTGACCCCGACCCCCGGAAGTCACAGGACAAGAAAACAGGTGTGAAAACATAGCTGGGGAGATCCTTTCCCCTCACCACCTCCCCCAGACACTCCCCAGTAGTTCACAGAAACAGTCGAGGAAAATTACAAACACAGTCTACCAGCTGTTGTGTTTACAAGGTGCCAGGCAATTCATCATTGACTGAAAATTGTTCTTGCCACATATTTGACTAACTAGCTATTTTGGAGTCAGAGAAACAAGCACAACCTGCTTGTATTTAACGGTCAGGCCTTATGTTCAGATGCAGTCTACTTATATATAAACAAAAACATCAAAATCTTAACGTGAAGAATGCTTGGGTCCATTCAAAGAGCTGATGTAGAGTCAAGGGGGGACAAGGCAAGATTGGATGACTTTTTGGAAAAGAGAAAAGCTGTGAGCAGGAAAACAATGAGCAATGAAAACACTTCAAACAAATTCCACTTTGGGGGATAAACCAGGAGAACGAGTCGGGGGAGGGCACCGCTAGGGTACGTGGCACACCTGGGTTGCCAGGCCACCAAGATGGTCTCCAGAGCATAACAGGATAGAAAAGTTATTTTCACAATGTCACACCAAGTAAATGTCTACTAAAAATCTTTCAAGTCCACATGTCATTCCTTTCTATCATGCGTCAAAACTCAGCGTTCCCATAATTAAAAAAAAGTCTGCTCATTCGGATTTTCCAAGAACTGTTTCACTTTATTGGCTTTGACTATGACAGCTCATTCTCTCATGACACTGGCACCCAGGCCTGCCCATATTCTGCCCTCTGGTTTGGGCATGTCCAGGGCCCGAGCTCTTGGCTGGTGACCCAGTGGCAGCCACACCTTGGAGAACTTAGTTCTGGGATCCGGAGAGAGGGTCTTCACAGGGAAACAGTATACAGGGCACAATTAAAGACAGGAGTGTGTGCCCCACAAGAGCTTTACTGGGGACAAAGGGGGCTCCTTCACAAGGTACAGGCAGAACCCCATCTTCCTCTGTTTCTGACATGAGTGCACAAAACCACAAAGGTGTGTGAAATAAGACCAGTATATCTGAGCATTCACTCGGCACTCATTCAGTGTTATCCTACAATGGACCCGGCACACATCAGTTCATCCCCCAACAGAGGCCTCATAAACGTTCCCAATTAACTGGCCTTCGTGTTGCAAAAAGCACTTCAATTTTAGTCATTTCAAATTGTCTTGGATGATAACAACACTCATATAAACACTGCAGTCCGGAAATTGACAGAAATTTGGGATATTTCCTTCATAAATGAACTAGCAAATTCATTCAGGTCAAGAGTTGTGAAACCCAGAATTGTTATCATATTTTTGCAGCACAGAACATTGTGATGACCGATGGCACTAAAAATAGCCCAGAAAAAATGAGGAGTTCATAATCAGAAACAAGAAAAACAACTGCCCATTAACATCACTCACTTTCCTATGAATTATTTTGACAACAGGAAATGGAATTCAATTTCTTTTTTGATTCCAAAACTGTATTTCCCCTCCCCTGTGCCCTCTGGGAAAACTTGTTCATAAACAAATAATTCCCAGATAACGAACTTCTTTGCTGACTGTTTCCATACAGCTCACCAATGACAGAGCGGCTCCCAAACTTGCCGCTTCATGTTCCTGTCCCTTCGACAGTGATGTCATGGAAAGACACTGACATGCTGTTATTATTGCCCGGCTAGAGACTGTAAAGGAAATTACAGTCTGCTGCCTCTAGGTTTTAATTTTCCATGAAAAATTATTCTCATTGCCACAGCCGCCTACACTGTGCAAAAGAAAAATGATTTAATTAGGAAAAAGCCATAATTAGATTTTTAAGTGCACTCTTTCAACATAAAAGTTACAGACAGCACAGCTTCACTGGGTTTAACCGTTTATTTTCATCAGCCCTCTCCAGAGCACGGTAAGGGGCATAGTAACAACTGAAAGCAGGGGGAAAAGAGGACTACGCCGCGACACAGCAAGTGATCTATTCAAATAGTTAAATATCGACTCATCTATTTAAACGTGCCGGAAGAGGGGGAGGAGTCTGAGAGGCTGAGAAGAGGGAAGAAGCACCAGCAGTGAACTGAGGGGGTGCAGCCCCGGGTGCGTGAGGACCTTCTCCACCCAGGAGGTGCAGAAAGAGCCACAGGGGCTCCATGCCCAGCAGAGAGTGAGCTCAGTGATGAGGACGTTGGCGATTAAAGATGCCCATCCCCTGGGCAGCACAGATCCTGGTGTTAGAGGGACACAGAGAAGAGGGGCATGGCCCCCGTGCAAAGGTGCCGTGCAAACCGGTGAAGCATGCCGTTTTTTTTTTTGTGACCGTGTGAGGTGATGGATACTAACTAAACTCATTGTGATGATCATTTTACAATATATACAAATACAAATCCTTATACCTCAATAAAACGGGACAAAAAGAATAGTAGTAACAAACTAGGAAGCAGAAGGGAACTAACATTCTATTCAGCACAGATGACCCATGGAGGGCAAGACATGCTGGGCATCATTACTATGCTCCCAGGATTTTTCTGCAGCCTGCTCCTGCGTGTGTGTGTGTGTGTGTGTGTACACACATGCAGGCCAGCTAAGAAGTCTGACTCCAGACCCTGAAAGATTTGTTGGCTTGTCACCTCCTCAGAAGTTCAAGGTATGATTCACTGTTAAGCTTTGGAATTTCCCTATAAATATATCTAAAAGATTAAGTGGAGAGCAAAAAAATTATGCTTTACGGAAGTCATGGAATCTGATTATTTCACATTAAAAAGACACTAAGCTGTCGGTTCTTGTTTAAAAAAATTCTACCAGAAAAAGCAAGAGTTTTACCAATGGTCTTGGAGACATTTTAAAAGTCCAAACATAAAACCCTAACAGCTTCTGTTGACAATGCTTTTAACAAGTTCATCGGGTACTTAAAACAGGCTTAATTTTATCTACTAAACTGACATAGTCAAGACTCCTTCTTAGTTCAATATCTTGGCAATAGGCCAAGAGAAATGTCAACATTTCACTGAAAGAAGAGACTGTAGGCCTTGCTCCAGAGACCTGGGAAAAGAGCCTGACAGATAGGCGGTCAAAACTCAGAAAAATTCCTATGCACTTGAGAGCTCTTCATAAGGATAAATTTCTGCTGAAACTCAGCAGAATTTTCTCAACTCTTTTAAGAGAAACTCCTATATGGGAAACACGGTTCGGGAGGGCAGTCGTGTTACTACACAAGGAGGTGTTGTTACGGGACAGCTTTGAAGGCTCCCTGGCAAGCCCAGTGTATAATTGAGGCTACGATCCCACAACAGCCAGCAGGGTGTTCTCCATGGAAACCAACAAACACACATGTTCACAGGCACAGCAGCTGTTCTGAATCAATGACTCTTTATATAGGTTTAAAAACATTGTGAATGGTGCATCAATTGCTTCCTTTGTTAGACGGTGTTTGATCACATGTGCTGGGAAAGGCCTGTTCTTCTGCATGCCAAATTCTAAGCTGTGTCGAGAATAGGCAAATCACAACCAAATTCACTGCGTGGAGCTTGTGAATACAAGTGATAAATTCAGACTCAGGAAATCACTGGTTAATTTGGTGAAAGAAACTAGTGGTTGACAGGGCCAAGGAGGACCTGCCAACTGCAGGCATTCATTATTCTAGGGCTGTCTAAATATTATGCAACCCTCCACATAAGGTAGACATCCCTGCTGTATTTGCTTATAGATGAGGAGATGAAGCACACACCTAGACAGTGGCAGGCCTGGGACTCAATGCTCAGTTAAAATTAAGTCGTGGTTCAGGTTTATATGACTCCACCAAATGCTCTGGGTTTGCACAGCATCTGGAACACCCCAGCTATCTCCACATACATTAGCTTATGTAGTCTCCTTTATCTTGAAACATTGAGAAGTCCAGGCTCTAGAATTTTCTAATATTGCGATATTTTCCCCTCGATCTTTCTTTGCTCGCCCCATTTCTGCACCTGGCAAACGCTCCAGGTTTGAAGACTCAGATGGGACCATGTGTAAGAAGGCTTCCCCGTCTTCTACCTGGACCGTGTGAGCAGCATTCTTCCTAAGCAGCAATGGGAAAGGAAATCTCACCCCATAAACATACATTTTGACCGTCCTAACTCTACATAAAAACAAGGACAAACATTCCAATTAACCGCTTGTAGCATTTATACATAGTCTTCCACAAGAGAAGGTGGAATTTGGCGATAGAGATGGAAGAAGATCAGATTACTGAATGGTTTCCTACTTTGTTCTGATTGTATCTATTAAAGACTTTTAAAATCCAGCAAATGTTTGATTAAGTAGGCACTGATAGTATCGATATGGCTTCTAGCATATCATCATTATATATAATTCTACAGTGGACTGTAAATGCCATCTGCACTTAGTCTTACATATCAGACACAGTCAATGCTGTCAGAGCTCACTACCGTCAAACGGCTTTGATCTATCTTTAGAGAGCTTCTAAGCCTTGCTTTATGGATGAAACAACTGAGGCCCAGAGGGGTTCAGCACTTAGCGACCAAAGCCATCCATGGTGCCCTGCCCTTCCCTCTTCGCCCTGAGATCCCACTCCCTCGGCTACTCTCAGGGGAAAGCCTCCCCCCATCCATCACCTCCCCTCTGCTAAGGTTCAGAAAAGAAGGCTTCTGTTTTCTCTAAAGTTAGCTGCCACACTCCTTCCACCCGCCCACTGAAATATGTTCTCCCAACTTCCCCTCCTTCCCTAGCATTTTCGCATCTCTCTGCTTACGGGTGTCTTCTTTTCTAGTTTCAAGCATGCTCAAATCTTTCTGTTCCTAGAAAAGATGCTATCTCCACTAGAGCTAGCTCTCCACCCGCCCATCTCCAATCACAACCTTCTGTCCACTTCCCATGTATTCTTGGGTATTTCTGATCCATCCTCTGCCTACTCCCACCCAGGCCCTTTTACTAAAACTGCTTCCTCAAAGGCTAGCAATGTCCATGCTTTGGTCTTTTCTCAATCCAGATCTCTGTGACTTCTTGGTGGCAGTTGGTTTTACTCCTTAAAATTCTTTCTTAGACTTGCCCACCCTGAACTTGCCTGGTTTCCCATTCTATCTCTCAGTGACTACTCCTCTCTCTACTCATTACCGGTCCCCGGCATCTGAGCATCTCCCAGGAGAAGTCCTGGGCCTCTGCTCTGCGCAAATCCCTCCCCTCGCTCAGTGAGCTCATCTATTTATTCATTTTCTTGATTCCAACACCATATTTACAGGTGAAGCCCAAGCAGACATGCAAAGCCCTGACGCTCAACTACCTTTTATCCCATGCGTCCGACACAAACAGCTGTTTAGATGTTTTATCCCCAGTCGCCTCCTGCCCAAAGAGGTTCTTTCACAATCACCCCATTTCTGTCTGTAATGCCATGGATTCCTGTGTCTCTAGCTACAAACCTTAGGACCATTTGGATCGTCCTTATCCATCATTCCCTGTATCATTACACACTTCCTACTTGTCTGAGTCTTTGTTATCTAATTCCTTTCTCATAACACCCAATTATATAATACATTAATTAATACTTATTTTTATTCAAATTGTCGGTCAAGTTGACCTTTTCTCTTTATGCTTGCCATCACTACCTTGGTTCACATCCCTTCTAAATGCTTGGAACTCATTTCCAATCTGTTTAAAGCACCATTGCCATATTACCTGATGAGACATTATTTACCGTTGGTCTCATCCAGAGGTTCACAATGGTCTGGGTGGCCTGGCTTCTGGGCTTCCTATGACCTGCCTCTTTTGGGCCCAATTCCCCTGACACCCCCACACTCTCCTCCTCCTCCAGTCAAATTTATTTTCTCATGGTCCTCCAGCTGCACATCCCGCCTTGGGGTCCGTGCCTCTCATCCTGGGAGGCCCTCATTCCATTCTTCCACCTTTCCCAGCAACCCGGGCTTGGGGGAACCAGCCAACCGCTCGACCGCCTCAGCCTCCTCAGAGCTCTCCCCTTCCCAGGGCCTGAATCAGCACCAGCCGGCTCCGCAACGTCCCTGCAAAGTCTCACCCTTGACACTTTCACCTTCTCCTCCAAATCATAGAACAGCTTAGACACGCACGGCACACGCACTGATGCATGCCCCCACCTCCCACTCCAGAGGCTTCCCTCACCATGTTGACTGATGGGTAGAATGGTCCTAAAATAAGACCATGCAGAGTGAGACCAATACTTTGATATAAGACACTTCTAATACCACCAAAACTATGAGAATCTAGTGTATCTTAAAATCCCATGGCATTAACAGCTGTTTCAGGCAGGTAGTAAATCATGACAGCGTCCGTGAAGGGACTGGGGGCGGCAAGTCAGGCATCCGGAGGTGACACTGAGAGGCATTCACTATGCCCAGGGCCATGAAAGGAACAGATGGGGGCTCCGTTTTCTGGCCTTCCACTGCCTTCTGGACATGCAGTGGTATCTTCTATGCCCCAACTATGCCATTAGCTTAAAGGAGGAAAACCTTCTTACAGAGAGAGCTTGAGACAGGAGCAATCACTAGCTTCTAAGGACCCTAGAGGGTGGACCAGGGCTGCTGTCTGGGGACCCCTCCCCTCTCCCTGCTCATCTTTACCATAAACTCGCTCTGACCTCAACTGCTTCTTTCCCATGGATGCTGAGAACCCCGGTCAGTTTGAAGCTAACAAGGGGGAGACAAGGCGCTGTTTAATCCAGGAAAAATTCTCATGTGAGATCTGAAATCTGCTGGAGAAAGCCTAGGAGAAAAACATAAACTCATACCCCACCTTTCTACATGGCTACACATTTCATTGCTTTTCTCTTTAACTCAGTCACTCGTTCCTGCATCAAGGCTTTACACTACAAGTGGGAAGGGATCCATTTTGTGAAGGTCCAGTTAGGTTTCACATGCTTGCATTTATCAAAACGAAGGGAGAAATAAAAAAGAAGATGCTAAATATTCTGTTATTTTTGGCTTCTTAGACTGTTTCTCAAATTCCCAGAGAGAAATACAGTAATAATCGTGGTAACACATACAAAATGACTTACACATTTTTTCCGTGCTGAGCATTCTCAGACTTAAAGAAGATACTAAGAAAGACAAGGACCAGAGAGAAGCATGGATGCCTTTTCTCGGAACTTGGAGGAGATGAAGCTGCGGGGACAGCTCCTTGGAGAATGGCAAGAATGGGTCCTTTGGGAGCAAGGAAGAAGGTACCCTCCGCTTTCTTCGGAATGACCTCCCTGCTTGTGTATCTTGGGGTTTTTCCACAGAACCAAATTCTCCTCTGGGGCCAGTGGAACATCCTTCTGAGTCATTTTCCGAATATGCTGGCACCCAGTAGAGTCACAATGACATCATGGGGAAATGCTGTCTTGTTAAGGATAATTTTGTTGTATTTCAAATGTCAGCACATTTTGATGTGTAGGGGGCCCCAAGAATGGGTAAATATTCTGCCATTGAGGATCACAGCTCGTTTTCATATACAGAAGAAAAAGGAGAGATAAAGAAAGAGAGGGAGAGAGAGACACTGCTTGATGTACTGAGGCTTCAAGAGACCGTAATGGCACATCTACTCCAATCCTCCACATTTAAAGAGTATGAGTATTAAACCACAGCAGCCAATTAAGGATCCTTCCACTTTTGAATCAATTATAGAGAAAATTATAAACCTCCCTCAGAGTTCAAGGAGAAAAGAAAAAATAAAATAAATAAAAAGGAGACTCACCAAAATAGTGGCTTAACAGGCAAAGCCTATACACAGGCAAAATGTACTTCCTAACCCTAAAACCCCAGATTAATGCACTTTCTTTGAGCACCACTACATTATAGCTTTCAGGGATGCTTTACATGCCATAAAATTCATTCACTGTAAATGTAAAATTCAATGATTTTTAATGAACACGTTGAATAAATTAATTTCAATGATGGTGACTGTCACAATGACTCAGCTTTAACACTTCCATTACCTAAAAAAAAAAACCCCTCAAGCCTATTTGTAATGGATCCTCTGCTCCAAGAAACCAAATATGTTTCTTGTCTCTATAAATTTGCCTTTTTTGGACAGTAGACATAAACAGAATCATACTATTTGTATTATTTGGTGACTGGCTCCTTCCACTTAGCATAATGTTTCTTGAGATTCATCCACGTTGCAGCAATGTATTAACAGTCCATTCTTTATTCCAGAATAGTATTCCATTGTATGTGTATACTATATCTTGTTTATGCATTCACTAGTTGATGGACATTTAGATTGCTTCCGGTTTGGGGCTATTACAAATAATGCTGCTCCGAGCATTCATGTTTTAAGTCTTTTTGTGGGTATGTTTCCATTTCTAGTGGGTAGATTCCTAGGAATAGAATTGCTGGGTTGTATAATCAGTTCATGTTTAATGTTTTAAGATACAGCCAAACAGTTTTCCAAAGTAGCTATATCATTTTACATTCCACTAGCAACTTATGAGGGTTCCAGTTTCTCCACATTCTTGTCAGCACTTGACAGTGTTTATATTTTTTATTACCACTATCCTGGTGTGTGTGTAGTGGTATCTCATCACGATTTTAATTTGCACTTCCCTAATTGACTAATGATGTTGAGCTCCTTCATGGACTATAAACCATTCATCTGTCTTCTTTGGCGAAACGTCTATTCACACCTTTTGAATTTTTTAACTGGGTTGTATGTAATCTCACTGAAGTAGAAGAACTCTTCATATATTCTGGATACAAGTCCTTTATCAGTTTTATGATTTAGAAATATTTTCTCCTAGGATATGGCTTATCGTTTTGTTTCCTTAATGGTGTCTTTTGAATTGCAAAATATTTTAATGTCATCTAATTTATCAGTAATTTTATGGCTCATGTTTTTGGTGTCATAGTTAAGAACTCCTTGCTTAAAGCAAGGTCATTAAGATTTTTTCCTGTGTTTTCTAGTTTTAGCTCCTACATTTAGGTCTATGATCCATGTTGAGTTAACAAAGTGAGGCAAGGACCTAAGTCCTTTTTTTTTTTTTTGGCATATGGATACCTGACTGTCTCAATATCATTTGTGGAAAAGAAAATCCTTTCCTCACTGAATTGCTTTGGCACCTTCCTTGAAAATCAATAGACCACAAATGCTTATCCTCACACCAATACCACGGTATCTTGATTATTCTAGTTTTCCATGAGTTTCAAAATTGCATGATTTACGTCACCCAACTTTGTTTTTCTTTCACAAAATTATTTTGTCTATTGGATTTCCAAATAAATCTTATGATCAGTTTGTGAATTTGCACAAAAAGTCTCCTGAGATTTTGGTAGGAATTGCACTGAATCTATTGATTTAGGAAGAATTTCTATCTTAACAATATCAAGTCTCCCCATTAATTTTTCTCAGAAAGGTTTTATAAATTTCAATGTATAAATCTTGAACTTCTTTGTTAGATTTCTAAGGTACTTTTTTCTTTTTGATGCTATTATAAATGGGAATTTTCTTAATTTCATTTTTATAAACATGACTGCTCATTACTTACAAAACTACAATTGATTTTTTTACATTGATCTTGCATTCTGAGACCTGGATAAATTGTTTATTAGCTCAATTAGTGTTTTTATAGTTTCCTTACAATTTTCTACAAATAAGATAATGTCATTTGTGAATACAGACTATTTAATGTCTTCCTTTCTAATCTGGATGCCTTTGAGGGTGTGTGTGTTGGGGAGCTTATTGCACTCCCCAAAACCTCTAGTAGAATGTTGAATAGAAGTGCTGAGCAAACATTCTCGCCTTGTTCCCAGTTTTCAGGGGTAAGTATTCAGTCTTTCACTATTAAGTATAATATTAGCTATAGGTTTTCACAGATGCCTTTTGTCATTTTGAGGAGGTCCCCTTCTATTATTAGTTTGTTGAGAGTTTTTATCATGATGGATGTTATATTTTGTCAAATGATTTTCTGCACCTATTGACATGAGCATGTATTTCTGTTCCTTATCCTATAAATATAATGTATTATATTAATTTTCATATGTTAAACCAATTTTACATTCTGGGATAAATTTCACTTGATCATGGTATAAAATCCTTTTTACATGTGGCCAAATTTGGTTGGCTAATATTTTGTTAAAGATCTATGTTTATGAAGGATATTGGTCTGAGTTTTCTTAGGGTTTTCTTTTTTTTTTTTGGTTTGGTGTTAGTATCAGCATAACTCACCTTATAGAATAAATTGGGAGTTGGTTCCTCTTCCTCTTTATAAAAGAACTTGTGAAGAAAAAATTTCATCTTTAAATAGAATTCATCAGTAAAGCCAGTTGAGCCTGGGCTTTTCTTTGTGGAAAGTTTTAATTACTCATACTGATTTACTTATTACTGATAATTTACTACTCACAATAAGTAAATCAGTATTTTCCATTTATTCTTGAGTCAATTTTCCTAATTTGTATCTTTCTGGGGATTTGTCCATTTCATCCAAATTGTCTAATTTGCTGGCATCAAGTTACTCACAATATGCATGACTAAAGTTATTCATAATATACAATCCTTTTAGTTTTTATCAGACCAGTAGTGATGTCTCTTCTTTCATTTCTAATTTTGATAATTTCTATCTTCTTTCCTATTTTCTTAGTCAGTTTACCTAGAGATTTGTCAGTTTTGTAGATGTTTTCAAAGAACAAATATAGATTTTTTTCTATTGCTTTTCTGTCTTCTATTTCATTAATTTCTACTTGAAACTATCATATCCTTCCTTCTGCTTACAATGGGTTTAGTTTGCTTTTATTTTTCTAGTTTCTTAAGGTGAACACTTAAGTTATTAATTTGAGGTCTTTCTTCTTTCCTGAGATGGGTGTTTAGAGCTATAAATTTCCCTCTAAGCTTTACTTTGGCTGCATCCCTACATTTTGACATGCTGTGTTTTTGTTTTCATTTGGCTCAAAATATTTTTAATTTCCCTTGTGATTTTTTCTTTGCCTCACAGGCTATTTAGAAGTATGTTATTTAATTTCCAAGTAAATGGTCTCTGAGCCTCTGCTCTTATTTCTTCACTTTTTAAAAATTGTTCTTTAGACTTAATAATTTCTTTTGCTCTGCCTTCCAGGTCACTTATTCTTTCTTCTGCCATCTCAGATTTGTTTGAGTACCATTACAGAATTCTTTCATTTCATTCCAGTTACTGTACTTTTTAGTGCTGCTTTTTCCATGTGGTTCTTCTAAAATTATTTCTATCTCGTTATTGAGATTCTGTATTCACTGGGTCTTTAATTCTTTAAACATGGATTCCTTTAGATCTCTGAACATAGTTAAGAAGCTGTTTTGCAGGCTCTTTCTGCTAAATCCTACATCTGAAGACAGACATGCAAACATAGTTCCTATTAACTGCTGTTTTATGTGTGCATGGATCATGCTTTCTGGTTTCTCTGAGTGCCTCTAATTTTTTCACTGAATACTGAACATTTTAGATAACATATGATAGCAACTCTGGATTCTGACTTTTTCCCCAGAGTACTGTTAACTGGTGTTATTGTTTTGCTTGTTTAGTAATTTGTGTGGACTAAGTCCATGAAATGTCCCCCATACAAGGTACAGATGTTCATGTCTTTTCTCAATTTTTTCCTTGTTTTTATTTTTAAGCTTGGGTTTCTAAGGGTCATATCCACGTCTGTATAGCTTAGCATTCTGGCAAACACTAGTCAGACACCTTGAGCCAAAAAGGCTTCTCTCTGCTTCTGAGTCTGTGTGGGGTCTGGGGAGCACATTCAAACTTCAGGCTGCTTTTGTGTCTGCCCCAGCTTTTACTTTCTGCTAGCTCTCTCACATGTCCTCTGTGTATGCACACAAGCTCTGTTGGCCAGGTATTTGTGCATGTCTTGTGTGTGCATACAAACTAAGGTCAATCTAGGATATATGGGGAGCTATGAAGCCCCTACGGCTGCCTCACCTCCCAAGACTACCTTTTAAGTCTCCAGTCAGACCACTGACCCAATGTTTGCCCCGAAGAGGACTGTAAACTCAAGAGAGTGGAACTCCCAACTTTTCCTATAATTTTACCACTGACATGGCCACTTAAACTAAAAATACTCCAAATAGAGTATTATGGAAGTGACAGCAAGTCTGCTGGTTTTCACAACCTGCCCTGCTCTGGTTGAAGTATCACACTGACCGACCTGGGGAGGAGGGAACGGGAGCAGGTTGCTCATGCTGTTTCTACCCAAAGTTTAGTACTTTTCATGAACAAATGCTTCTCAGCATGCTGTATGCCTTGGTCAGTTTTTAGAGAGCTGAGATGGATATTTTTGACAATCTTATCACAGATTTCTAGCTGCTTTTTGGGGAGAGGATTTGGCAACTTCCTCATTCCATCCTGCTGGAAATCAGCATCTCAGCCTCTCTTCACCGTCTGCTGGAATTAGCATTATTAATACTTTTAGAAAGTAGACCATGTAGGTAAAAATATCACTGTGAAATCTGATTTTTCAAAGAAAAATGTTTGTTTTTGTTTTCTGGGGAAAAAGCCAACAAACATGAAGATGACTAAAGGAACAAGCTTAAATGATTATTTCATTAGATTAAATTAAGAAACCTTATTCCTTGGAAGCAACACTGTGGGCCCTGTAACCTGACTCCTTCGCAGACATCAGGGAATTGAAATGCTCCACTGGAAAGAAGATATCCCAAACATCTCAGTTAAGGTTATGCATCCCACAGCTGCTTTCTCTGCTCCTTATTTTCCCACCTCTCTATCTTATGCTCCAACCATGGTCGATCAGATATGCCGTGGGCATTCTTTTAACAGTCCCTTTCCTGACTGCTTCTTTGGAGTCACTCAATCTGGCCAGCTGCCTATTTTTCTTTCTCTGTCACCCCTGTCAGTCTGAGACTTCTTGGGAAAGTCATTTGAGCTCTGGACACCCTCAGAGTCCCAAGGAAGGAAGGTAAGAACTTCCCCATGCATCCAGGCATTCAGTCTTTTAGGACTGGAGAAGCTGTAGAGATTTTATTGGGCAAAACCTCTCATGTTCAGGTGGACAAATTAAGGCTCAGGGAGGTTAAGGGGCTTACCCAGGTCACCTTTCAGGAGCACGATAAAAATTATGTCATGCTGGTAAAATAGCCAGAAGGCCTCAGACATTATTGCCTGAATTAGTGGAGGGTCAGGCACAGGGCCAGGGACTGGAAATGATTTCTTGAAGATCTAAGCTGACATTACATAGGCTCTGAGAACACTGGCTACAAAGGCTCCTGAGGTAAGAGTTTTCCCAACCCTTCCCTCTTTCTTACCTTAGCAAAAAAAATCCAGGCTGCACACTGTCCTGGGGCCATAAGGCTTTTCAGCCTCACAGTGCTGCACATGAGAAAGAATCCTAAGAATCCACTGGAAGGAGAAAATATTCTTTTGTTAGTGAGGCTTGTCTTCCTTTAGCCAAGAGCCATTTTCTGTTACATTTTACCAGTCAATTTCTAATTACACACAACCTCTATCTCATCTGTGTGGTCTAGTGATCTCTGGATAAAAACATCAAAAATTTAAAGACTCATTAAGCTCTATTTTTCTAAGGAGTTATAAGGAGAGTGTTTCGCTGAAATGGGGAGGTGGGGTATAGAAACTTGGGAGGCCCTTGGCCAAACTATGAAAGAAAAAAAATATAGAGGACAATCCCTCCTGCCTCTCCCATTTTGTTTCTGGAGCTTGGTGCCGACCAAGGTAGAGCTCTGATTTTTTTCAAGCAGAACAAACTGCCAGGAAAATTCCCCATATGGCAGAGGACCTAGACTGGGCCCTGGGTTCGGGGTAAGAATCCGAAAGGGAGGGCTCGCTCCAGTAACAGAAGTCCGGCCCGCACAGAAGCTATGCTTTGGAATGATGCCTAAGCCCATGCGTCTGACGTGACGGAGCTCCCACCACAGGAGCCTGAGGCTCAGGCAGCATCTCGGGGGCTATTCAGGGTCTGGACCAGCATGGCACTGGCACACCAGCGGGTGGGGAAGCTGTAGCCAGCACTGGTACCATTTTTTAAAGCATCAGTGTGTGGTCAAGTTCAAAGCAAAGGGCACTCCAAAAGAAGGGTCACATTTCCTTGCATTTGCAGGCAGAGCAACTGGGGAAGAGAATGTAGCAGAGAGTCTCCAGGATAGAAGCTGACTTCCCACGAGACATGCATGTAGGGCCTTCAGTGGGACTTTCCTTAGAAGTTGAAAATTGAAATGCACGAGATAGGACTGCAGTTGTGCCCTAACCAGAGAGGCAGCTCGTGTGAGCTGCACCTCATCCATACCTCCAGGGCCTGGAGGGCCACGCTGACCTGCAGTCCAGGTGCTGGTGTGCGGCTCCAACCCAGACTGTGAGCTCTGAAAGGGCAGGGCCCAGCCATGAGCTTCTCCGTACTTCCCCCACCAGGGCCAAACCTGGGGCCTTGATCAGAGTGGGTATTACATAAATGCTTGACAAGTTTGCTTGAAGGCAAGTTGAAATGACTTGAACACACCTAAGGCTAAATTTCATAGAAATGTGTGCCTTTACTTCATTAGATTAGTTCCCAGCCACTCTCCAGGGACAGGACGAGGCAGGGAGTAGGTGTTCCTTGTTACATTTCAGCCTCTTTGGCCCAGGTGACCTGCAAAGCTCCCTCAGGCTCACACCAGCAGTCATGGAGGCTGGGCAGTGGTGCGGTAAGTCGTTGAGTCACTCACACCTGAAAGGCGAGGAGCCCTTGTGGGTGAGCAGTAGGCTGGAAATCAAGGGGCCTGGGTTTCTGTTCTTGGCTGTGCTTTCTGACCCTCACAACTTTGAAGCACAGAGGTCCTTACCCCGCCTGATAGGAATCAGAGACTTTTGAGAACAGAAAGCTGCCCGCTCCCCATCAAACCTCAGTTCATTAACAAGCAACAGAGGCACCGGCACAAACAGTGTCCAGGTTTCCAGTCTCTTTCAACAGTTCTCCCCAGCTCTTCAGACTTCCCCAGGGCAATGTGCTTGTGACCAGAGAGCCCGAGTGAGACGCTCCAGGGGCCAGGGCTGCGCGGCTGGGAGTGGGAAGCAGGCAGCCCGCGCTCCAGGGCACTTCTTGGTGGCATGTGCCCGCCGCATCCAAGGAGGTGCCAGTCCTGTTAGCTCCCATAACTCCTTTCCCTCCGGACTTTTCCTCTCCTCTCTGCCTGCAGCCAGAAGAAGGGCATGACTCCACGTTCACCCTTCCCTCTGCACAGACTCTTCTGGAACAGAGCTATTCCCGGTGTGACCGACACACTCAGGAAGGCATGCACGAGTCCCTCCATCACTTGATTTGTATGTCAGTGAATCAGTTCTAAATTACTCATGGATCCCTCTTCTTTCTCCTTCCAATATCAGCTCTTCTATCCCTTGTTATGGAGGCAGATCTTAAAAGGAATGGGGGATCCCACAAGTGCAAGAGCCCGGGCCCCCCACTAATGGGGTATCCAGGTCATGGCTACCACTGTCCCCTCCGGCCTCCATGACCCTTTCTCAGCTCCCCCAGGACCTCTGAAGGTGACAGTTCTTAGCCAGAGATACAGTCATGAAGGAGATGATGCGGGGGAAACTGACACAGTCTTAAAAGAAGTTAAGCTTTGTACTGAAGCCGGGGGGTAGAAGGTAATAGAAAGTTAAATCTATTCAAATTAAGATTTCTAAATCTTTGAAAGTAAAAAAACCAAAAACAGAAAAACTGATTTTTCATGTTGGGTTATGAGGAAGTTGCAGATGAAAAGGGGCACAAATGGAGCCAGAGTGTCACCCCACTGAGCCAGCGCCAGAGGGCTGGGAACTGTGCTGCCCTCTTGCAAATAACCAAACAGTGGCTGCCTCCTCTTGGCACCTGGCTTCTCTGTGCTGCCAAGGAACCAGATCCAAAGGGAAACCAATCCGCAGGCACCATAGCAGAACGAGCATTCGTGCTGCACAGTCCTGGTGCAGGGGTCCTCCAGGCCCAGGCGGCCCCCAGTCAGGCAAGTGACGAGGCCTGGCTTGTTTGTGACATACTGATTGATACAGGGACTGAGATGAATTCTGTCAGTGTTTTCCTGACACTTTTCAGAGGCTGACAGATAAATTACTCTGAGGATCAAATGCATAAATAAACTCTATAATACTGATTTCTTTTTGTCCCAACACACCCATGAGAAACAGCACCTAGCTACATACCAGCTTTTTGACTTTCTGTAAAGAATCACTTCACAAGGTACAATATTAATGTGTGGAAATAGGTGGTCTGACTTGTGTAGCAATCGCTCATGGTTTGTTGACTATTGACGGTCAACCTGAGCAGATAATAATAATGGCCATCATTTACTGAGCCGGGCAAGATGCTTTGGGCTGTACACATCTTATTTAATACACACTAAGGCCTGGGTAACATACAGCTAGGATGCCTTGACCCCAAACCACACAAGTTAGCAAGCAGCAAGGCTGGAATTCAACCCATGTACAGTCTTTGCACCACATCAGAATACGTGCTTTGAGACTGTCCACAGAAGCCTTTCCATTTCTCAGCATAATAAAGTCAAGCAAAGTGGGGATGGTGGCAGGAAAGAAGGTTAGGGTGGGTATGAACTTCTATGTATCTAAATGTATCCTTCTAATTGGTCTACGTCCCTGGGTATGTCCCATGGCCAAATATTACTGACCACCTTGCTGTCTAAACATCTCCTGGTCATTGGTTTCCAAAATCTGCTTCTTAAGAGTCTGAGGGTTCAGTTGAGGATTTCTGGAGGCTGCACTTTAGGAACAAGAGAGAAACCAAAGTGGAAGTGGAGAGGGTGAAATTCTAGGTCCAAATCTGCCCTTGAACTGAATGTTTCATCATTTTACATATTGAAGTTCTAATAAAGACTCACTTGTAGAGAAAAAAAAGTGGGGGAATCCTAGCTCTCCTCCAAGTTTGAAACCACTGACCTGGTGAGGACAGGGGTCTTCCTGCCCAGGTGGCTCCCAGAGCCTGGGATGTTTCTGATGACCCACTGAGGGCCGAGGGTCTGCTGCCACACCTGCACCCGCCACCTCTCTCCGGCCGCTCATCCGGATAACTGGCTGTGACCCTGGACTTCAGGAAGCCACAGCTGGTGGTGCAGAAACATACAAATTAATAGTAGGACGGTTTGTGAGTTAAGATTACCTGGCACAGCAGCTGCCATGGAACCTGTAGAAATACAGGAACGGGAAGTCCAGGACGCTGAGGAGATCACCTGTGGGGCAGAGCAAGGGCGAAAGCATGGCCTGCATGTCCCCTGGCCCAGCTGGCTTGGAAACACAAGGCAGGGTTGTTAGCACAGCAGCCCTCTAAGCACTGAGCTGCCCAGCCCTGGATTCCCTCTGGCACTCCTCGAGTTTCTGTTATTGGCATTGGCTTATAATAACAGTCTGATGATGATAAAGCCTATTGAGTGAGAATCTGCCCTGTGCAGGGCCCTATGCTTAAAAGCTTTGTGCACATTACCTCTTTCAATCCTTGTTAACAACTCTGTGAGGTTTCATTACCCCCATCTTAACCGGAGCTCAAAGAAGTTTAGCCATTTGTCTAAGATTACATTACCCTTGAGCTGGGGGCCAGAATATGCACCCCAATCACTCCAAATCCTAGGATCTTTCCTCTTCACCAGGCAGCCATCCCTGCCAAGGCTGGGTTAGGACAAAAAGAATCTTTTTAAATATTCTTCTCTTTTTTCTGCCTTATATCTAAAAAAAAGACTGTGAATGCATGCCACTGACATCTTTTTTTCATTTTTGTGTTTGATTACTGCACAAACGGCACAGGGGCCAGCCCGACTGTGCAAACTCATTTTGGCTTAAGGTCCGAAGGGTACATTTATTTCTAGTGAAGTAAGCTCATTCTTTTAGTTCCACTTGGTGCTAGAGGAAATAATCACACATATTGGCTGCTTCCCTCTCTGGAATTTGAACTTAGTCACAAACAAGAAGTCAGGAGATTAAAAAAGCCAAAAGCCTTCCAAAAATGTCCAGAGAAAAGGAATTCAGCATTTCCACAGCAGATAGCCTAATCCTTCCAAATCTGGAATTTCTGAGCCCGGAGGAGCCAGGTCCAGACCCCTGGCCTCGGTCGCTCACTTCTAGACGTACTGGCACAAGGGCTGATCGTCCTAACTCTTCACGGCATGGCAGGCGGGCGGTGGAATATATAGGCTAGCTTTCCTTTTTCACTATACTTACCGAGGCTTTCAGAACAAAAGATGCAATGGGCTACTATCCCTCTTCGGGGACCTAAGTGATTTCAAATATTCAACCATCTATTGGGAAGGAAAGTTCTGAATTCCTTCCCTAGAGAGTTGTTTTTTAGCGTGACTATTTTTTGTTTTGTTTTGTTTGTGCATATGTGAGTGTTTAACTAAAAGAAGAGGTTCTCTTGGGATCCGGTTTTCATGCAGCCTAATGAGGTTAATTCCTGCGCTCGCTGCCTCCACTCCACTGAATACCTCTGTTGTCTACTAAGACCTATATCGGTGGAGGGACTTTGTAAACAACACCATCGGGTGCAGACTTCTGGGGCATGAAGAGCACCATTTGTTCTGAAGTCCCTTCCCCCACAGGAGTGACAGCTGAGGCAGCCCTGGGCTCCCTGGTCCTGAGGGCGGCCAGAGTCCCCTGTTCCGGCGGGTGAATGAACGCCCAGAGAGGATTTGCTCTGTCTCTTCGGCAGCTGTTGGATCTTGGCTTTTTCCCAATTTCCCTCTCAGCGGGAGAGCTCTGCCGGGCAGTCAGTGTGATGATGAGAACGGCAGAGAGGAGACCAATTAAACTCAGGACCTCAAGACTCTCCAGGCGCTGCCTCTGCTCAGCGCCCAGTCTGCCCTCAGAGACAGATCCAGGGAGGTAGACTGGACTCACGGGGCACTGGCAATCTTTACAGCCCAGTGCAGGCTGTGGGTGGGTCTAAAGAGCAGTGGAGTGTCAGAGATGGAAGGGAGGAGGAGATAGAAAAAAATCACAGTCCTAGGGCATTTGCCAGTTAGATAATAACCTTCACCCAAATCCTGAAAACTGATCCTATAAATTATTGAGCGAGAACAGCTCACAGTTATCTTTAAGCCAGTTCTAAAACCTCTAAACATCTCACACAGCACTTAGTTGATGCCATGCCTGTTTCCCCTTTAGAACTATCGAGTCCTTCAGAGCAGGGCTCTGTCTCACTCACCACTACATCCTCTGTGTCACGCCATCCTTGACATATAACGAGCACCACTGAACCAAGAGCATCTGAGAGACCCGAGCTCCTCTTCCTTTCCCTGGGGAGAATGTCCCCAGCACTTCAGTTGGCTAGGCTGGCCCTTAATTCAAACTGACCCTAAATGCTTCCCCTCTGCTGCCTTCAGTATGCCTCTTCTTTTACTAAAGTAGAGTTTTTAAACGGAGAAGGTCCACACCAACCTCTGAACAGCAAAGGTTAACAACTGTGCAACAAACAGCCCCAAAGACGTTGCCGTGTGTGGCTGGCTGCCTCAACCATAGGAGAACTAAATCCGGGCACCTAAAAAATGTGTAAAGATGCTCAAAAGACAATGCTTCTGTACCACCTAGTACGAATGTACAATTTAAGCAAACATGAAATGGTTCAGGAGTTGTGAACATGTTTTGTGGCATCAACATGAGGCTTGTGAAATAAAGTCTGAGTTGAGCCTCCACTTTTGTGCTTTGCAGCTAAAATGCTGCTGACTTCCAGTGAGGCAGGGACCCCATTTCTCTGAAGGTTATAGAGCATGAAATTGCCACGGTGAAAAGTGTAGCACAATCTTACCATTTTGCCACATTGACGACTAATTGATATTTGCACACCAAGAAAACTTCCTCTCACCACATTTCAGCCCCGAGAGCTGGCAGGAAGATAGCAGGCAGGTCAGTGCCGAGAAGCAATTGGTGTGGCTTCATCTCACCCACCAGCAACAGGCACACCAGGTAACAGGGTCACTTCTGGGTCAGATTCCTCTGGATCTCCCTGCTCTTCTGGGTTCCTGAAATGCTCTCTTGAACACCACAGCAGAGAGGCCTCATGCAAATGTGAAATGAAAGCTTTCAAACAGGGGAAGAGTTTCTCTACTGCTGCTTAAAACAGTCCAAGTGGAAGCAAGTCCCAAGATTCTTAGAATCTCTGCGTGAATCCTGAAGGTGGATAAGAGATCTTTATTCACCTGCTAGCTTGGCTAACACAAGACTGACAACAACAAATGTCAGTGAAGATTTGGAGCAACTGAAACTCTCAGACATTGCTGGGTGGGGCATAAAATAGTACTTTAGAAAACAGACACTTTCTTAAAGAGTTAAACACACATCTCCTCTATGATCCAGAAATTCTACTCCTGGTATTTCTCCAAGAGATATGAAAACACAAGTCCACAGTAAGTCTTGTAGAAGAATGTTCATGCAGCTGTACTCACAAGAGCCAAAATCTGGAAACAGCCCAGGTGAGTATCAACAGGTGAAGAGATAAGCAAAAGGTGGTACGTTCATACAACGGCACACTACTCAGCAATAAAAGGGGGTTAACCAGGGATACACACAACGTGGATAACTTTCTGACTCTTCGCTGAATGAAAGAGCCAGACACAGAAGAATGCTTCCTATGTGTTTAGATTTATATGAGTCTCCAGAATAAACAGAACGTATTGATGATAACAGAAATCAGTGGTGGCTTTTGGTGGTAGCTGAGGAGGGAGTGACAAAGAAAGGGTGCGAGGAAACTTTCTCTAGTGAGAGGAACACCCTGTACTTGATAAGGGCGTGAGCATCGACTGTACGTTTGTCAAAACTGACCAAGCCGTACCCGTAAGATAATGTGCATTTGATATATAGAAGTTGTATCTCAATTTTTAAGTGTTTTAAAAGTACTACTAAATAATTAAAAGTAAAAAATGCAGAGGTGAGAAGAAATCAAAAAGAATAAAGCCCTGCTTTAAAATGTCAGTAATTACAAACACATCCTTCAAAAAACACTGCACCCATGGCCATGACTCTTACTGTGTCTTAACTGGTGCCAAGTGTGGGGAACAGGAAGACGCTCTACCTGACCCACGCTCACGCCCTGCAGTGGACGTTCTAGGTGGAAAGTGTCATAAGCAAGAGAGAAAAGAATAAAGGGTTGTTTCATCTTAAAAATAGGCTAGACTACTCTTGCATCCAATGAAGAAGCTAACCAACTGGGAGGAACTGAAACCATCCAATCAAAACACTTGGACATTTCTGTATGAAAGATAGTTTCCTTAGGTGTTTTATTTGCTTAAACTTTGTAATCAACCATATACTACTATGAGAAAACATCACCAGGACCCACCAAAGAGTTTAGGGCAATCGACCTGGGTTTATAAAGCTGGCAAAGACTGCCTCCCCAGAGCTCTCCTAGATTCTGAGCTTCCACCATCTCTCATGTCACATTCAAAGCCAGTCTCATCAGGCTGGCAAAGCCCTTCTCAGGAGCCCAACTTTTCATACCCGGTCTCTTCAAAGATACCACCTGGACTACCTGAAAGCTGTAACAAACCAAAGTCGCAGCCAGGACTCCTTCCAGGGCCGTGTACCAAGACTCCCCTTCTGATGAACCCACAGCCTTCACAGTGCTCTGGGCTGCCCACTACACACCTGTCCTCAGGCATTTACCGTGAGATGCCAAGGAAGGGATAGGAGGCAAGCATCTGAAGTCCCTTCTTTTTTTTTGAACTTAAAAATGTAACTTAGAGGAAACTCAGTCCTTGCAAGGAGACTTTGCCGACCTAACTGATCCCCAAACAGCTTCTCAAGGGACAGAAATTTCTTTTTCTATCCCCTATGCATTTTTGAGATATAGTTCATACACTTTAAAATTTCCCTGTCTGAACTGAACCCCACTGAACTGGTTTTTAGGCTGCTGACAGAGTTGTACAATCACCACCATCACCCAATTCTAGAACATTTTCATCGCCTCAGAAAGAAACTGAAGCTTATTTTAAATTACTCTTCTGGCCAGGCTGATCTACAGTGTTAAGCTGCTGACCACTTTGTGACTTTTCTCATTTTATAGGCAAGAATACTGAGCCCCTGGGGGCTTGGGGAAATGCCTTAAGCAGAACAACTGGTCAATAACACTAAAGGGGCGTGACAAATAAAACGTGTATGTTCAGCCACAGCATACAGAGATAGGATTTCTTTATCTTTGGCATCATCTTCAAAACCTTTCAAAGTAAAAAACAACAATGGAATGGAGTACAGTGGGCAATTCCTGAATCTGAGACAGATTAACTACAGAGTAACTGAGGCAGCAACAGAGTCAAGATAAGTTTTAAAACCTGACTTCTTTAATCTGTGATTACAGATACTGTATGATAACATATGATACAATCTTGAAAAGGATGTTAGTTAGGAATAGAGTGAATTGAATGTGAACTTTTTCACCAAATCCTTTAGTAACAGAATTGGAGAGCAGCTCTGGATGTATGAAGAAGGAATTGTACAAGAGGACAAAGCGAGTTCTAGTTTATTAGGCAGATCATAAGCCTGTCTGCATATCCAAGCTCACCCTAGATGAAAATGTGGACAACAAAAGTCAAGAAGGGATAAGAATAAATTCCCGGGCAAAAAAAAATCCATAATGGATTATTAAGAACAGTTTCAAATAACGGGGCTGTTCCTAAACCCTGAGTCTGGCATCCTGGAATGCAACCACATTCTCTTACAAAATAACCTATATTGTAAGACATAACCTGGGCCAGAGCACCAGGCTGAACGGACAACATAAACAAAATGACCTTTACCTGTGGGGTGAGATGCAAACGCCAGGAGCACCACACTGAAAAAGAAACAGCAGAGTAGTGAAGAAAGCTTCCCCAGCACTGAGAAAACAGCAGACATTTCCACCCATTCTGTTCCGAGACGGTGAAATCTGCCTGAAAGCAAATTATCTGCAATAAATGGTCCCATTCTGCCTAAATCCAACTCCTCAGTGAGAGAGAATTTCTGGAATTGCTTCAGGCTCTGGCAGATGGGTTGAATTTACCCTGTGAGGGACCAAGGATCTGTGCCCATCCTCTGAGGTCAGCTGTGCTGCTAAGTATTCTCATACTCACCATATCTACAAAGAATATTTGGAAGTTAGACAAAGCAACTCTCAATTACCAATAGGCTGCACTCTAAAAGCTAGCTGTTGACTGTGAGCTGCATCTATCTGTGCCATGAAATTAACTGCAGAGAAGGTAAGTTAAATGTCCAGGAAGCTAGCCCACAGAATGAGCCGTCCCATCCATCACGTGCCTGGAAACTACCTGGACTGATTTGCAATCGATGCCATAAAGGAGAAAGGAGTGTTCCTCTGATTCAGGCCACATTTGTCCTTGGTCTTCTCCCATCTTCCTCTCTGGAATCTTCTCCCGGCTCCCAGGGCCCTATCTATAGTATCTTCAGGCTGTCCTAAGCCCACATTCACACCCTTCACATCTCCATGCCATCCAGGCAGCTGGTCTAGTTAGAAGTTAGGAGTAGAACTTTTTACCCAACTATGGGAGGGAATTTTTTTTTAAGTGCTGGATGTACTCTGGTTGCACATGAGAATAGCCCAAAATCCTGGCTAGAAGCTCTGAGCCTATGGCCCAGGCATCAGCGGTTTTATTTTGTTAGGGTCCCTGATGGCTCAAAGTGCGCTAGGATTGGGAACCAACGCAACAAATCTCTAATTGCTGACATTATGGGCAACGTGGCAGAAGATAGCTTTGAACGGGGAAACCACTCAGCTGGGCAGCGCTGCCCTGCCCTACTCCTGGGTTATCTCCCTGTAACCATTTGTTTTCCTTAAGCTCTTCCTTTGCTCTACTTTTCAAGCACAGGTTCCCTGATGGTTCAGAGGACCATCCTGGGAAGAGGCTGGAGGAGAGGAGGGTCAGGAGGAAGGCAATGGAGAATAGCTTGTGAACAGCCATTCAGAAACTGTAGATTAGTAAGACAGGGTGACATGTAGCTGTAAAAATATACATGCTATAAATGAGACTGGACACCTTCTGTCCTTTGCTTCCCATCTCTCCTTTCTATGGAAAACATATAACCTGTAAATACTCCATTCTTTTAGCTCCCTGGGCCCCTTTTGTTGGAACTTCAGCAGCAGAAGTCACTGCTTCTATGGCAGGATATGAAGAGCCTTCTTCCATCCCAAAATACCTCCCAGGCCTTGCTAAGGTATTCAGAAATTCTGTCACTGGAATCACCCCCAAAGGGTGACCCTAAAATAAAATATTAGGGAGTAAAAATAAGAAGAAATAATCAAAAGAGTTGGTTCCTATTTGAATTTTGTAACTATAGTGTCACACCACTAATTCCTACACTGTGACCCCCTGGTGGACAAGAGCCATATTTTATTTATCTTTGGATCTCAAGGGCCTATAGCAAGGCCAGACAGATAGCAGGTGCTCCATACGTTTTCTGGATTGCAATTAATCACCTCTAGGCATATCTCTGGCAGAATATGCTTGAAGAGCAACGTAACCTGAAGCCCCCTAGACTTCTAAGATTATATATTACATGTAAACTCTAATGAAAAAATCACACTATTATAAAAGGCATCTCATGCCAGATAAACTGCAGACTTTTAAAACTCATTCATCAAATATTTACAGAGTGCCTAAGTAAGTTCCAGGTACTGTTCCAGTTTGAGGATGAAGCAGTGAACAAAACAGAAAACATTCCGGTGCTCATGGGAAATAAAATGGGGACATAGGATAAAAAACAGAATCTCCATAGGCTAAACTCCAGTACATTTTTTTCCGTTTCACAAAGTCATACCCCAGAGAGAATATTCCCTTTCTCTCTCTCTCTGTCTCCCTCCCACACAATTTCACCTGTCAGATAAAGAGGTGGAATATGAACAAGGAACATCATGGTAACTTTCTATTTAGGAGATAAGGAGAGACTAGTGTCTGCTCCTATTAAAAAGCAGTGGTGCTAGGCATATATCCCATAATATTTATTCCTTACAAATTACCTAAATTTCTCCAAATGCTGGTCAAAGCAAACCCTAAATTACAACCTCCTCCTTTATTTCTTCTTCACCCTTTCTCATCTACCTTGGGCCTTAGACCTTAGACCTTTTACTTATATGAGAAACACCTAAAAGTCAGAGTCGGGGAGCAAATATATCCTCAAGGAAATAGGAGTATGTACCAAGTAGAGAATCCTTCAACTGCTGGCTTCTCGCAAACAACGGGAAGACGCAAGTGCTTCTTGGCCCCGGCAGGCGGAGCCCCGGCTGGCACTGCGCATCTCTGGGCGCGGATGCCCTCGGTGTCCAGGGCCCAGGGGAAATCGAATACCGGCCCTCATTCTGATTCACACATCACCATCCCTTGTACTCAAAGAAGCTCAGAAATAGAACTGTGGCTTCAGTGGGGTGTGTGGGAGGCCCAGCCAGAGCCCCGAGCACCAGGCTCCCCAGCAGGGACGGCCTCCCATGGGGGAGGAGCCAGGAGGGCAGGAGAACCTGCCGGGGCCACAGAGGCTCATTTTTCCATTCCCTTATTCCTTTGCTACTCAAGTGGGCAACATGTTTTATGGAGGAAAACAACTGCCTGAAGTAGTCCAATGCCATAGAAACACTTTGAACACCAAGAGCCTTCTGCGTTTTCAGAAAAGTCTCAAAGAGGCAGCTGGTAGGCCTGGGCAGTGTGGAACCCGTGATTTTCAGCTGAGTACAAAAGAGGCTCACAGCCATGCTGGGAGTGAATCCTTTCAAAAGGCATTTTAATAAATACCAAGATATCTATGAGCTTTATCTGCCAATGGAGAATGCAGCTCATTTTGAGCATTTTAAGCCAAGTAACTTCCTCCAGAAAGCAGCATGACCAAATGCTGAGAGGCGCAGCCCCGACCTCGGTCCTCCGTGCTGAACGCTGCCACATTCGGGAAGTGGGCTCCTGACAGCACGTGCCACGCTGCTTCTCAGTTAGGTCCCGCGGGGCACAGTCTGAGTGCTCCCGGCTTTTCTCTTTAGTGGACAGAACCTTATTCCTCAGCTAGTTTGGGGCAAGGGTACAAATGGAAGTCCATATACCATATTTAAATGTTATAAATCAAGTCTCAAACTTCACCCTGCTTTAATAAATATATCTTCAAAACAACCTGGAAGTCCAGATTAAAATTTAGAAGTCATGGAGTCCTTGGAGCTTCATGTCAGATGGCGGCTGGCAGAGATCCAGCCTCAGACTCCCAGCTCCCAGTGTGCCCCTTCTCTTCCCATCCTTTCTTCCATCCTGCACACTAGGGCCTCATACAGTGGTGTGTGGACACCTCAGCCTGCAAGGCCTTCCTTCATCCACATTCCTCCTACTAACAGCCTTTTTTGGACACCGCTTGGGTCTAGGAATCAGTGGGAAAAAGCCCCAGGGAGGCCTTGGAATCCAGCTGAGGACCATTTGAATAGGGAATTCCAGGTGCCCTGCTAGAAGAGGGGTGTGGGCTCTGGAAGAAATGTCCCCTTAGCCTTGCAGACTCCACATTCCATGGGGAGAGGACCGGTCTTCTGAGGCTCCGGGCTGGACAAGGCCCCTCCTGTCTGGCCTAAGGGCAGTGCTACTATTTGGTTTCCTCAGCTTCCAATCATCTCACGAATTATTTAGCTTGCCTTCCTGGCAGGCACACTGGCTGAGCACTCCCTAATCAAGATATTGTTGGAAAATAAAAACCCATTAGCTCTAGAAAGATCCGAGTTGTTCTTTGAAAATGCAAATAATACTTTACCTGAATATATAGTTTAAGTACTGCTGGTCAATGTCACTAAGGAATGAGGGGAAAAAAAGAAAGAAAAACCTGAAATAATAGAAATGTTTTACATACACAAAACAGCCATTATCATCTATTAATAAATCTATATGTAAGTTATTGCATTTATAAATGATCAACAAATAGTGTGAAGAGTACTTTATACTCAAAACTAGTTCCTAGCTCATTTTTAAGAATATTTCCTAGTTTAATCCTATCTCACAGTTTTCCACTTGAGGTGAGTTATTTCCTATGTGTACATCTGCCACTTTAGAAGGAGTGGCAGTTCTCTCAGGCCACCGGACTGGTTTGTAGGGCTGCCGTATTCGACAGGTAAAAGTACAGGACACCCAAATAAATCTGAATTTCAAATAAAGAATAATGTTTTAGTATAAGTATGTTCCAAATATTGCATGGGACGTACTTATACAAAAAAAAATTACTCACTACTTACCTGAAATCCAAACTTAATTGGGCATCCTGTGTTTTTCCAGGCAACCATACTGGCTCCTTGCTGCATAAACACTTTATTAAAAGAACAAAAGGTGCTCTAGAGACTGAGTCACATTCGCAGATTGTTAACCTCTGAGGAATCCTTCCTCTTCAGGCCTCAGGCGGGCTCCAAAACCCAGAGGCCAGCGGGCCAGTCTAGAGGCTCGGACCTCACGGTTCTAGCCCAACTGAGCTCTGAATTCTCCTCTTTTTCATTAACATTTGCCAAGGCCAGTCCATTGAATGCCCACAACAATGGCCTCATTTTATCCCACAATAGAGCTAGTGACTGAGAGACTTCTGGGTCTAAACCAAGTCAAGTGAGCAAGAGGCTGGGGAACAAGAAAAAAGAGTTGGCCTCTGAGCTGGAGGAAGTAAACTGGGGCCCAGAGCAGCTGGTCACGTAATTTTTGTAAAAATGTCATCTGAATGGCTGCCCCTGAAGGAAGAAAAGTCCTCTTTCCTGATCTTTGCACATTGCTGACAGCTGATATGATTCAGGTAGGAGGAGGCCTGGCCTGGAACTGCCCAAGAGCAAGAGAAATGGCCTCGGGGGCCCAGGCTGCTGCCCTCACTACAACCCAGACTTGCAGCCTAGGGCCAAACGATACCATGATTTTCACCTCTTGCCTTTAACCAAACAGCAACCCACTGAACTTTCAAAGTTTACCTTAAAGCATTAGGCTTCAGAGGCTTCTGTAGTGTTTTATAAGCCCCTGAAAATGAAGGAGTATGTGTTACTGGCACAGGGCATCCTACACAAAACCCACATGGAGAAGGGACCCTCTTCCCTCCGAGAGTCACCCACAGCCAACCGGGGGAGACCTCCACCACTTTGGAGGGTTTCAAGGAGTGCTGGGCCCAGCAGGCTTGTGATCAACAGATGGATACAGTTCACAGGAAACTCCTGGTTTCCTCTGCACGGTGTGCAGGAGAAAGAGCCAGACCACTGGATTTCTGAGCTGCATGCGACAAAGGCAGGGCACGGTCTTTCCTCTGTCAGACTGCAGACCGGAAACACTGGATATATGATTTGAAATAAAGTCCGATGGTTCTTTTATTTTGCCCACTTACATTTTGGGGGTTATACTGCTGAAAGAGAGTGCTTTTGGCACAAACTTCTGGGTCTCTTCCCACCATTTTTAGGAAGACCAACCAGCATTCCAAAAGTGAAGCTGAGCAAAGCAGAATCCGGGCCACGGTGAGTTAGGTAATGTTTGTCAGGAAAAAGAGGAGACTATCCTGGAGATGGGAACATTCGAGGAAAACTCCAAAACAGGAAAATCAAGTCAAAAAACACCCATTTAATTTTCACCTTGACACCCTGTATTTAATCTTCCTGCTGTCCAGGGTCACTAAAAAGTTTTTGGGCATACAATTAGGTCTAAACAATAAGCTTAAATACTTAAGTAAGCATTCTTTTAAAACTCACCCACACAGAATACATGAATTACAGCCCAGAAATATCCATCTGGATCAAACTGCAACACAGGATTTTAAAAAAATGGCAGTAAGTACAGACAAGCAGGATTCAGAGTGGCGAACAGAAACCCTAAATGTCAGTGAACAGTTCCAGGCAATGGGGCCAAGACAGGGCTCCTGAGACCTTGGGCCAGGCCCTCCTCCTTGCCCACCCAGTTGCCTCTGACATCCTCCTAACAGGGCTCCCTGCCTCCAGCACCCCTGCCCACCCTCCACACTGCCCCCAAGCTGCATCTCTAAAAGGCCAATCCAAGAGTGTCACCTATTGCTTAGAACCATTCAACAGCCCTCCAGTGATGCCAGGATAAAATGCAAAGTTATGACACCCCAGGACTTCTGTGACAAGCCCCTGCCCAACCCTCCACTCCCATCAGCTGCCCCCTTTCCAGAGAAAGAGAATTTGTACTTCCTGCAAACATGCATGTTTCCCCACCAGCTCAGCCCAGGGGCACTCCCTCTTCTTCTTCCTTCCTTATTCTTTTCCATGGAAGTTTATCTCATCTGACACATGCTACTTTATTTATCTGTCTCCTTCTCATGGCCAAGAGATTGCAAATTCTAGAAGGGCAGGAATCTGCACAGGAACACACATGGTAGGTACTCGATAAAGCTGAATTGCAGACTAATCAGGACACCTGTGAGGCTTTGCCCACACCTGCTTCCTTCTGGCCATCTCCTCCTCAGCCTTCAAGACGTAGGTCCAGTAAGCAAAGTCTGGTTCCAGCATCAGGAAGAGCTGGGTGAGATTCTAAAATCCCTACTTATTCATTAGCTGGTAACCTTTTCAGCCTCATTATTCTTTAGCCATGAAATGGAGATAATAATAGTCCCTTCCCTTGTGGGACTGTTGTGAGATTTGAAATAAAGTCAGCACACAAGCCCTGGCACAGAGCCTGGCCCACAGCAGGCTCCCAGCAATCATTAGCTAGACCTACTTCCTGAGTCCCCCAGCCTTCAGAGCTGCCTCCCAGCATCCCCTGCTCCCTGGGCAGAGTTCTGGCCCCCCTGTGTTATCATTATCTGCTTATCGTCCGTGTCCTCCCCGGTGCTCTGACTAGACTCTGACTTATGCCCCCGGATGAGGGCAATTCTTTGTGCTCCCAGAGACTGGCTCAATGCCTGACACTTGATGGGGACTGAATAATTGCTGGGGGAGAAAAGAGAGCAGATCCAGTAGTGAGAGGACTGCCGGGGGTGCGGGTGGGTCCTCGGAGCCTAATAGAGAACAGCTCAGCCGAGCGAAGCAAAAGCCCCTCTGCAGATCAGGCACAGGAGGGAAAAGCCTCTTGGCCTCAGTGCATAAGGCTGCGGCCTCTTGGGCACTGGCTTGCAGGTTCTCCAAGCACCCGCCACGGCACCCAGAGGCAGAGCTCCACCACCCCGCCGCAGTCCTGGGGAGACGGCCGAGGCCCGAAGCAGGGCGTTGGCCCAGCCCAAAGGTATCCAGCTGAAAGCTTGTAAATGCTCAGGTTACTCTGATACTAAAGGAAGGACTAGGCAATTCTGCTCAGACATGCAGGCCTCGGAGAGTAAAAGATCCTTGGAAGGCAAATGAGTTACCTGTACGTACCTGGGGGTCATTAAAGGGAAGGCATCCTGCTGCGGCCAGGAGGAAAAGGGCGCTGTGGAGAAGGAGACAGAACACCCAGCTTCACTTTTCAACATCAAAGGGCTTCCCAGAGAGCGTGAAAGCTTCAGCTGGAGCATAGATGAGGCAAAGCTCCTGTGACACGGAGCCCAGATCCCCGTCCAGCCTCTGAGAACCCTCCCACCTATGGTAGTTTCCAATTATGTGCTCCGCTGGTAACCAGACAGTTCCTTCCCTGGTGCTCGGCTAGCCATTTTCCCACAGACAGGCATTTGCAGGACATCTGCAAAACCACAGCTGGCTCACTTGAGAAAAACGCTGTGTCTGTGAAATGTACAATAAAAAGAGATTTTTAAAACTACAGATCCCATAAAAGTACACCAGTGGGAAGTTGGGCAATCGGACTACAATTATGCCACCTCCGGGAAACATACCACCACAGAAAGCACATTAAAACCTTTTGGGCATCACCTTAACCAAATGACCAAACTTATTATTTGCAATAATGGGAACAGATCTTTGCCACGTGCCTCCTGACGAGGACACAATGTCATTCATATGGCTTTCCTGCCAAATACTCAAAGAGTCGGAACTGAATCGTGAGGAAACACCAAGATAGACCCCAGCTAAGGAGCTGCTCACAGTGTACCCTCATCAAAAATGTGAAGGCGATGAAACACAATGAAAGGCAGAGGAACCGTTCCGGCCTGGAGGATATGGAGGAGACATGACGACTGTGGGGAAAAGATTACTATAAAAGACAATATTGGGGTAACTGGCCAAATTTGAACACAGAGTCAGTATTAAGACACCAGTATTGGGTAAGATGTTGATTTTGTAAATTTAATAATTGCACTGTGGTTTATACAAGAGATTGTAATTTTTCAGATTTATACTTTAAAGTATTTAGGGGTAGGGTCATGATCTCTGCACTTATTCTCCAATGGTTCAGAAAAAAAATAAGAGTAAGAATAGTTACATATATGTTCTCATATATTATATGTGATAATGTATGTATAGGTATACGTATGAAGAGAGGAAGCCAATGGAAAAAACATGAGGGGTAGATGGGAGTTCGTGGTACATGTTCTCACGGCCTCGGGCAGGTCAGGATGACATGGGACATCCTGAGGCACCGGATGTTTCTCCACTCCAACCCGCCTGACTCCTATAGCCTCTCCAACTTTCAAGGCACACACATAAATGGCTACCAGATTGCCCAGGGACTCAGACACAAAGGGCGGGTGAGCGGAGGGAGGTTGTCAGGAAGGGTTTCTGGGCTGCATAGGAACAGGCAGGTTTTAGGTGGGAGCAGTGGAGAACCCAAATGGGTTTGGTGTCTGCCTACATGTAGTGGAAGACTTCATAGGACATAGGATGCTTCCCCATTCACAGGCCACGAGTGGTAAAGACTCCCCAGACAGCCCAGGGGACCGTGGGGAGATGGGGAACAGTCAGGTCTGAGACCTGGCTTCCCACCACACTTGGCCTTGAGCGCTGCTTGACTTATCAGGCATTCGTGGGTGCTGCCTCCTCTTTATCACCTGCTGATCTTTTAAACAAGAGGATGAATCCTGATGTTGTTTTTGTGTTTGTTTTTTCCAAGTAGCAGTCTATAATAAAGGCAAAGAAAGAGACTGGACGGTGCCCAGAAATAGTTGAAACAGAAAATCCTAAATCCACGTATCAAAGCATCGCTGTTAGTTTTGCATCTGCAGGACTGAGCTTCACGGCTGCTGCAGAAGAGGCAGGAAGCAGCCAGAGAACCAGGCAATCAGACCCAAATTCGCATATGGCAGGGGTGGGGAAAGGGAACAGGGACCTTACTGAGAGTCCAGCCCAGTTCATGTTTCAGCTGAGGAAACTGAGGCATGGAGGGTTATGAAACCTGCCCACAGGCATTTTGCTGTGGCCCACGACCACACTCAGATCCCCGCACTCAAAGGCCAGCGCTTTTTTCATCATGGGAAATCTTAAGAACCCAATAAACTGCAAACACTACTTTTAAAATTTTAAGTCATTTCCATGTTTTCCATTTTCATTCTCCAACAGTATTGCACAATTCCTAGGGAAGGCCTGGGCAACAGTGGCTGAAATCTACTACAGGTTGTTTTCCCCTTAGCAATAAAATATTTCAGAAAAAGAGAAAGAGAGAATAAATTTTAGAATAAGACACAAAATAGGGATATGTAAGTGTTCAAACCAAATTCCTCTGTCAGCTCTTAAATAGGAATTTTAACAGTTATCATCAAAGTTCAAAATCAGGTTAAATCTCTATTTTACTGGTTTGTGGTTTAAAAAGAAAAAACTTACCTACAGATCTTTGCAGGAGAAATTTTCTGTATGAAAATAAAGAGACTTATAATTAGTCCTTAAAAACTCCTTTTTTCCCCTCCTTTAAAGAAAACACTCAGATCAAGAGGCAAATAGATTATGAGCACATTTATGGGGGGCTTCACAGCTTGCTGCACTTTAGTATTTATTGAGGCTTTTTCTGCTCTAACCAAGTGAAGGAGACTCAGAGGTGCAGAGCTGATTCCCTGGGACAAAGCACACAGGATATGCAGTTTACCACTCTCACCATCATGAACGTTTACTCACAAAAAAGCAAAATGTCACTAGGGTGAAGCCTTCAAATATCTTACACACCAAGAAGAGGAGAGAGAGAGAGAGATCAATGTAACCTGAGTAAGAAATTAAGCTCTTGTTCAACTTCTATTCCAATCTCTCTCTTTAAGTTCTTCTTAATCCATCTCTGAAGCTGAAGTGCCATATATTCTCTGGTATGATGCGTAAAGGAAGAAACAGAAAAAAAGGAGAAGGGACATTTGATTCCACCCCCAGAGAGAAGAAAGAAAGGAGAAGATTGGGGAAATCTAAACTGGGCATTTAGAGCTGTCTGAAATGTAAGGGAATTAGTCTTTTAAACTCAGGGGAAAAGTTCTAGCAGGGAGAAGCATGACTTTTCTATATTTGATGGGGGAAATGGGCAGCTAGAATAACAGATTAATTCTGGACATTTCAAAAGGATTCTTTTGCTAGCTAAGGACAAACCTCAACTTTTTGACTCCAGGTAAAGTATGAAGTATAAACATATTGTTTCAAAGAGAAGTGCTCAAAAGATACAAACTTCCAGTTACAAAATAATTAAGTCCTGGGGCTGTAACGTATAAAACATGTTGACTAGAGTTAGTTACACTGTATTGTATATTTGAAAGTTGTTAAAGAGAGTAGATTTGAAAAATACTCATCATGCACACACACACACACACAGAAATTTGTAATTATGTGTGGTGATGGGTGTTAACTAGACTTTTGCAGTGATCATTTCACGATATATATATAAATATCAAATAATAATTTTGTACCCCTGAAACTAATACAATCATATATGCAAATTATACCTCAATTTTTAAAAAGTGAAGCACCGACCAGAGAAACTTGTGGTTTGCTGTGAAGACTATCTCAACTTTTCATGCATTACTAAATAATCCAGTTTGCAAGGTTATAATAAGCAGATTATGTCTGCAAACAAAGCAGTGGCTTGGATCTTTAGATCTTTTAATCCTTGAGGACCTCGCCTCAGGCCGGTACAGAGGCGATGCCAACCGTGACTCCACTGCCACCTGGTGGGGACACTTATCCCTTCAGAAAGGATGCTATGCTCAAAGGCGACCTGGCTCACCACACCTGGATAACTGCCACCACCACGGGGAAATGTGTTACTAAAAGATTCTGAGCTAAATATAACCAACATCTCAACAGTTTGGTGCAAGAGCAGGAATGGAGAGGACTGAGATGAAAGGAATGTTCCAACTCTTGCATGAGGAACAGGTGTACCCACAACTGTCTGGGGGCTTCTGTTACAGGGCAGCAAGTCATCCCGGTGCCCGAAGAGCTCACTCAGCCCCCAGAGAGGAGAATCCTGTTTTATCTTAAAACTCCTCTACTCAAGGAGCCCAGAACCTGAGCCACGGAGAGTGAAAACAAGCAATCAATTCATTACTGAGCTCTATTCCCCCAGGGATCGAAAACACCTGCGGAGTGAATGTCAGACCCTCACCTGCCCAGGCCCCTCAGTCCCATAGCCACCCGGTAATAAGCCTAATGATCTCTCAGTGTTCTGAATGGGCCAGTTCACTTTCTCAAAAGCCATACTGCCAAAAATAACACTAAAGGGCTGATTTTGCCCTGGGCTAGCTAACTCACTCTGAGGGCCACTTACACCACGCCGGGTGCTATTCTAAGTGCTCTACACGTACTGACTCATTTCATTACGGGTTAAGTTGGGTTATACGCTACGATGAGGACACCGAGGCCCTGGGAAATGAGCTAAGCTGTCCAAGGTCACAGGGTTTGGGCCAAGGAAATCTAGCTCCAGAGCCTGACCTTATATGATGCTCTTCTGCCACAGCTGGCCTGCCAGTCCTGCAATGAGACCCCCGCTGGCCCCTTCAGGCCACTAGTCTTATTGCTGCTCCCTTTGCCTGCCTGGAGTGCCCTTTCTCCCACCTCCCGGCCTAGAAAATTCCTATGCATCTGTGTGACTGGGTTCAAATCTAGCCCCTGACCTTTCCAAGCAGGCTTTACGAGTGGTCACCCTGGTCCACCCACACCCCTGTTCTTGTCCATATGTCATTCTTCGGGCACCACACAACATGTTTACAACCTGAGTTCTGCAAGAGTGATACACTTGTCCTCTCTATCTCTGTAGCTGTAGGTCTAGCAAGGTGTTTGATATATGGTATATACTTAACACGTGTTGAACAAATGAATGAATAGCAGTATTCTAATGTGAAACTGTGATAAATCTATCTGCAAGGTACTGAGGCTAATTCCGCAAGTCACACATTATCTTGTAGTCAAACTGCACGTGTGTTTATGCACGCATACACAAAGGACTGGTTGTGGATGGTGACAATGACAAGCTCCACACGGAGGTTATTCTCATCGTCTGGGAACGAGGTTATGAGGAAGCCAGTGTTACTCTCCGGAGCCGGTTCTTGTGAAACCTGATACACTGGACAGAGGAGCTCTCATTACGAGCCACAAGCAAAGCCTGAAAGATGGCCTGTGCCTGTGTCCCTCACAATATCTGGCCACTCAGGCAAAGCTCTAGGCTGAATGACCAGGAATATAAATCAGATTGAGAACATATCACGGCAATCTTTACCACAGAGCAGATGTTGATGCCAAACTACCAGAAACCACCTACAAGTCTACAAATAGGGACGGGCCCACACAGCATGCTCCACGTGGAGTGGAGTGAGGGCATGAATCGGGATTTCTGACAAGTCAATCAATGGAAAAAACCGGATGTATTTTATGACTTGTGTAAGTATGTCTACACATGTGCATAGAAAGAAGGCCCGAGAGAATAGTTTTCCCAGATCACAGTTGGTTTCGGGGATTTTTTCCTCTGCATTTTCTACATCTTTACATTCATAAAGGAAAGGTTTTTAGAAATAACTAAATAGATACGTAATCCACTCAGCTGTTCCTTAATTTGCCCTGACAAGAAATGAGGTTGCTCTGTGTTAGTGATGAAATGGAGCGGAAGATTCAAAATATTTTGGTGTCCATCCTGTTCCTTCCAAAGACAGGTCCTCTTGGCTTGATGGATAAATCCCCGAGGACTCTCCAGCCTCCTGTTCTACATGCTCACCCTCATGTATCTCATCAGGAAACAACGTCCCATAGGATGCCTGGATATCATCCCTAGACCAGGTAAATCTTAATCTTCATTTTTTTAATTCACAAAAAAAGTATCTATTTTGTGAATCAGAAGCCTTTTTTGAATTTGAGCGGCTTGAGTCAGTCTCCCAAACCTGAGCTGCTCTTGGTGAAATTCTGAACCTAAGACTACTTAGTGAATATTCAGCTGGGCAGCATTTCTGGGGCTGAGCCCTGGGGCTACAACCACGTGGTCCCTACAATGTGAGAGCTCGAGCAAGCAGTTGGAGACACAGGGAAAAAACTCCTGTACTTCATTAAACTTAGGGTGCCACTGATTGCAGAGTTCCCTTTCTTTTATAGACTACTAAGAGGGAGAAAATTAGACCAGGGCACACCACTGATTATAAAAGCATTTTAATTTCAGAAGCAAAAGTTTTTTTAATGTGAAGAAAAAGCAGCACATGTCAGAACTGATGCCATATGGAAATCGCAACATGGTGTGATAAGTAAAATGACAGAGGAAGGTGGAAGTGTAGGGAAGGCTCCAACTGCATGTAGATCAGCCACAGTACTGAGAGCCTCGCTGGAGTCGCCACAGTGTCCCTTTTCGTGTCCTGAAATCCTTCCTCTTCTGCAGTCAGCTGGATGTGCTTTCAACACTGTGAACCCGATCAGTCTCCCTGGTCGTGGCCTCCCACTGCCCCCAGCATAAATTCCAGCTCTTGGCTAGCTCAGCCACAGAGGCTCCTCCTCGGTCTCCAGCCTCGTCCTAAGCCCCCCTCTTTCTCACCAAGCTCCAGCCACACTGGCCCCAAGTGACTTCTGCCAAGTCCCTTCCTACGTCTGGTCCTTTGCACCTGCTGCTTCCTCTTCCTGGGTACCTCCCCTGGCCCCCGTCCCTACTTGTCTAACTCCTGCTTGACCTTTCAAGGTCTGTATTTAAATGTCACTTCCCCAGAGTGGCCTCCCTGGGCAACAATCCAGCAAGTGGGTCTCATGATTTGTTTAGTGTCTATCTCCCCTTCTCAGCTGATGGTTCATAAGAGCAGTGACCATGCCTCTTGATTACTACCTTACACCCCAGGGCCTGACACAGGGGGTGCATAAGCAGGTTCAAAGATATTCACAGAGCGAATGGGATGTTTAAGAGGGCTGCTGACAGATCAGAGGAGAGAAACCGGACATGGCCTAAGAAAAGCGAGACATTTGGCTGTGGATGGAATTCCTAAAACCCAAGAAGTGGATGGGCCCAGCGGTGAAGGGTTTTGCAGGCTCCATGCAGGTCATGGCAGTCCCTGCAGGGCTCTGTGTGGGGGGACATGATCTGATCTGTGTTTTAGAAAGGTCACTCTGGTGCAGTGTGGAGGGAGGTGATGGGGGGACAGGCAGAGGCAGGGAAGCCAGCCAGGCACTGCCTACATCTGCCAGGTGGCTCGGTGGCCCCCAGACTTTGCTAGGTGATGCCACGTCCAAAAAGCGATGATCATCTAAGCCAGGACTGCTCACTCCAGACCCTACCTGCCTGCCCTAAGAGCTCAGGGGATCAAGATCTCAACCCTCAGTTCCTAGACAGGCAGATGAGGCCCTGAGCTAAGGCGGCAGCAGCTGGGAATGGAGAGGAGGGGACAGATTCAGAAAGAGACAGCTATGGGGGCGGGAGACCGAGGAGCCTACGGGGACCCCTGCACCTCTGACTTGAGTGGTGATGACCAGCAGTGGGGTTCACAGGTGAAAAGCAAGTTGGGGAAACAGAGCAGTTCCATTCGATTCCTTTGCATTTCAGATGCTGGGGAACAGCCAGGCTGAGAACCGGAGGCCAGCAGATCAGGGACCTGAGCTCAAGAGAGGCCTGGGCTGGACATGGGAGCTCAGGAGTCCCCAGGGAACTGAAGGTGGCTGGTGCCGTGGGTGTGAATGGGACCGTCCAAAAGTGTGTGGCGTGGGAACAGAAGCCTGAGGGGAGACCAAAGACGAGAGACAGATCAGACGTGGAAGATAAGCAGCAGGCGCAGGAAATGAAGGTCAAGGGACCAAAAGATTCAAGAATAGGGCATGGGGTGATGAATGGTGTGGAAGCCAGGGTCCCATAAACGAAGCCATCGGAGACCTCAGCCATGACAGCTTCAGGGTAATGGGGGGCAGGGGGAGGCAGGGTCAGGAGCAGGTGGAAGGTGAGGGTCATGAGGCCATGGACAGCACCGGCCTGACCCTCTCTTAGGAGCCATGGCGGGGAGGGCAAGGGTGAGAGGAGGCAGAGGGGGAGGAGGCACAGGGCCAGGCAGCAGGCTGGCTTTCCTGTTGGCGATGGTTTTACAAACACAGCCTTCAGAGCTGGGTTAATATGAGGGGGTCGCCCAAGGCCTGCTCCATCCTTGGTGGACGGAGAACACTGAGTGTGTCTGCGGGCTGAGGGAAGTGAGCCAGCAGAGAGGGAGAGGTCATCCACCCAGGACAGAGGAGGGTGGGAGCTCCCGGCGGGATGGCAGAGGGTGCACGGGCGTGCAGAGGGACACTGGTGGGGGCTAGAAAGCATGCTGCCTGAATGGCTGGCTAGGCTCCCTTAAGTTAAAAGTGCCAAAATACTGATACGAAAGCATTTCAAATGGGCAGATGTTAAAAAAAGGAACTCTCGAAAGAGGGACCAAATTAAAACCACTAATAACATTGACATAGCTAACATGCCCAGGGCCCCTACTTCGTGCCAGAAACTGCTGGGAGCACTTCACAGGTGTGTCACATTGCATCCTCCAACAACTCTATGAGCTGCGGGTGGTCACTATCCCCTTTGCACAGACGGACAGCAGAAGGGGTGAAGAAACTTGCCCTGGCTGGTGGGAGGCAGAGCGGGGGCTGGAGAAAGAAGAACACTTCCCAGGCGGGTGAGTGCTCCCAGCAGCCTGCGTGACGCTTAGCCAGGCTTTTCCACGTGGCTGGGGATTAGCTGTGGGCGGGAACGGTTCCCCCTCCAGGCCCACAATGAATTCCTGCTTGTATCCCGAGGCCCTGGCTCAGCCCTGGCCTGGCGTTGAGTTCCGTTCAGATCAACAAGCATTCCCACATATATATGTTCGGTGAACCGAAGGAATGTCAAAACCACAATCCTTGACACTAGTGACCACTGTCAGGCAGGCTTAACTGGGAACAGATGGCAGGAAAAGGTAGACACTAATTTAGTCCATTAAAAAAAAAAAAAGGTGCCTCTTTGAAATTTAAAGTAAGGGAAGTGGAACCAGCATTTTGCGTGATCATTTACCTCTTTCTGGAAACACTTCTGGTGCCCAGAGATGATAACTTCAGCTACATTGTGCAAAGTGAGAAACACAGGAATGGCCTGAAAGAAAACGGAATAAGCATGAAAATATTTTCTTGGGTCTCATAATTACATAATACTTGATTTCTACTTAAAAATAAAGATCTATGGGAATTTCTGGCATTTACATATATAATGCTGTCTAGCAAAAGCTCTCCTGCCTGGACTAGCGCTCTCTGTCGTTGTATTATTCTTGGTAAGGTAGAGGTACAGGCTCCCCTCCTATGGATAGTCTCAACACGAATTTATTAAGCACCTACTGTGTGTCAGGCACCATGGCAGGTGCAGGGGACACATTCCGAGAACAAGGCAGACACATGATAGGAAGATCCCTGTCAAGGGAACAGCTCTGATGTAGAGCACAGGAAGGCGCACCTAACCCAGTGGGAGGAGAGAAGGCTTCGTGGAGGAAGTCAAGTCCAGCATCTAAAGGAGAACTGAATGGTGAGCTAGAGTGGGCCAAACAAAGAGAGGGGCAGAGTGCCTCAGGCAGAGGGACACTCAGCAGCCCAGAGGAGAGGGGGGGACCCACTGCTCAGGTACCTGGTGGGGGTTCAGCATGGTGAATGTAAGGTGGAAGGGAGAAGGCAGGAAGAGGACGGGGGAGAGGTAATCATAGGCCATGTCAGGAACAAGGACCTTGCTGAGGACTTGAAGCTGCCAGGGGGTTCACAGCAGACAATAACATGTTTGATTGGCGTGTTCCAACTTGCACTGTTTTGTTTCCTTTTGAAATTCCTGCCTTATATTTTTCTTGCCTTTTTAATGTTCTCTACTCTTATTTTTCATTGAAAGTTCAACTCAAACAGCTTTTTCCTTTTAAAATCAGACTTTAATTTTCTAATTTTTCATTTGTCTTTTGTGCTTCATTTTATACCTCTTACATTTTTATATTTTGAATTATTTTATGTGTTTTACAATTACTAAAGAGGCTTTTTAAAACAGGCTTTGTCCAGTGGGCCCATGTTTGGCAGACTGGGGCCCTGGCCTCCCAGTCTTGGCTTGAAAAGGGCCAAGAAGTCTTGCAAATCTCAAGCAAAAATAAATCTTGGACAGGTAATCATGTGGTACAAGAAAGGGCACATGAAAGGGTGACCTAGATCTTCTTTACTTAAAATTAAGACCTTATTTTAAATGTTTTTGCCTCCTTGACTATAAAATCAGTAAGGAAATTAGATTTGGGACTGACACTATAGAACTCTAGACTCCAACTCCGGACCTCAAGGAGGCTTAATTTTCTCAATTTTATAAACCGTAGACAGGTTTCTCAATCTCCCTAGGCCCTACTCTGACCAGATTCTGGAAAAGCATCTACACATGTAGAATTGATTTTAAAGTACTCTAATAATAGTTACCTAAAATGTGTTAAGCACAGTACTAATTATTTTAATTGCATTCTCTTATTTAAACCTCCTCCTGATAACTGTATTAATGGATGCTATTACCTTGATTTATAGATGAAGAAACTGAAGGCTGGAAGATCAGACAACTTGGAGTGCTCACAGCTAGTTCAGGGGCACAGCCAATGGCTCCACTCCAGGCCTAATTGCAAAGTCCATGCTCCTAGCCTTGATGTTATAATACCCAAATTCCATCAAGCCCCCAGTGTAAACTTGCTAGACTTACAGTTCTTCAAAGACCCATATGACTGGTGTGTTCCAAATCCTGCCAGTCTGTTTCCTCCAGTAATAAAACTGGCATGACCTAAAATGAGTGAACTCAGAGTAAACTCTGTGCCATTTTTGAAAGGGATATCTTCCATTTCTATTTTTAAAAAATTAAATCTGAATTTCTCAAACCATTTTTTTCCTACCAAGATGCTAACAGACTTTAGAAACAGTAATTCTACAACTGACTCTATCAGCCTCTGCAGAGATCAGTCAAAACCCACATTAAAGCATCTTGCAACCTTAATTACTGACTTTCCATTGTGCACAAGTCCCAGTCTGAACTACGCTATTAGTTCAGGAGACCCATTGGGGACTGATTCTTTTGGAAACCCTGCCATTTCTTTATGGGGTGAGGTTTAACAGGACTTACTTTTGTCAAATCAGTAACATCTCAGAACAAAAGTTCTGAGAAATGATCACAGCAATAGTAACAGCTAAGATATACTGACTATTTATCATGTGCCAGCTACTATTCTGCTTTTACATATTTAGCATAAGAACTCTATGAGGTAGATACTATTAGCATCCTCATTTTACAGTTGAGAAAATGGAGAGACGTACTTTGGTTCTCTTTCCTGACTTGCCTCTTAATAATTTGAAACCACTTTTAAACAATCTAGGCACTTGATTGCTGCAAAAGAGAACAAATAAGTATGCTCTTCCACACTGTCACAACTCTAGGAATGGCCTTGGCAACAAAAGTTTCTACTATCTTTCATCAGCAAAAGTGGCCCAACATCAACTACCATAAAGCCCAAGTCATCATTTTGACACAACAACCCTGCAAGACAATTCATTTAGTTATTTGGGGGAACAATTTGCAGCTCACTTATTCTTCCAGTCCATTAGCTTACAATTCAGCATTCATCCCTGTACCAGTGATAGTGTTTCTTTGGCTGTGCAGATAGATTGGTAACTCTTACTTATTTGTGTGCTACCCTGAGTGGAATTTTGAAGCTTTGATTCTTATTTATTCAGGTGTTGGAACTGACTTGGAACAGCTTCCTACGGAAAATCCTGGCCCTGCCCGCAAGCATGGCCTTAAGTTGGCTCTGCCGAGGTGTGGGCGTCTCCCGTAGGCGAGCATGAGTCTTGGGTCGGCTTCTTAATTTTTCTCAGAGACTGTCAATCCTACTTTCTCCTTCGGTGGTTTTCAAATATATGGGTGTGGCCTTAAGCTACAATGTAGAGTAATTGCACTCCAGGCTCTTGCCAAAGAATGTAACTTTAAACTGTCCATTACTGGATTTTTATCAAAATCAAATTCCTGCCGGGAATCATGTTCCTTAGAGGATGCCTAAGGGCAGTCTGGCTGCCCGTGAAGGGAGCCAGAGAACCAGAGAGTAGTGGTTTTAGCCGCAGAGAACTGCTCCTACTGCACTGCGCTATGTCGCCAACTCAAATGCACTGAGAATCCCAGAAACTAGGCGAGCCTGTGTTTGTCATAAGGATGTTGATGAAGACCCTGCCTCACCAAGGCACCTGGTCTCCCTTTATGGGGACTCGGGAACTGGAGGCCAGGAAGAGCTTTGCTTTTCTTCAGCAATGGCTCCGCTCTTGTCTTACGAGCCCTCAGAGTCTTGAAACTTTTATTTGACTACACAAAGCTGAAAGCTAAATTCAAGGCCCAGCTGTATTTATTTTGCAAGATATTACAGCACAAATTTCTATGTGTTAACTCTCTCTGTGACTTCATCTCATTTTTTTGTTGCCTTTTACCTAGATTTCTTTTAAAATTGTATTCATGAAAAAATGTTTACCTTATTTTAATTGTAATTATTATTTTAAGCCACCATACATCCTTTTAGGAGGACAGTGAAGTACCTGAATATGTATGTGACTTATAGAACATTAGAAGTGGCAACAGGGAAACAGCACAATTGGCTGGTGTTGCATATCTGACCTTAGGAAAGTCAAGGAACAAGGAAATAAGTACATATACAGCACAGAGTTGGCTTGGCATTTGTGGATTGGCTAACCAGATCCAGGTCTCCCCCACCCTCCAAAATTAAAAGTTCCTATGAAACCTTTCATAAGCTGAAATGGCATAAAGCAAGATGTATCCTCTCTTTTCCAAAAGTTCCTGTTATACTTTATTTTTCCAAAAGACCTACATTAATACCTTTCTTTCCTAACCAAAAGAAATGCCAAGGGGAATTTTGCTTTTACAGATACACTAATGTAGGTCTTTTGTAAAAGCAAACTGGTGTAACTCAAACTTTCAGAAAGTGGGAGATACCTGTATGCTGCATTTCTGGGCTTCTGGTCAAGCAGGGCATTTACAGGAACTGAAGCTCAGTTTGCTGATGTGGTGCCCTGGGCAGGAGCAGCTCCATCCTGGGCCTAGAAATTATTTCAACATCCTTTGTCAGATAAATGATTTGCTAAAATTTTCTCCCACTCAGTGGGTTGCCCATTTACTTGGTTAATAATGTCCTTTGATGCAACAAAGTTTTTCATTTTGATGAAGTCCAATCTGTCTGGTTTTTTCTTTTGTTGCACGTGTCTCTGGAGTCATATTCAAGAAATCATTGCCAAATCCAGTGTCATGGAGCTTTTGCTTCCATGTCCCATTTTAATTAGTCATTTTATAAGGGTTATGAGAACATCTTTCAGTGGAGCAAGAAGATAACTGAAATCCAGTGGAAGGGTTTACTATTTTGCCACTGAGTCCACATCTTAAAAAGTAATCTTTGCAACTGGACTCTAATCGGCTCTGATACGAAAACAATGTGACACAGGAGAGCCGTCTCTAACCAGCAATAACAAGGAACATTAGGGGAAGAGTCTACATTCTCCATCAACATTTACATTCCTTCCTTCTGTGAATCCAAGTTCCTTTACATATATTGGAGCCAAACACAGGGGAGGGGACCCATGCTCTCCAGTTTACTTAACAGAGTAACTTACTCCAGCTGGGTCTAACTACCCAAGTGCATTTCCTCATCAACGCCTATATCCAATCTCCATCCCAATATGTTGAACGAATGTTGTACTGAGAAAAACAGAAATCCTGACAAGCAATTAGGGAAGGACCAAGAGCAAAGAGCTGGGTAAGAAAACAAGTGCAGTCCTGTTAAGATACCTTAACTTAGATTTGCAGAGTCCTCCAGCTGCTGACCCTGGCTTCCCCCAGGCAAGAAAACAGCATGGTTTGAGCAGCCAAATCACCAACAAGAGGATGGCCTCTGTGGGGAAAATGGAAGTTCCTCTGGCCTGGATCCTCACCTGACCCTAAAGTACTTGATGATGTAATTGGTCTACTGCTAGGCTAATGCTTCCACACCCTAGGCAATGAGCTATTAGTAACTGAGTCACTATATAAAGAGCTCTGCCCAGTGCTCTGCACGGAGGCAGAGACGGAGGTGAATTACGGACCTTTAGACTGCTGGATGTAGACGTGATTCTGGTGCTTGACCTACCACAGGGAGAATAAAGCTGGGTATAAACCCTTTTGCCCCAAGAACTTCCATTGTCATTTCTCAGTTTCATTAAATCCATAGTGAATTTGCCTGGGGCTGAAACCCTCAGGCAAACCAGCCTCTCAGTAGCAAGTTCACTAATGTATGAATTTGTACATCTGATCCAAACACTCACCAGCACATGCCTTGAGGCAGTCCTGTGTGGCTGACAAGGGATCCAGCCAGGAAAGTGTCACATACGCAATAATGACAGGTCAAGGTCGTACTGTCCTCCCAAAGACTGACACTCATGCCATAAGGTCATCATAACTGTGACCTTATTCAGTGTAAGAAAGCTGGAGAAGCAGACCCAAGGTAGCCCCAGTAGAAGGGAGAGCAATGCAATTTCTCTCCACTCCTCTCCAGTCAATCCTGATAAACTGATCTCTCATTGGCATGCTTTAGAGAGGAAAGAAGGTGTGGGGAAGTTGGGGTTCCTATGGCCGGGATCCTCACTGAACTTAAACCACCTGATGATGTAACTGGCCTGTTGCTAGGCTACCACTTCCACACCTTTAGGCAATAAGCTGTTATTGTGCTATATAGAGAGCTCGGCCCAGTGCTTTGGGCAGAGGCAGAGACGCTAGTGCTCGACCTACTGCCCGGAGAACAAGCCGGGTAATAAACCCTTTCACCCCAAAGAACGTTCTGCTGTCAATTTGGTCGCATTGAATTCATAGTGAACTTGCCCGGGGCTGAAACCCATTGGCAGGACAATTGGTGGAAGTTGGCAGGGTTCATTGTTGACCAAGGAAAAAGACAAACTGCCCTTAGGGAAGGGGTGCTTCAGTGGGCTGCCCCTGTGAATGGGGAGACAGTGGATTGTCCCCCAATGGGTATGTGATCTGAGGTGTCTTGCCTCCTAGAGGACGGGGCCCCACCCCAGGACTGGAGGCAAGCGGAGGTGACACCTGAGGCAGTAGGGGTGGCCCTTGGTATAGTAAGCAGATCCTTTGGGAAGCAGAGTGCCCGTGAGGCAGCGGGGACTGTGGGTTGGCTGCTTCTCACAGTATTAAAAAGGTCTACAGAGGAGACCCAAGAAATGGCAGCATGAGAATGTGAGCTGCAAACTTCTGTGGATTCCCTGAAAAGAGATGGCATTGATACAAGAGCACGGGCAGCAAGGTGCCATTGGTGACGAGACAGCACTGCTGCCAGGTGTTCTGAAGGAGGAAGAGGCCATCAAGGAAAAAGATGAACTCCTGAGGGAAGCACAGGTGGAGGTGGTACGAGAACGTCAGCTGCAAACCACTGAGGTGAAGGTAAGAGACCTTCTGAAGACTGAGGTAGCACTGCTGCAAAGTACAGTAGAAAAGGTAAAGGTTGTAGCAGAGGAGGCACTCGGGGGGAGGGGAGAGAAAGGTGCCATCAGCCCCAGAAATGGAGGAGCTGGAGGCACTGGCACCTCCTGTTTTGAAAGCACACCAGTGGTTGTAAAGAAAATAAAGACCCAGCAGCTGAAAGTTCCCCAAGAAGAGGAGCAGCCCCCTCCCCAGGTCGTGGAGCACTCTATGGTCCACCCCTATACTTGGGCTGAGCTGGTGGATTTGGGCTCCCGGTTTACGCAGAAGCCCTCGGAGTTAATATCAGCTTGGCTCCTGTGTCTGTGGGACTTAGGGGTGGATGGAATTGTTCTGTCAGGGTCAGAGATGGGAAAGCTGTCTTCCCTGACAGGGCAGCCTGCCTTGAGGCAGCGATTACAAAATGCACATCAGACCCCAGGAAGTCACTCCCTCCTCAATTGGCTCAGGGCTGCACTTCGTGATGTGTGGCCCAATCCAGGTGATCTACCATCCTCTCCTGTTAGATGGCAGGCGTATGCTGAACTCCAACAGGCGCTATGAGAGCTAGGCATGAGAAATGCCATCTATAGTCCAGAGAATTATGGCCCAGATGAAGAGATTTTCACTACTGGGATGAGAAATATTGTACTTCAAAGGGCTCCTACATCCCTCTTTGGGTCTCTAGTGGCCATTCTTTCCCCTCACTTAGGGCATCCCATAAGCAAGGTGGCACATATAGTAGCAGACTTAGGAGAGGCTGAAGCAATGAGAATCCAGAAAGAAATAAGACCTGTTACTCACAAGAAGAATTTACAGGGCCCTATGAAGGTTACGAGGACCCAGATGTGGGTTGATTTAATACGGGCAGGAGCAGATGAAAGGGAAATTAGATGGGAAGTCAAATAGGATCTTATTAGAGCTACAGCAACAGCTGAAACCAGAGCAGCAATTCCAGCCATTAAGACCAAAGAGGCAGAGGTCAGAGACAGAGCCACGAGTCTGACCTGTGTGTTTGCAAGACTTCCTGCTGGAAAGCGAGCCAACTTCACTTGAGCCCACACAGGAAGGTGATTGGGGAACACGTTTTGCTGAGGGGAAGGTCAAGGTATCTGCCCTGAGGGACCAGGGGGGGACTGGAGGCCACATGTTGAAATAGCTATCCATTGGTCCCCAGTGAACATACAACATTTCCTGGCTCTGGTGGACACTGGGGCTGAATGTTCACTGATTCATGGTAACCCTGTGTGGTTCCCTGGGACCCCCACTATCATAAATGGATATGGGGGGAAGGCTATCAGAGTGAAAAAAGCCCAAATCCCTTTGGGAATAGGGCGTCTACCCCCAAAAGAGTATACCGTGTATATATCTCCTATCCCTGAATATATTTTGGGGATTGATATCCTGCAGGGTCTATGGTTGCGGACCACTGCAGGTGAGTTCAGACTGAGAGTACGTGTGGTGAAGGCAGTTCTGAGGGGACATGCTAGGCACCTGCCCATAGCTTTGCCTGTGTGTCAGCGGGTGACTAATACCAAACAATACAAACTGCCTGGGGGGCATAAAGAGATTGGAGAAACTCTCCAGGAGCTGGAAAAGGTGGGTACTATAAAGCTCACCCATAGTCCATTCAATTCCCCAGTGTGGCCAGTAAAAAAGCCAGATGGCTCCGGGCATACGACTGTAGATTACAGAGAACTGAATAAGGTCATACCCCCTATGCACGCTGCTATCCCCTCTATTGCAGGCCTGATGGATACCCTCAGCCATGAACTAGGAACATATCATTATGTGGTAGATCTTGCTAATGCCTTCTTTTCCATTGACATTGAGCAGGAAAGTCAGAAACAGTTTGCCTTCATGTGGGAAGGACGGCAACAGACTTTCACCGTCCTCCCACAGGGATACCTCCACAGCCCCACCATCTGTCATGGACTTGTAGCCCAGGACTTGGCTTCATGGGAGAAACCACCAGTGGTGCCGCTGTACCATTATATTGATGATGTCATGCTCACGTCCAATTCTCTTTCAGATCTAGAAGGTGCAGCACCTAGACTGCTGCAACATTTACAGGAGAAAGGATAGGTAATAACCACCTATCCCATCTTGGGGTGGGAACGAGACTGGACCCAAAAGCCAAGGAGTGGCATGGCACAAACACCCACACTAGCCAAGTGGGGTGCCTACCTACAGCAGTGTAGCGCCCTCTGTACTAGCCCCTTGAGTGAAGAACTCCAACGTTGGGGCCGGTGACATATACTAGTGAAAAGTAGGAGGAACTTGCTTTTGAACCATTAGTAGCAGAGAGTCCCTATCTGCAGGGAAGAGCCCCTATACCCGAAGATGCATGGTACACAGATGGCTCCAGCCGTGGGCAGCTCCCAAAATGGAGGGCCAAAGATTTCTATCCTAAGACTGAGACAGTATGGATGGAAGATGGTGAGGGGAAGAGCAGCCAATGGGCAGAGTTGCGGGCCGTGTGGCTTGTGATCAGCCAGGAGCCCTCCCCTATAGTTGTCTGCACTGACAGCTAGGTTGTCTATCGGGACTTGACCCTGTGGCTACCAACCTGGTACCATGCCAACTGGCTGGTTGGTCACCAACCCCTTTGGGGACAAGAACTGTGGCAAGACTTATGGGCCTGTGGTCAGACTAAAATAATTACAGTATACCATGTGACAGGTATTTGCCACTGGCATCCCCAGGAAATGATGAAGCAGATAAATTGGCCCAGATACGTTGGTTAGAAGGAAAGCCTGCCTCTGATGTAATCCAATGGCTACATCAGCGTTTGTTGCATGCGGGGCAAAAGACAATGTGGGCTGTAGCCTGTCAGTGGGGCTTGCCTTTGACCTTCGAAGAACTTAGTAGAGCCCGGCAGGAGTGTGTCGTGTGCTCCAAAAGGGACTTACACCGAGTTCCACAGCAACATGGGACAATATCTAAGGGGCCTATACCCCTTGTCAGGTGGCAGATAGACTATATTGGGCCTCTACCTGTGTCAGAAGGATATCGGTATGTGATGACCTGTGTGGACACAGCTACTGGACTTCTGGGTGCTTTTCCTACCCGTTGTGCAGACCAGCAGATGACCAAAAGAGGCCTGGAGTATCTCTTTGCTGCCTATGGCTGACCACAGGTAATTGAGAGTGATCAGGGCACCCATTTTATTGGACATACACTGCAAGAATGGGTGTGACAGCTGGGAACCAAGTGGAAGTTTCATGTGCCATACAATCCTACCACAGCAGGCATGATAGAGAGGCACAATGGCTTGTTAAAATCCGGACTAAAGTCAGATACCAATAGTCTGTGGGGATGGTCAGTCTGCTTATGGACCATGCTACAGCGTTTGAATGAGACCCCAAAAGGGAGCCCTGAGCCCCGTAGACATGTTAACACATATGGCTGCCTCCCCTATACAACTGCAAGTGCAAACCAAGGAAGAATCACTGAAGCCAAGGTTCGGCCACCAGAATAACATCTTGCTGCCAGCACCAATTGCATGGAATCCCGGAGACTCTATTGAGTGGACATGGCCTTGGACCTTTCGACACATGGACCAACGATGGCTGTCTCTCCTGGCACCTTGGGGACAAGGCCTGGAAGCTGGCCTCCTGTGTATTCCTGGAATAACAGCAGAGTGGCTGCCAAAGGTCATATCCTGAACGGCCAGAAGGTAGGAGCATCTTACCAGGGAGTTTTGTTTTATCATTATGGCCAGTGCATGCACCTCCAGTAGCACTGTATATAGACCCTTCCATAACCCCCACAGGGAGAGGAGTAAAAGTGTGGTATACTAGACCTGGAAGTTCCTGCTACAGTCTTATCACAGGACCACTTTCTCGCATGCATCCTACCTGATGGACAAGATTCGCCTATGTTGGTGGCATTAAAACATGTGTCTTATCGCCCCTAAAGCCTTTGTGGATTGGGAACTTCCTCTAGCTTGAGGATTATTATAATTTTTGTTGTTAGGAACCTCCTCTGGCTTGACGATTATTATAATTTTTGTTACCTGTATCTTAATTTTTTATTATCTCTAAGTTGTTATCCTCTCTTGCTATTGTGGAATCTGGTTACAGTGCTCCAGCTTTCTCGCACAGGGACCACTGCGGAAGATGGAAAGCATGTAGATTGTAAGGCGAGAATCCTGGAGGGGTGGAGTGTGGGGAAGTTGGGGCTCCTATGGCCAGGATCCTCACTGAACTTAAACCACCTGATGATGTAACTGGCCTGTTGCTAGGCTACCGCTTTAGAAAGCTCAGCCCAGTGCTCTGCGTGGAGGCAGAGACGCTCATGCTCGACCTACTGCCGGGAGAACAAGCTGGGTAATAAACCCTTTCACCCCAAAGAACGTTCTGCTGTCAATTTCTTTGGTCACATTGAATCCATAGCGAACTTGCCTGGGGCTGAAACCCATTGGCAAGACAGAAGGTAAGCTTTGGAGATGAACTGTTAGGTTTGGACAGGCTTGGGGTTTGCATCTCTGTTTTAACATTTATTAGTTGTTGATCTGAACCAAAGAATTTGCATCTTAATTTCCTCATATGTCATTGGGAGCAACTGGCAATGGAAAGTGCCTGGCACATGCTAACATTGAATATTCCTGATGTCTGTTCCTGTGGTGAGCTGTGTCTCTCCCTGAGTCCCCTTGAAGTTCCTCAAGGTCAGGAACCACATCTTATTTGTCTTTAAGCCCCTAGTGCATAGTAGATACCCAATAAATATTTGCTGAATAGATAGCCACAGACAAATTTCCTTCCCTTAACTCTGTATATTATTCAGTTGTGCGTCTGAGGTGGAAAAAGCCATTAAGAACTGTGCCCAGTGCACCTTTGCTGAGTTAAACCGGTTTCCTCTCAGGAGCTGCACATCAGGAGAATAGAGCTTCAAAGTCTTGTCAGATAAAGGAGTCCTTTATGGAGCAGAACTACCTTGAAAGTGTTTTGCATAGCAGTATAACCACAGATTTCCAGAGCACACTTTTCCCCCAGTTCCTTGTGGATTCATTAAACTGACAGCTTGGCACCAGCATATTGATGCCTGTTTTCTATCTAACACAAGCTGTATGAGTGCCTCATGTTTAATCCACTCTACAAATTCTAAAGCAATTATGTAAAAACAAAAACTCAGAAAACAAAGAAAAGATGCTGGGTTGAGTTATTTCACTAAAACCACAAATAAGTGTGTCCTTTCTGTCCTCCTCCCACTCTCATCGGGTATATTTGGGTTTGGGTTGTTTCCTTTCCTCAAAGAGCATGAACCGCAGCAGCTTCTTTTTGCTGTGCTCTAGGCCAATGGCACTCCAGGTGCCAGGTCTCCAGGAGATAAGGAGCTCGCACCAGAATGTCAATCAGGGCATTGCTTCCTTCTTCAAAAAGTCTCACTGTGAAAAAAAAAGGAAGCTCCACTAAGCAGTGTGTTTAGTGCCAAAGTTGATGTGCATTCTGCCACAATCTTCTTATGGACGGATTAACAAAGAGCTCACAGACTGTGGAGCACTCTTCAAGAAACACCATTCTAGCTTACAGCACTTCCCATCTACCTGAAAATGTGTCAGACTGGCATTTATGATGAATTTCTGAGGTTTTTTTTTTTTGCCACTTAGTACCCTTATCCCTTCTTTTGGTAAAGCACCCCAATACTGAGGATCTGCTACACCTTCTCTCAGTCTATGGGATCAGGGTGGAGACCCTGTATGACCAGGGCTGGCCGAACAGTGCTTCAGGTCTTTCCAGCCACAGAAAATGGTTCAGGGACACCATGGTCTGGGGCTGGCCAATCAGCGTAATTCCATCCTCCTGGTTAGCTTATAGAACTGGGATAAGCAGTGGCCTTGACTGATGCAATCAGAGTGAATCCTGGGACTTATGCAGGAGCTACATGGAAGACAGTTTCTTTCCATTACACTTCCCATCCTGTCCATTGTGAGGATATGAGCCTGGAGTCACCAACACCCATGAGAGGAGAGCCTGGCTGTGAAAATATAGCAAAACTGAAAGACAGAGAGACAGAAACCAGATTCAGAGTATGTCATTGGAACCTCTGGATCAAGCCATACCTGAAGTAGAGCTCTACCCTGTAACTTCTCATGAATGTAAACCAGTCAATTTCCCTTCTGCTTAGACCAGTTTGTGAGCTAATATTTGCAATCCAAAGAGTCTGAAGTTATTATGCATGACTACTATACCCTGGGCACATTCCCAAATCCACACACGTTGGTCTTAAAGAGTCAAATATGAAAAGACAAAAGCTGGGGAGTCAGAAGAGCTGCCGCCACCTGGACTAGAGGCAGGTTACCAAGACTTTGCACACGTGAGTTCCTTCCTCTGTCAGATGATTAACATATGCATCACCTGTCAGGTGACTGAGCATGACATAGAAAGAAACAGAGGAACACCTGGAAAATATATGAAAAAGCACTACAAACAAAAAGTGCTGTTATTATTGGCACAAGACCATACTTATTAAAACTTCAAAACTCTGGTATCCATAACTATTCAGATCCTATAAAAAAAATTTAAAGCCTTTGGACAACAGCACATTGTTTTTTAATCAAATCCTATATTCTGCTACAGGACAAGAAGGGCCCTCTGCATGCCAGAGGATGCCAAGTATGGCCACAGACTTGCAGGAACCTGACAGAATCAGGAAGAGGCAGTGGAAAGCCAGCACTGGCCTCCTGTGTTGGGCTGAGCAACAATGGGGGTCACTTCTTAGGCCCACCATTTCCCCTCCATTGCACACATCATCCCACCACTCAACTTATGAATCATGAAAGAAAAATGATGATTCAATTTAGAAATTACTGCTATTAATTGTCAACCACTATTCTGCAACTTTGGAGTTGTCCTAACAATATCGTTATCCAGCTAGGCAGTTTTGTTTGTTTCTACTGTTGTCATATTTGAGATCTAAGGAACCAGCACAACAAAATTTACATAAAAAGACTAAATTGTTTTGCAAATTTTGTGTTTTTCCAACAGTCAGAATACAATCATTTTCTGAGAGATAAAAATGGTTAAGAATCAGGGAAGACAGGCAGAGGCATTACTACCACTCCTGATTTTTAAGACTTGCTCTGAGTCTCTGGACAGTAGTGGTATTAACGGATTCTCTGTTGATGGCAAAGTAACTAAATTTTAGTTCCATATAATGTAACTGTCAAGTTTGCTCTTCACAGTTCTTTGAGGAGCTCAATCCTGGGCGGCTGGGGTGGACAGATAGGATGGACACTTATTTACTAGCATCCTTATATACCATGTATCAACTTTGTTCCAGGCATTTACATTCACAACCGAGCCCAGCACATCCCAGGCCACGCTACCGACAGGCAGTGTTATGGTTCCTCAAAGCAAGGAACAGGCTGAACCCTCTCTCCTGCTCCAGAGGACAGCCTGCATTCAGGCACAGCAGGCTGGCCCTCTCTGTGGCAGCCTCCACAAACACAGCTGTTTGCTCTTCCTGCATCTTCAGCTGGGTCTCTTTATCTTGCAGACTTACTTGGCCCTTCCCTGTTAACAGCTTACCTTCAACTCAGGAAGCAGGGGATAAAGGGCTCCATGCTGGCCCCAGGTCCAAGACTCGTTCTCCAATCTAGCTGTACCATTATTAAAGCAGATGCTTTTCCCCAACGGATCTGGGGCATGGTAAGTTAAAAGGCAAAGGGAAAGAGGAGAGAGAAGCTGTCGCCCCCAAACCTCTAACACTTACCAGTCTGGACAGTGCTCTAGAACCAGCGTAGATTATTCCCACAAACAGCACCGAAGCAGGAAGCCACGTCAGAACATCAGATCTGGAAGGAGGAATGAGGCCACAATACTTCCGTCACTTCATGTCCAAAAGACTTACCTGGAAGGCATGACCCTTGCTATGCACCAAAGCAGCGGCAGCGGTTGCTTAATTATCTGAGTGGCTCGTCAAGTGTGACGTGGTCTGTAGCCACGGACAGGGATGGAGGCTGACAAAGCCATCACACCCCAACTGCCCAACATTACTGACCCTGCAACAGGGCATAAATGGGCTGGAAACGGAAGAAGGCTTCCTACGGGCTGGCAGAGAGAACAGATCTGGGTTTTTTGAAGGAGCAGTGAACATTATTATTTGGGTTTTAAGTAGCCAGAGGCTTTGAACCCATGCCAAATTATTAAAGATTTAAAAAGGCTATTTAGCTAGGCAATATATCAAACAGCTCCATGGAACCACAACAAAAGGAAATGGTGTCAAAGGATGATTAAAGGTGCTAGAACTCCAGCTGGAGGCCATGTGCTGGTGTCATCAACCATTAACTTGGAATGCCAGTTTAGGAAATCTCTAAGGACTTCCAAAAAGGCACATTTCTTTTATTTAACTGCGGCCACACCAAGAGCTGCTTTTTCATGAGTTTAGAATCTTGCTGTCCTCAAGAAAAGCGAAATACCAGTTTTACATGGAGTGCATATCACTGAGGTTGAAACTTGCTTCTCCCACCAGTTACAAATGCATTCAGTCCACTAAGGCAAGTTTCCAGTTCTAATAACAGATATAAATAAAGGAAACCATTCCAGCAGGGTATAACATAATAATCCCAACTAACTCAACGAACTGCTCTCCTGAGATGGCACCTGCACAAGAAATGTTCTTTGTTTATTTTATTAGGATGGGCGGGCCCTCCATCAATGGTGAGACCTGCTTTTCTACAACTTCCCAGTCAACCCAGCATTAACATGTTTCTAGTCTTTACTCGGGCTTTCAAACTCTACTCCTATATATTATTCAGCCAAAACTTAAAGCACCTTGCAAGGTGCTGACCTCACCAGAATTATTATTAACAGCGGCATCACAATTAACATTTACTGAGCACTTGCCACAAAGCAGGCACTGTGCTGAATGTTTTCCAGCCTGTATCTTTTTGAAATCTGCACAACAATCTTAGGAGGAAAGTATTAATTACTGTCCCCATTGTGCAGATGAGGAAACTGAGGCACAAAGGGTGTAAGTAATTTGCCTGTGGTCAGAAGAGCTGGTGATGGCAAAGCCAGGGTTTGATGTCATCCTTTGCCCTCAAGGACCACATTGTCTAATGGGAGATGCTGACTTGTGACCAGGTTAGCTACAAACATGACATGATTTTTCTCTGGTAGCAGACCAAGCAGCTAATGATCTGAGGAATATTCTCTGTTATCACTCCAGCTACAATAATTGATCTCTGCTCTTCTCACCAAAAGGTGAGCACAGAAAGGAAGATGCTGTCTTCCATCCTAACTGGTCAGCATCCCAGCCAACTGCTACTCTTCTAGGAAAAGGCTTTCCCACTAGACGTAGAGCTCACAAGGGTCAAGGAGACAGGATCAGGCCATGGCCGGCTGCGCATCAGAGGCGGCCCAGAGCACGCTGGGCATGGAACCTTGGTGACGAAGGGAGAGGGCGCTGGGTGAAACAGTGGCTGGCTGGGCTGCAGCAGGCCCAGCGCTTTGGACTGTGAGGTAAGTGCTCCATTCCTCTTTACAAACTCCTGCTGAGTCATATACTCCAACAGACATCAGGGCATCTGAGGGGCCATGGACGGGAATAAGAAAACATGGCTAGGAAACATCTTGTATTTTAAGCCTTCAACCCTAAAATACACAAGAAATCATTTTAACTAGAAAAAAATATATCCAAAGAGACTCCTGGGAAATACTACTGGGTGGCGATGCGAGCATTTGGCTGTAACTACGGGCCTCTGACCCAGGCACAGGGCCACAGGAGCTTGTGTTCTCACTCAGGGCCTGTTTCCAAAGGGGATGAGCCAAAGCAACGTGTGCCTATGGCAGAAGTTCACACACCCGCAGGAGAACAGTCAGTTGCAGAGCCTCTTCGGCCCCCCAAGCTCTTATGAGCGTGAAAGCTGCCTTCTTTCCCCACACAGAATAATAAACACAAATCCCTGGGAAAACTGCTGTCAAAACAGGTGTGGGCAAGACAAGTGTGAAGGGATTTGGGGAGAAGGAAAAATAATTAAAATTTGAGAAGGATTCTGCATGCATATCGTTCCAAACCATCAAAGTTCTCACTCCACTGAAAATCATAGGGTATATGGTAAATGCAGTTTTTGCAAGAAGGCTCCAGGGAACACTACTCAATAACCCAAACACAAAGGAAATCCTTACCAGATGATTAGCAAATTAATGCATATTCATACATCTGAAATTAAAATAGATTGTTTCATTACGAGATGATTCCTTGATTTATCTGACTTTAAACTAACCCACTAATTATCTAACAGAGTCAGATAAGGGAACTTTTGCACATATTATGAATGCATCTCCCACCCCTCAAAGAAACTGTAAGTTTCATAAATGTGGGAACCATGTGTATTTTATTCATACAAATGAATATAAACTATTACATTGATAGATGTTACAAAGGAGAGTAAAGGGCCATACTATACTATAAGGGCATCTGACCTAGTTGGTGAGAATAGGGAAACATTCCTCAAATAAATGATATTTGGGATAGAATCCAAAGTTAAACTGGGTACAGAGGTTGGGGTAGAGAAGTGGAAGGGATGCAACATTCCATACATTAAGTACAGCATGTCCAAAGGTCCTGTGGCAAGAGGAAATTGTAGTTTGAGTAGATGGAGAGACAAACCCAGAGGCAAGTAGATGTAACAGGATCTTATTTGCATTTTGAAAAGACTGCTCTGGCTACAGTATGGGGAATAGACTAGAATGGCATTTGGCATGTGCAGGCAGATCTGGGGGACACTGCAGTGGCCAGACAAGAGATGATGGAGATGGAAAGAATGGACCAATCTGAGAAATCAATAGGACTTGGTGTTGATTTCCACTGAGGAATGAGGGGTAGAAGACACCAATGACAACTCCCAGGTTTCCAGTTTCAAGTCTGCGATGGATGGTGGTGCACTTAGATGCAACAAACTGGAAGAGGTTTGACTGGGAAAATCCTCAACTCAGTCTTGACAAATTTCTGGAACATTCAAGCAGAGATGTCAGGTAGGGATCTGGATGTAAGGGCCTGGGGTTAGAGAACAGGTTTCCTCTCTTCTCCAATGAGCAAGAATGACTATTAAATATGTCTTACATTGGGTTCTCTTGTATCCCCTTATTCCTCAGTTTTGAGCATACAAATCAAATACATTTTCTTCAACATAATTTCCTCCTTTGGTCCACTATTCACAGTAATGAGTCTCTTATAGTTCCAAAAGACTTTGTCACAAATTTATTCTTCATTAAATATTTATTCTCAAATTCTAGGCAACGTTGCACTCATGAAATCTACAAGCTAGCAGGACAGAAGGGCAGGAATCAGCCTGGTAGTCCTGGGAGCCCACACACAGGTCTCTTTCCACCAACCAGCTGCCAGGAGAGCAGTCAGTTGGCAGCTGCACGTCCACGACCTGAAGAATTGTTTCCACTTGCTGCTTCGGGAGCTTGCATTTGGATCTCTGGCTCACAAGGTGCCCACAACTGTTGATGTGCTATCTCCACATGGAGGGGTCAGAGCGTTAGACAGTAACCGGGGCAGATAAAATTTGTGGCAACTGAGTTTTCTATGCTTTTCCAGGTAGTGGGAGACAAGGTGAAATATGAGCTATGGGGTGGTGCCATCTCTTCAATTGTTTTTTACAAAATAATTTCTTCAGGAAGAAATGAAACTCTAATTTTAAAATCCCAGTTAGCGCTGCTAAAACCGTGAATTATTTTCTAGGCAGACAGAGCAATAAGGGATGGAAATCATACCTGGCTCTGGGCACTGGTAAGCATAATCTTGTAATATTTACATGGTTACTTAAACCTTGGCAAATTATAATTAGCTTTCTTCACTCCCAAGGAATGTTGCAGCAGTTGGCTCTGAGGGATGGCCAAACCCCCCACGGTTCCCTAGCCTGTGCCCTTTCTTCCAGGTCAGGTCATCTAAGCCTGGGGTCACCTAGGGGTCACCTAAGTGATGGGGAGGGACAGGAAGGTGCCCAAGTACGGAGTAGGGGTTTTGCACAGGGGAAAGAATGCCTGTGGTCAGGTAAGCCTGGATCCATATCCCAACTCTAGAGCTAGTTTGCAATGAGAACTTGGATTTTTCATTTATATAGTGGGGATAAGAATGTTGATTAAATATTTATTGAATTTGCAATTGTATTCCCCAATTCAGATCAGTTGGCTGATAATTTGAATTGTTAGATCCATCACTTAAAGGTATCCACTGACTGTTTTTCTTTTTGGTAGTTGATTTCTTTTCCTACTGATTTGTAAACACTCATTACACATTAACAGTATTAGACTCCAGCTTGTTTTATATGTTGCCAGTATTTTTTCCTAGTTTGTTAATTATCTCTCGATTTTCTTTACGGTGTTTTTGGCCAGTAATGAATATACATGGCCAATAAACATTGGGAAAGTTATTCAACCTCCCTAATAATAAAAGAACTTTAAATTAAAACAATGATATACTAGGTTTTGCCAAAGAAACTAGTGGTTTTTAAAAGTTAGTATCTAATATAGAGGGTCATGAAATCAATGCCTTCACACACTGCTGTGAGATATGAACTGGTATCTTTCTGGAGAGTATGTATGTACTACTTGGCTACAGACTCCCTGAGATATTTAAAAGATCCATCTTTTTGTAAGTCACAAAATAACTAAGTTCTAGTTCTAAGTTCTAAGTTCACGTCTATGGATGAAAAAATGTTTTTTTTAATGCAGTTAAGTTTTCTGTTTTCACGGTTATAGATTACAACACAATTTATCTCTTTACCTATCCATGCTAGAAGTTTTTGAAAGTATAGGTAATCAAGAAAAATACTACAATTACAACCCCACTCCCCAAAGATAACCACTGTTAATACTTGGCTGCATCTCCTTCCGAACAGAGCCCATGTGCGCACCTATGAACACTTCAACAAAAATGGGATCCTACTATATACACTGTTTTTATAACCTGATTAACTTAACATCTTTCCATGTCAAATAATTATCCCCAACTTAACAATAACTGAATAGCAGGTTATTGCTGGACATGTAAGTTAATCCAGTTTTTACTATGCTAATGCTGTAACAGCTGTCCTGAATATATCCTCTCTCATATTCATGATGTTTTTGCAATATTCAGAATCAATTCTATGAAACAGAACTGCTGTTCAAAGATACATGCATTAAAGTTTGTAACTGGTTACAAAATCACCTTCCAGAGAGGTTATACTGACTCACCCTCTGCTATGGACTACATGTCTGTGTCCTCCCAAAATTCACACGTTGAAACCCTAACCCCCAGTGTGATGGTATCTGGAGTGGGGCCTTTGGAGGTCGTGAGGTTGGGGCTCTCCTGATGGGATTAATGTCCTTGTGAGAAGAGACACCAGAGAGCTAGCTTCTCTCTGTCTCTCCGCTGTGTGAGGACACAGCAAGCAAGAAGTGGTCCGTAAACGAGTGAGGCCCTCACCGGAGCCCAACCGTGCTGGCGCCTTGATCTTGGACCTGTGAGAAACAAGTATTTGTTGTTTGCGCCACCTAGTGTGTGGTATGTCTGCTGTAGCTCCTGATCTAAGACACTTCCCTTTACGGCCCTAACGCCGTAGGCTGCACACTAGGAACATCCCAGGGGCCATATTACTAATGCACCTTTTCTCCACCTTTAATTCACAAGGTGGCACCATCCAGCCCTCCCATGCTGATCTCTTCTTTCATTGTCCTGTGTGTCAACAAAGGAGGCAGGATGGAACTGAATCCGTCGGTGGTCCAGGCAGAGCCCGGACTCTGTGGTGTGAGGGCCTCTGGGAGCTGCAGAGCCAGTGACAGTGTGTGTCTGGGGGGGGGGGGCTCTCACAGCAACTCCTGGGGGGGAAGGACTACTTGCCACTGGATCTGGTGTGAAAATTACAGTGATGCATAATTTTTCCTACATGATTTATAAGCACAAATATCGCAGTTTGAGTTCTGTGCTTGTCTTTTTTGTTTGTGACACTCTACCATCTCTTAAGAACCCTGAGGAATAAACCATCTTATAAGAAGCTAACAATTGTCTCTTGGCATGAATTATAAAACTGTTGTTACTGAGGGGCTCAAGATGGCGGCGTGAGTAGGGCAGCGGAAATCTCCCAAAACCATACAGATTTTTGAAAATACAATAAATACAACTATTCCTAAAAGAGAAATCAGAAGATACAGTACAACAACCAGGCTACATCTACATCTGCGAGAACTCAGCATCTCACGAAAAGGGTAAAATACAAAGCCGCGGCCCGGCGGGACCCGAGCACTCCCCCCACCCCAGTGCACCGGTTGGAGGAAAAGAATCAGAGTGGGGAGGGAGTGGAAGCACAGGACTGCTAAATAACCAGCCCTAGTGATCTGCACCAGGAGCACAGACACACATCGCATGGTGTACTGGAGATTAGAGAAATGGAAAAGTAAAAGCCGAGACGGAGAAGGCGAGCGGGTCCCCACAGCCGGCTCCCCTGGGACAAAAGAAAAGCGAGCACTTTTTAAAGTCTTAAAGGGACAAGGGTTCAACAACAGGACAAAATCGTCCCAGCACATTCAGCCCAGCACGCTGGGAATCTTAAGGAACTTCAGGCTCCATAGCCCCCTGGGGGGTAACGCAGCCCCAAAGCCCCTCATGGTGATAAGTAGCCTGCCGTGCCATTCATTACCCCTGGCCAGCGCTGCAAGCAAACCAGCTGACCCACCACAGCTGCGGAACAGCTGGAGAAAAGCCCCACCCACAGCAACCACACAGAGTCTCCTCCCAGCACGCAGCTAATGGGGACAGACAGAGGAACCCAGAGCAAGGTCCAAAAGGCAGGAAGGGGCGCCGTTCTTGCAGAAGAACACACCCGGTGTGTCTCCCACCTCCCGCAGTGATCTAGGCATTCCCAAAGGCTGCCTAGCCCACAGCAGCTGAGGAGATTATCCCAGAGACGGCTTCCAGTGTGTGGGTAGACGGCACAGGCAGTGGAAGCCGGAGCAAGATCCAGAAGGCAGGAAGGGGTGCCGTTCTTGCAGAAGAACACACCCAGCTGCGGCTGCGACCCCCCGCAGTGCACTAGGCTATCCCAAGGGCCGCCCCACCCACAGCAGCTCAGGGGATTATCCCACACTGCTCCTGATGTGTGGGTAGACAGTACAGGCAACAGAGAAAGGCCAGGCAACCAAGAAGCAGGAAGGGACTTTGTTCTCCCAGCTGACACATGCACCAACCAGCCTGCGACCACTTCTATTGCCATGAAAAGGCAGAAGAATCTGGTCCAGTCAAAAATCACTCAGACAACCCCAGAGAGAGGGCCTGGTGACATAGATATAACCAATCTTCCTGAAAAAGAACTCAAAATAAAAGTCATAACCACACTAACGGACCTGCAGAGAAATATGCAAAAGCTAAGGGATGAAGTCCGGAGGGAGATAACAGAAATGAAACAATCAATAGAAGATCTTAGGAGGAGACTGGATGAGGTGCAAGAGACTGTTAATGGAATAGAAATCAGAGAACAGGAATACAGAGAGGCTGAGGTAGAGAGAAATAAAAGGATTTCTAGGAAGGAAAGAATATTAAGAGAACTGTGTGACCAATCCAAACGGAACAATATTCGCATTATAGGGGTACCAGAAGAAGAAGGGAGAGAAAAAAGGATAGAAAGTGTCATTGAAGAAATAATTGCTGAAAACTTCCCAAAGCTGGGGAATGAAACAGTCTCTCAGACCATGGAAGCCCACAGATCTCCCAACAAAAGGGACCCAAGGAGGACAACACTAAAACATATAATAATTAAAATGGCAAAGATCAAAGACAAGGACAGAGTATTAAAGGTAGCCACAGAGAGAAAAAATAGCAACTACAAAGAAAAACCCATCAGGCTATCATCAGACATCTCAACAGAAACCTTACAGGCCAGAAGAGAATGGCATGATATATTTAATGCAATGAAAAGGAAGGGCCTTGACCAAGAATACTGTATCCAGTACAATTATCATTTAAATTTGAAGGAGGGATTAAACAATTTCCAGATAAGAAAAAGTTGAGAGACTTTGCCTCCCACAAACCACCTCCACAGGATATTTTAAAGGGACTGCTCTAGATGGAAGCACTCCTAAGGCAAAATAGATGTCATCAGAGAAAATAAATTCACAGCAAAGAAAGCAGACCAACCAAATATTAACTAAAGGCAAAAAATAAAAACAACTATCCACATAGGCAGTCAAAAGAAACACAAAAGAGTACAGAATAAAACACCTAACATACAAAGAATGGAGGAGGAAGAATAAGAAGTGACAGAAATTAAGAATCATCAGACTGTGTTCATAATAGCTTAATAAGAGAGTTAAGTTAGATGTTTAGATAGTAAAGAAGCTACCCTTGAACCTTTGGTAACCACGAATCCAAAGCCTGCAATGGCAATAAGTACATATCATTCAATAATCACCCTAAATGTAAATGGACTGAATGCACCAATCAAAAGACACAGAGTAATAGAATGGATAAAAAAGTAACACCCATCTATATGCTGCTTACAAGAGACTCAAATCAAACCCAAAGATAAACACAGACTAAAAGTGAAGAGATGGAAAACATATTTCATGCAAACAATAGGGAGAAAAAAGTAGGTGTTGCAGTATTTGTATCAGACAAAATAGACTTCAAAATAAGAAAGTAACAAGAAATAAAGAAGGACATGACATAATGATAAAGGTCAGTCCAACAAGAGGATATAACCATTATAAATATATATGCACCCAACACAGGAGTGCCAGCATATGTGAAACAAATACAAACAGAATTAAAGGAGGAAATAGGATGCAAAGCATTCATTTTAAGAGACTTCAACACACCACTCACTCCAAAGGACAGATCAACCAAACAAAATAAGTAAGAACACAGAGGCACTGAACAACACACTAGAGCAGATGGACCTAACAGACATCTACAGAACTCTACACCAAAAGCAGCAGGATACACATTCTACTCAAGTGCACATGGAACATTTTCCAGAATAAACCACAGACTAGGTCACAAAAAGAGCCTCAGTAAATTTAAAGAGACTGAAATTTTATCAACCAACTTCTTAGATCACAAAGGTATAAAACTAGAAATAAATTGTACAAAGAAAACAAAATGGCTCACAAACACATGGAGGCTTAACAACATGCTCTTAAATAATCAATGGATCAATGACCAAATTAAAAGAGAAATCAAGCAATATATTGAGACAAATGACAGCAACAGCACAAAGCCCCAACTTCTGTGGGACGCAGCAAAGGCAGTTCTAAGAGGAAAGTACATAGCAATCCAGGCATATTTAAAGAAGGAAGAGCAATCCAAAATGAATAGTCTAAAGTCACAATAATTGAAACTGGAAAAAGAACAAATGAGGCCCAAAGTAAGCAGAAGAAGGGGCATACTAAAGATCAGAGAATAAATAAATAAAATTGAGAAGAATAATACAATAGAAAAAAATCAGTGAAACCAAGAGCTGGTTCCTTGAGAAAATAAACAAAATAGATATACCCCCAGCCAGACTTATTAAGAGAAAAAGAGAATCTACACACATAAACAGAATCAGAAATGAGAAAGGAAAAATAACAACGGACCCCATAGAAATACAAGAATTATTAGAGAATACTATGAAAACCTATATGCTAACAAGCTGGAAAACCTAGAAGAAATGGACAAGTTCCTAGAAAAATACAACCTTCCAAGACTGACCAAGCAAGAAACAGAAAATCTAAACAGACCAATTACCAGCAACAAAATTGAATCGGTAATCAAAAAACTACCCAAGAACAAAACACCAGGGCCAGATGGATTCACCACTGAATTTTATCAGACATACAGAGAAGACATAATACCCATGCTCCTTAAAGTTTTCCAAAAAGTGGAAAAAAGGGAATACTTCCAAACTCATTCTATGAAGCTAGGATCACTCGAATACCAAAACCAGGCAAGACACCACAAAAACAGAAAACTACAAACCAATATCCCTGATGAACATAGATGCAAAAATACTCAACAAAATATTAGCAAATCAAATTCAAAAATATATCAAGAGGATCACACACCATGATCAAGTGGGATTCATCCAGGGAAGCAAGGATGGTTCAACATTAAAAAATCCATCAACATCATCCACCACATCACTAAAAAGAAACACCAAAACCACAGGATAATCTCCACAGATTCTGAAAAAGCATTTGACAACATTCAACATCGATTCATTAAAAAAACTCTCAACAAAATGGGTATAGAGGGCAAGTACCTCAACATAATAAAGGCCATATATGACAAACCCACAGCCAACATCACACTTAACTGTGAGAAGGTGAAAACTTTTCACCTAAGACTGGAAACAAGACAGGGATGCCCACTCTCCCCACTGTTATTCAACATAGTACTGGAGGTCCTAGCCATGGTAATGACACAAAACAAAGAAATACAAGGCATCCAGATTGGTAGGGAAGAAGTCAAACTGTCCCTATCTGCAGATGACATGGTATTGTACGTAAAAAACCCTAAAGACTCCACTCCAAAACTACTAGAACTAATATCTGAATTCAGCAAAGTTGCAGGATACAAAATTAACACACAGAAATCTGCTGCTTTCCTATACACTAACAATGAACAAGCAGAAAGAGAAATCAGGAAAACAATTCCATTCATAATTGCATCAAAAAGAATAAAACACCTAGGAATAAACCTAACCAAGGAAGTGAAAGATCTATACCTGGAAAACTACAAGACACTCCTAAGAGAAAGTAAAGAGGACACTAGCAAATGGAAACTCATCCCATGCTCTTGGCTAGGAAGAGTTAATATTGTCAAAATGGCCATCCCTACCTAAAGAAATCTACAGATTCAATGCAATTCCTATCAAAATACCAACAGCATTCTTTAACGAACTGGAACAAATAGTTCTAAAATTCATATGGAACCACAAAAGACCCCAAATAGCCAAAGCAATCCTGAGAAGGAAGAATAAAACAGGGGGAATCACATGGCCCAACTTCAAGTTCTACTAAAAAGCCATAGTAATAAAACAATTTGGCACTGACAGAAGAACAGCCAACACACCACCGGAACAGAATAGAGAGTCCAGATATTAACCCAAACATATATGGTCAATCAATATATGATAAAAGAGCCATGGATACACAATGGGGAAATGACAGCCTCTTCAACAGCTGGTGTTGGAAAAACTGGACAGATACATGTAAGAGAATGAAACTGGATCACTGTCTAATCCCATACACAAAAGTAAATTCGAAATGGATCAAAGACCTGAATGTAAGTCATGAAACCATAAAACTCTTAGAAAAAAACATAGGCAAAAATCTCTTGGACATAAACATGACTGACTTCTTCATGAACATATCTCCCCGGGCAAGGGAAACAAAAGCAAAAATAAACAAGTGGGACTATATCAAGCTGAAAAGCTTCTGTACAGCAAAGGACACCTTCAGTAGAACAAAAAAACATCCTACAGTATGGGAGAATATATTCATAAATGACATATGAATGATAAGGGGTTGACATCCAAAATATATAAAGAACTCACACACCTCAACAAACAAAAAGCAAA
>JAQQAC010015530.1:8781950-8860640 GCA_029783875.1 Phataginus tricuspis | reverse complement strand
GTTGGTATTTTGATAGGGATTGCGTTGAATCTGTAGATTTCTTTAGGTAGTATAGCCATTTTGACAATATTTATTCTACCTGGCCAAGAGCATGGGATGCATTTCCATTTGTTAGTGTCCTCTTTAATTTCTCTTAGGTGTGTCTTGTAGTTTTCAGGGTATAGGTCTTTCACTTCCTTCGTTAGGTTTATTCCTAGGTATTTTATTCTTTTGGATGAAATTGTGAATGGAATTGTTTTTCTGATTTCTCTTTCTGTTAGGTCATTGTTAGTGTATAGGAAAGCAACGTATTTCTGTGTGTTAATTTTATATCCTGCAACTTTGCTGAATTCAGATATTAGTTCTAGTAGTTTTTAGGTGGAGTATTTAGGATTTTTCATGTACAATATCATGTCATCTACAAATAGGGACAATTTGACTTCTTCTTTACCAATCTGGATGCCTTGTATTTTTTTGTTTTCTCTGATTGCCATGGCTAGGACCTCCAGTACTATTTTGAATAACAGTGGAGAGAGTGGGCATCTCTGTCTTGTTCCCGATCTTAGAGAAAAGATTTCAGCTTCTCGCTGTTAAGTATGATGCTAGCTGTGGGTTTGTCATATATAGCCTTTATGATGTTGAGGTACTTGCCATCTATACCCATTTTTTTGAGAGTTTAAATCATGTGTGGATGCTGAATGTTGACAAATGCCTTTTCTGCATCTATGGCGATGACCATGTGGTTTCTGTTCTTGTTTTTGTTGATGTGGTGGATGATGTTGATGGATTTTCGAATGTTGTATATTCCTTTCATCCCTGGTATGAATTCCACTTGATCATGGTGTATGATCGTCTTGATGTATTTTTGAATTCGGTTTGCCAATATTTTGTTGAGTATTTTTGCATCTACGTTCATCAGGGATATTGGTCTGTAATTTTTTCTTTTATGGTGAGGTCTTTGCCCAGTTTTGGTATTAGAGTGATGCTGGCTTCATAGAATGAGTTTGGCAGTATTCCCTCCTCTTCTGTTTTTTTGAAAAACTTTAAGGAGAATGGGTGTTATTTCTTCTCTATATCTCTGGTAGAATTCAGAGGTGAATCCATCAGGTCCGGGGGTTTTGTTCTTGGGTAGTTTTTTGATTACCGATTCAATTTCATTGCTGGTGATTGGTCTGTTTAGTTTTTCTGTTTCTTGCTTGGTCAGTCTTGGAAGGTTGTATTTTTCTAAGAAGTTGTCCATTTCTTCTAGGTTTTCCAGCTTGTTAGCATATAGATTCTCATAGTATTCTCTTATAATTCTTTGTATTCCTGTGGGGTCCGTCATGATTTTTCCTTTCTCATTTCTGATTCTGTTTATGTGTGTAGATTGTCTTTTTTTCTTAATTAGTCTGGCTAGGGGTTTATCTATTTTGTTTATTTTTTCAAAGAACCAGCTCTTGGTTTCATTGATTTTTTCTATTGTTTTATTCTTCTCAACTTTATTTATTTCTTCTCTCATCTTTATTATGTTCCTCCTTCCGGTGAGTTAGGGCCTCATTTGCTCTTCTTTTTCCAATTTCAGTAATTGTGTCTTTAGACTATTCATTTGGGATTGTTCTTCCTTCTTTAAATAGGCCTGGATTGCAATATACTTTCCTCTTAGAACTGCCTTTTCTGTGTCCCACAGAAGTTGTGGCTTTCTGTTGTTGTTGTCATTAGTCTCCATATACTCTTTGATTTCTGTTTTGATTTGGTCGTTAACCTATTGATTATTTAGGGGCACATTGTTAAGTCTCCATGTATTTGTGAGCCTTTTTGTTTTATTTCTAAAATTTATTTCTAGCTTTATACCTTTGTTGTCTGAGAAGTTGGTTGGTAGAATTTCAATATTTTTTAATTTACTGAGGTTCTTTTTGTGGCCTAGTATGTGGTCTATTCTGGAAAATGTTCCATGTGCACTTGAGAAGAATGTGTATCCTGCTGCTTTTGGGTGTAGAGTTCTGTAGATATCTGTTAGGTCCATCTGTTCTAGTGTGTTGTTCAGTGTCTCTGTGTCTTTACTTATTCTCTGTCTGGTTGATCTGTCCTTTGGAGTGAGTGGTGTGTTGAAGTTTCCTAAAATGACTGCATTGCTCTCTATTTCCTCCTTTAATTCTCTTAGTATTTGTTTCACATATGCGGTGCTCCTGTGTTGGGTGCATATATAGTTATAATGGTTATATCATCTTGTTCGACTGACCCCTATATCATTATGTAATGTCCTTCTTTATCTCTTGTTACTTTCTTTGTTTTGAAGCCTATTTTGTCTGATACAAGTACTGCAACACCTGCTTTTTTCTCCTTGTTGTTTGCATGAAATATCTTTTTCCATCCCTAGACCTTTAGTGTGTGTATATGTTTGGGTTTGAGGTCAGTCTCCTATAAGCAGCACACAGATGGGTGTTTCTTTTTTGTCTATTCAGTAACTCTGTGTCTTTTGATTGTGCATTCAGTCCATTTACATTTAGGGTGATTATCCAAAGATACGTACTTATTGCCACTGCTGGCTTTAGATTCGTGGTTACTAAAGGTTCACTGGTAGCTTCTCTACTATTTAACAGTCTACCTTAACTTTCTTGTTAAGTTATTGTAAACACTGTCTGATGATTCTTTATTTCTCTCCCTTCTTATTCTTCCTCCTCCATTCTTTATATACTTGGTGTTTTATTCTTTGCATTTAGTTAGTATTTGGATGGTCTGCTTTCTTTGCTATGATTTTATTTTCTCTGGTGACCTCTTTTTAGCCTTAGGACTGCTTCCATCTAGAGTAGTCCCTTTAAGATATCCTGAAGAGGTGGTTTATGGAAGGCAAATTCCCTCAGCTTTCGCTTCTCTGGAAATTGTTTAATCCCTCCCTCAAATTTAAATGATAATCGTGCTGGATACAATATTCTTGGTTCCAGGCCCTTCTGTTTCATTATGTTAAATACATCATGCCATTGTCTTCTGGCCTGTAAGGTTTCTGTTGAGAAGTCTGATGCTAGTCTTATGGGTTTTCCTTCGTAGGTGTATTTTTTCTCTCTCTAGCTCCCTTTAATACTCTGTCCTTATGTTTGTCTTTGCCATTTTAATTATTATGTGTCTTGGTGTTCTCTTTCTTGGGTCCCTTGTGTTGAGAGATCTTTGGGCTTCCATGGATTGAGAGACTATTTCCTTCCCCAGCGTGGGGAAGTTTTCAGCAATTATTTCTTCAAAGACACTTTCTATCCCTTTTTCTCTCTCTTCTTCCTCTGGTACTCCTATAATGCGAATATTGTTCCGTTTGGATTGGTCACACAGTTCTCTTAAAATTCTTTCATTCCTAGAGATCCTTTTATCTCTCTCTACCTCAGCTTCTCTGTATTCCTGTTCTCTGATTTCTATTCCATTAACAGTCTCTTGCATCTCGTCCAGTCTGCTGCTAAGCCCGTCGATCGCTTGTCTCATCTCTGCATTGTCTTTCCTCACTTCCCTCACTTCCTCCCTTAGCTCTTGCATATTCCTCTGTAGATCCATCAGTATGGTTATGACTTTTATTCTGAATTCTTTTTCACGAAGATTGTGCATGTCCATCCCATCAGGCTCCCTCTCTGGGGTTGTCTGGCTAAGCTTTGTTTGTACCATATTCCTCTGTCTTTTCATGGTGATAGAAGTGGTCAGAAAAAGAAAAAATGAAGAAAGGGAAAATAGAAAAAAAAAAGTCTGCTGGGTGTAGTTTCTGTGAGTATCCTGTAGGTGGCGCTGCTGCTCCACTATTCCGCAGCTGTGCCACTCTGCCGGGACCTTTGTGACTCTGGCCCGGGAGGGAGAGAACAGGAGGCTGCTGATTTCTGTGGGAAGTCTCAGTGCGACTGCTTTTCCCAGCCTCAGTCCTTGGGGACCGAAATTCCCCAGTACTCCCGGCCTGCTTGGCTGAGTGCGCTGGGACAATCCTGCTCCTCCAGTGGGCCCCTGTCTCTTTAAGACCCCTAAAAAAGCCCACGCTTTTCTTTTGTCCCGGGGAACCGGCTGAGTGGACCTGCCGTCTTGGATCCTGCACCTGTATCTCTCCAATCTCCGCTACACAGCGCGATGCGTGTCAGCACTCCCGGCGCAGATCACCAGGGTTGGTTATTTGGGGGGCCTATGCTTCCACTCACTCCCCACTCTGAATCCTCTCCTCCCACTGGTGTGCTGGGGTGGGGGAGTGCTCGGGTCCCGTCGGGTCGTGGCTCCGTATCTTACCCACTTCGTGGGGTTCCAAGTCCTCTCAGGTGTAGCTGCAGGCTGGGTGCCATCCTGTATCTTCTGGTCTCTCTTTTAGGAATAGTTGTATTTGTTGTATTTTCATAAATATATTTGGTTTTGGGAGGAGATTTCCGCCGCCCTGCTCACGCCGCCATCTTCCCGGAAGTCATCTCATGGAGCTAGAGGATATTATGCTCAGTGAAATAAGCCAAGGGGAAAAATACAAGTATCAAATGATTTCACTCATATGCGGAGTATAAGAACAAAGAAAAAAACTGAAGGAACAAAACAGCAGCAGACTCACAGAACTCAAGAATGGACTAACAGTTACCAAAGGGAAAGGAACTGGGGAGGATGGTTGGGAAGGGAGGGACAAAGGGGAAAAAGGGGCATTACGATTAGCAGATGTAATGTTTGGGGGGCACGGGGAGGGCTGTACAACTCAGAGAAGACAAGTAGTGATTGTATAGCATCTCACGACGCTGATGGACAGTGACTGTAATGGGATTGGTGGGAAGGGGGTAGTTTAATAACCATAATATTGCACATGTAATTGTAGATTAATGATACCAAAATAATTAAAACAAAAAAAGAATAGAAAGAAAATACTCTGCATTATACTGACACCTGGTGGACCAAAAACACGGTTTCCAAACATGGAAATAACAAGCAACCAAGATACCAGGGTTCCTCTGCTGCCTACTGGCTTTGCCTACAACAAAATACCTTACAATTGTGTCGTCAGTATTTGCTCTACATTTACAAGGACTTTGGTAATTGCCTATTTACAGAAGATGCCTAGATTTCATTCGTTGGCCCATTACTGGTGAATAGGGTCCTCAAAGAGCCTTCCTTCGTTCTCCTGTTCTTTTCTTTTTTATTAAGGTATTATTGATATACACTCTTATGAAGGCCTCACATGAAAAACCAATGTGGTTACTACTTTTACCCATATTATCAAGTCCCCCCCATACCCCAATGCAGTCATTGTCCTTCAGTGCAGTAAGATGCCACAGATTCACTATTTGCCTTCTCTGTGCTACACTGATTTCCCAGTGACCCCCCACACCATGTGAACTAAACATAATACCCCTCAGTACTCTTCTCCCTCTCTCCTTCCCCACCAGCCCTCCCACACACCTCCCCTTTGGTAACCACTAGTTCCTTCTTGGAGTCTCTGAGCCTGCTGCTATTTTGTTCTTTCAGTTTTGCTTCGTTGTTGTACTCCACAAATGAGGGAAATCATTTGGCACTTGTCTTTCTCCGCCTGGCTTATTTCACTGAGCATAATATTCTCCAGCTCCATTCATTTTGTTGCAAATGGTAGGATTTGTTTCTTTCTTATGGCTGAATACTATTCCATTGTGTATATGTACCACCCCTTCTTTATCCATTCACCTACTGATGGACACTTAGGTTTCTTCCATTTCTTGGCTATTGTAAATAGTGCTTTTTGAATCTGAGAAGCTTATTCTTTGGGTAAATTCTAAGGAGTGGGATTCCCGGATCAAATGGTATTTCTATTTTTAGTTCTTTGAAGAACCTCTATATTGCTTTCCACAATGGTTGAACTAGCGTACATTCCCACCAGCAGTGTAGGAGGGTTCCCCTTTCTCCATATCCTTGCCAGCATTTGTTGTTCTTAGTCTTTTGGATGGTGGCCATCCTTACTGGTGTGAGGTGGTGTCTCATTGTGGTTTTAATTGTCATTTCCCTGATGATTAGTGTCTGTTGGCCATCTGAATTTCTTCTTTGGAGAACTGTCTCTTCATATCCTCTGCCAATTTTTTAATAGGGTTATTTGTTTTTTGGGTGTTGAGTCATGTAAGTTCTTTATATATTTTGGATGTTAACCGCTTGTCGGATATGTCATTTACAAATATATTCTCCCATACCATAGGATGCCTTTTTGTTCTGTTGACTGTCCTTTGCTGTACAGAAACTTTTTAGTTTGATGTAGTCCAATTAGTTCATTTTTGCTTTTGTTTCCCTTGATCGAGGAGATACATTCAGAAAGAAGTTGCTCATGTGTATATTCAAGAGATTTTTGCCTGTGTTGTCTTCTAAGAGTTTTATGGTGTCGTGACTTACATTCAGGTCTTTGATCCATTTCGAGTTTACTTTTGTGTATGGGCTTAAACAATAATCAAGTTTCATTCTCTTGCATGTAGCTGTCCAGTTTTGCAAACACCAGCTGTTGAAGAGGCTGTCATTTCCCCATTGTATGTCCATGGCTCCTTTATCATATACTGACCATATACAGTGGGATTATATCAGGGCTCTCTAGTCTGTTCAATTGGTCTATGGGTCTGTTCTTGTGCCAGTACTAAATTGTCTTGAGTACTATGGCTTTGTAGTAGAGCTTGAAGTTGGGGAGCATAATCCCCCCAGCTTTATTCTTCCCTCTCAGGATTGCTTTGGCTACTCGGGATCTTTTGTGGTTCCATATGAATTTTAGAATGATTTTCTTTAGTTCGTTGAAGAATGATGTTGGTATTTTGATAGGAATTGCATTGAATCTGTAGATTGCTTTAGGCAGGATGGCCATTTTGACAATATTAATTCTTCCTACCCATGAGCACAGGATGTGTTTCCATTTATTGGTATCTTCTTTAATTTCTCTCATGAGTGTCTTGTAGTTTTCAGAGTATAGGTCTTTCACTTACTTGGTTAGGTTTATTCCTTGGTATTATATTCTTTTTGATGCAGCTGTGAATGGAATTGTTTTCCTGACTTCTCTTTCTGCTAGTTCATTGTTAGTGTATAGGAATGCCACAGATTTTTGCTTATTAATTTTGTATCCCGCAACTTTTGCTGAATTCAGATATTAGATCTAGTAGTTTTGGAGTAGATTCTTTAGGGTTTTTTATTTACAATATCATGTCATCTGCAAACAGGGACAGTTTAACATCTTCCTTGCCAATCTGGATGCCTTTTATTTCTTTGTTTTGTCTGACTGCCGTGGCTAGGACTTCCAGTACTATGTTGAATAGAAGTGGGGAGAAAGCTTTCAGATTCTCGCTGTTACGTATAATGTTGGCTGTGGGTTTGTTATATATGGCCTTTATTATGCTGTTCCCTGAAAACACCTAGAAGTTTATCTATTCATGGGTGCCTGACAGGCTCCTTGAGCCCAGTTCTTGAAAATACTCTGCATTATACTGACACCTGGTGGACCAAAAACACAGTTTCCGAACACGAAAATAACAAGCACCCAAGATACCAGGGTTCCTCTGTTGCCTACTGGCTTTGCCAAAACAGTAACACCTTACAATTGTGTCATCAGTATTTGCTTTATTATGACCACACTGTTAGGTATAATGTTGGCTGTGGGTTTGTCATATACTTGCCCTCTATACCCATTTTGTTGAGAGTTTTTATTATGAATGGCTGTTGAATTTTGTCAAATGCTTTTTCAGCATCTATGGAGACGATCATGTGGTTTTTGTCCTTCTTTTTGTTGATGTGGTGGATGATGTTGATGGATTTTCGAATGTTGTACCATCCTTGCATCCCTGGGATGAATCCCACTTGATCATGGTGTATGATCCTCTTGATGTATTTTTGAATTCGGTTTGCTAATATTTTGTTGAGTATTTTTGCATCTATGTTCAGCAGGGATATTGGTCTGTACTTTTCTTTTTTTGTGTTGTCTTTGCCTGGTTTTGGTATTAGAGTGATGCTGGCTTTATAGAATGAGTCTGGAAGTATTCGCTCCTCTTCCTCCTTGGAAAACTTAAGCAGGATGGTTATTATGTCTTCACTAAATGTTTGATAAAATTCAGCAGTGAAGCCATCTGGCTCAGGCGTTTTGTTCTTAGGTAGGTTTTTGATTACCTGTTCAATTTCGTTGCTGGTAATTGGTCTATTCAGATTTTCTGTTTCTTCCTGGGTCAGCCTTGGAAGGTTGTATTTTTCTAGAAAGTTGTACATTTCTTCTAGGTTATCCAGTTTGTTAGCATATATTTTTTCATAGTATTCTCTAATAATTCTTTGTATTTCTGTGGTGTCCATATAGAGTTTACCTTTCTCAGTTCTGATTCTGTTTATGTGTGTAGACTCTCTTTTTTTCTTGATAAGTCTGGCTAGGGGTTTATCTATTTTGTTTATTTTCTTAAAGAACCAGCTCTTGCTTTCATTGAGTCTTTCTATTGTTTTATTCTTCTCGATTTTATTTCTGCTCTAATCTTTATTACACCCCTCCTTCTACTGATTTGGGGCCTAATTTGTTCTTCTTTTTCTAGTTTCGTTAATTGTGAGTTTAGACTGCTCATGTGGGATTGTTCTTCTTTCCTGAGGTAGGCGTGTATTGCAATATACTTTCCTCTTAGCACGGCCTTCGCTGCATCCCACAGATTTTGTGGTGTTGAATTATTGTCATTTGGTCATTGATCCACTGGTTATTTAGGAGCATGTTGTGAAGCCTCCATGTGTTTGTGGGATTTTCCATTTTCTTTGCATAATTTATTTCTAGTTTCACACTTTTGTGGTCTGAGAAACTGGTTGGTACAATCTCAATCTTTTTGAATTTACTGAGGCTCTTTTTGTGGCCTAGTATATGATCTATTCTTGAAAATGTTCCATGTGCACTTGAGAAGAATGTGTATCCTGCTGCTTTTGGGTGGAGAGTTCTGTGGATGTCTGTTAGGTCCATCTGTTCTAATGTGTTGTTCAGTGCTTCTGTCTCCTTATTTATTTTCTGTCTGGTTGATCTGTCCTTCAGAGTGAGTGGAATGTTGAAGTCTCCTAGAATGAATGCATTGCATTCTATTTCCCCTTTTAATTCTGTTAGTATTTATTTCACATATGTAGGTGCTCCTGTGTTGGGCGCATAGATATTTATAATGGTTATATCTTCTTGTTGGATTGACCCTTTTATCATTATGTAATGTCCTTCTTTGTCTCTTGTGACTTTCTTTGAAGTCTATTTTGTCTGATACAAGTACTGCAACTCCTGCTTTTTTCTCACTATTAATTGCATGAAATATCTTTTTCCATCCCTTCACTTTCAATCTGTGTATGTCTTTGGGTTTAAAGTGAGTCTCTTGTAGGCAGCATATAGATGGGTCTTGCTTTTTTATCCATTCGGTGACTCTATGTCTTTTGAATGGTGCACTCAGTCCATTTACATTTAGGGTGATTATCGATAGGTATGTACTTATTTCCATTGCAGGATTTTGATTTGTGGTTACCAAAGATTCAAGGTTAACTTCCTTACTATCTACGAATCTAACTTAACTCACTTAGTATGCTGTTACAAACATAATCTAAAGGTTAGTAATTAGCTGTTCTACTTTTTTTACTGTGGTTTTATTACCTCTGGTGACAGCTATTAAACCTTAGGAACACTTCCATCTATAGCAGTCCCTCCAAAATACACTGTAGAGATGGTTTGTGGGAGGTAAATTCTCTCAGCTTTTGCTTATCTGGAAATAGTTTAATCCCTCCTTCAAATTTAAATGATAATCTTGCTGGATAAAGTAATCTTGGTTTGAGGCCCTTCTGCTTCATTGCATTAAATACATCATGCCACTCTCTTCTGGTAGGTAAAGCTTCTGCTGAGAAGTCTGATGATAGCCTGATGGGCTTTCCTTTGTACGTGATCTTATTTCTCTCTCTGGCTGCTTTTAATAGCCTGTCCTTATCCTTGATCTTTGCCATTTTAATTACTATATGTCTTGATGTCTTGGGTCCCTTGTGTTGGGAGATCTGTGCATCTCCATGGCCTGAGAGACTATCTCCTTCTCCAGATTGGGGAAGTTTTCAGCAATTATCTCCTCAAGGCACTTTCTATCCCTTTTTCTCTCTTCTTCTTCTGGTATCCCTATAATGCGAATATTGCTCCATTTGGATTGGTCACACAGTTCTCTCAATATTCTTTCATTCTTAGAGATCCTTTTTTCTCTCTGTGCCTCAGCTTCTTTGTATTCCTCTTCTCTAATTTCTATTTCATTTATCATCTCCTCCACCGTATCCAATCTGCTTTTAATACCCTCCATGTGCTCTTCAATGATTGGATCTCTGACTGGAATTCATTCCTGAGTTTTTGAATATCTTTCTGTACCTCCATGAGCATGTTAATGATTTTTATTTTGAACTCCCTTTCAGGAAGAGTCATGAGGTCAATGTCATTTAAATCTTTCTTAGGAGTTGTATTAATAATTTTACTCTGAACCAGGTTCCTTTGGCATTTCATATTTGTATATGGTGCCCTCTAATGCCCAGAAGCTCTACTCTCTGGAGCTGCTCAGCCCCTGAAGAAATGTCAGGGGTCACAGGGGAGTGTATTGGTGCCTGGGGGGAGGAAAGAGCTGTTTCCTGCTACCCACTGCTATGCCTGTCTCCACTGCCTGAACCAGTGGGCTGAGCACACAGGTATAAGCCTCTGTGCTTTGTGTTTGTAGTTGCTGCAGACAGATCTTCCCTCTGGCTGGGCTAACACCAGGGTGGGGTTTGCCGATTTGTAAGCCAGGTGGGGCTGGCCAGGAGAAAGGCACAGTAGGCTGCACATCTCGGAGGAGGTCCTTGTAGCTATGTAGCCAGCCGGGGAGCTGGAGCACCTGAAGATCGTGAAAGCTCCCAACCTGCTGGGCAGAGTGCACCCGGACAATTTTGTCTACCTGTCCTTTATCCTGAACAGTAATCTCTGTGGAATCCTTGCCCCTTTAGCAGCCCTCTTGCTATGGGCTTCCTTGTTAGGAAGTCTCTCACACTGCCCACCTTTCTTTTGTCCCAGAGCAGCCGGAAATGGATCCCTGCTTTCCATAAGCATCTGGGATCTTAGTCTCTCCAGGAATTCTGCCTGTCTTAGCTTTCCAACCCCCTACTCACGAGAGTACCATGAAAGCACCATGAAATGTAGGTTTGTGCTCCCAGAGCAGATCTCTGGAGTTAGGTATTCAGCAGTCCCAGGCTTCCACTCCCTCCCTGCTCCATGTCTCTTCCTCTGCTGGTGAGCTGGGGTGGGGGAAGGCATTGGGTCCTGCCGGGCCACAGCTTTGTTACGTTACCCTGTTCCATGAGGTCTGCTCTTTTCTCCAGGTGTATGTAGTCTGGCCCAGTCCTCTTTCCCGTTGCTCTCTCAGGAGTAGTTGTATTAATTATATTTTCATATTATATGCAGTTTTAGGAGGAAGCCTCTGTCTCACCTCTCACACCACCATCTTTAATCCACTCTCCATCCTCCTGTTCTTAGACATTTTCCCTTCATTCTCTACTCCCCCCCTGACTCACAGAGGGTCATACTTCTTGACAAAGTTCAGCCCTAATAGTACTTCGGCCCAAGATCTCTTTGATGACACTGTTCCTCACAGAGCATGACAGCAACCTACAGCTCCCAGGCCAAATCCCAACTGCTGCCTGTTGCTGAAAATACCATTTTATTGGTAATCCACTTACACAGTCTATGCTGCTTTGGGTTGAGTGGTTACAACAGACTTGTCTGGCTCACAAAACCTAAAATACTTACTCTGTAGCTCTTGTGTGCTGACCCCTGATTTAGAGTAAGGCAGCTTGGATCCCACCCTCCAGAACTTACCCAGCACTCCACACATGGGGAAGGGCGCCTAGCAAGACACAGAGTACCCAGTTACTTTTGGGTTTCTGTAAAGTTCCATTTTCAGCCACTTTCACAACTGGTTCTACCCATGTGGAACTGTTTCTTCTCTTTTCTCATCTCATTCCCTGGCCCAAAAATCCCAGTTCACGCTGAAATTGAAATCTCTCCCCCTCCAGTCAGTTCTGACAAGCCTTGGAGGCCAACAACAGTCTCCAAGAAAGCAGTTCCCAGCCCCCAACACCTCCACCTTTGGAGGACCGCAAGTGTCTGTCCCTGCGGCAGTCCGAGCAGGAGCCCACCCCTGCGGGCTCCCTACCCCTCACCCAGCAGGGACAAGGCTGGGTGTGCGACCAGATGAGCCTTAGGAAATGGACTGTGTGACAGCCTCAAACAGAGGAGATGTTAGTGCTAAGAAGAACTGTCCAAAAAATAAAAAGAAATATAGGTCGCCAAAGTCCTGGAATAGTGAGTGAGGCATATCTCATCTGTAACAAACATGGGAAGGAAAGAAATCCCACAGAAGCACCTTGCCAGTACACCATCCACAGGTGATTGCAAATCTCGCACTGACATGTAAGACAAAACATCTCTGATTTCCGGTCGAGGTCGGGGGGAGAAGGGGGTTACATTTCATACTGTTGATTAGCCCTGTAAAGAGGCCAGAAAGGGGCTGTATGGACCACACAGTGACAGTGACGTGAGATGGGGCTATAATTAAAGTGTGAGTTCAGTAGATTCCTATGCACTAGGTGTACAGGCATAACCTGGGGGCACTAATAAACAGAAAATTAAAAAATCCTGTCCCAGGAAAGCCAAATGCAGCATGGAATTTGGAATTGTATGTGGAATCTTTTAAAAAAGTCAAACTCATAGAAACAGAGAGTAGAAAAATGGTTGCCAGGAGCCAGCGGGTGGGGAATAGGGAGAGATGGGTAAAAGGGGACAAACTTTCAGCTGTAAATGAAGAAAGTCTGAGACTAATAGATAACATGGTGACTAAACTTGGGAACTGTGTCGTATAATTGAAATTTTGCTGAGAGTAGAATTTAAATATTCTCATACACACAAAAAAGATAAATATATGAGGTGATGAATGTGTTAGTTGACTAGATGATGGGACTCATTGACAATGTATATGTATGTCACATCACCACGATGTACACTTTAATTATCTTACACTTTTATTTGACAATTATATCTCAATAAAGATGGAAAAAAAAAATCCTGTCCCTTTTACCATCCCTGGCCCCATGGACTCATGTCCCAGAAACTACCATAATATCACCGTATAAAAGCCACTCAGGTTTTATTCACTATTATGTCTCTTCAGTGGCTCTCAATGTTTCCTGAGGAAGGTTTCAAAGTTGGTTTTACTTTCCCCCAAAAGTAATTACTACACATATAAGTAAAGCATTCCTCTGGAGAGAAAACAATGGCAAAAAATACCAAAAACACATGAACTTAGTGCTAACTTTCCTCTGTGAGCGAAGGTAACTTTTTATAAAACTACAAGAGTCACTCAAAATGAAATGTCACCACATTAAAATATATTGGGGGAAATTCCAGCGACCAGTAGCCCTGATGAAGGTGAGCTATCTCGCTTAAAAACAAATAAATAATCAATCATTAAAAAGAAATATATCAGGACCCTGATTTATTGGCTTACTGTTAATTTCTTTAGGGATAGGGTCCAGCTAATTTGAAGGTTTTATCAAAGATTTTTTTTTTTATGGTTCTCCAGCAAAGACTTTCAATGGAAAATCGAGGGCTGGGGACTTTTCCTTCACCTGTTAAGAAATCTCTGGTCACTTTAGTATTGTGGCATAGAATTTTTAACTTAGAATTTCTCATACTTGAAGTCTCGAAAGTTGAAAATATGCTCTCTTATGTGTAGTGGACAAAAAGTGGCAAGCCAGTAAAAAATTACTTTCAACGTGTTTTTATTTAAACATGTAGGCTGGCAACAGGAACTGGAAGCTGGTGTCTAAAGTCTCCAGTGAAATTACACCTGAGCCTGTCCTAGTTTGAAAATCTAATACAAAGTGCCGGGGTCTCACTGTGCTACCAGGTGTCTGGTCAGATGAACAGGGTTCCTATGTTCTTTTAGGATCACGTCTTGGTACTACAGAAAGCATTCAGCACAGGACTTGAACATCTGCTGGGAAAATCACTTCAGCGTTCTGTGCCGGCTTAATAGCATGACAAGCCTGTGGCTGAACGCTAGTGCTATCTCCCAGGACAGAAGGCTTCCTGGGTGTCATCCAACACTCCATGATAATGATCGGCTGCTGGGCAAACATCCTGGGGGCACAATGATTTCATCAAGTGGTGCCAGGTTCTGCGCCTTGTTTGAGAGGGAATCTGGGATTCAGCTGTGCTCCAGGCTGTAAGAAGAGTCTGAATAGCTCTCTGTGCTATATGCTATTTGGTACCAATTTGGGACCCACCCTCCAGCTGCATCCTTATAATCCCCACTCCACAATGACTTCAGGGACTCCAAATCATCTTCCTGCTGTTTTCTATTTTCAGTGAGGCCCAACTGCTGGTCTCTCTGCATGAGTACACAGTCATACAGCAAAGCAGGCTGGGGTTTGCTGGTGACATAGTCAGAGAGCCACGCCCAGGAGGACACAGCAGGGTGGCAAACACAAGCCCAGGCCAGGCACACCCACAGGAACTGGGGCTAGGTTCTTGCTGCTAGCCTTCTAGAGACCCCTTCGCCAAGGGCCTGTGGCAGCTGGAAGTCCTGAGCTGGGCCAGCAGTTATGAACCACACAATCCACTACAAACTAAGACACTAGGATCTTTGGCAAGAAACTTCATTGAGCTGAAGTGGGGTATATGAATTTGAAACCACCTAAGGAAGTCCCAGAAAGAGAGGTGAAGAGGTATTGAAATAGCAAGAGGACCCAAAGGGAATGTGATCATGGATATTCTGAGAACTAGCATCGTGTGGGCTCAAGGGACAAGTGTCTGGTGGGTCTCAAACATCTCCTGTCAGAGGACGACTCCTTCCGGGGACAGAATCCTGAGAACCTTTGACTTCACCCAGTTCTACCAGTCATTCCCCACCCCAAAGGTAATAAAAAATGTGGTATACATACAGTGAATATTATTCAATTCCTCAGCCTTAAAGAGGAATGAAATTCTGACACATGGTACAACATGGATGAACCTTGAAGACATTACGCTAGGTGAAATAAACCAGTCACAAAACGACAAACACTGTATGATTCCCTTTAAACGAGGCACCTAGAGTAGTGAAATTCATAGAGATTGAAAGTAGAACAGTGGTTACCACAGGCTAGAGGGAAGGGAGAATGGGAAGTTATTATATAATAGGAACAGAATTTGTTTGGAATGATGGAAAAGTTCTGGAAATGGATGGTGGTGATGGTTGCATAACAATGTGCATGTACTTAATGCCACTGAATTGTACACTTAAAAATTGTTTAAAAATGGTAAACTGTTATGTGTATATTGCCACAGCACTTTTTAAAAGTATGAACAAATGGCATAGCTTGTAAGGCAACATGACTAAGGGGATGTTTAAAAGACTACTAAGTAAATAATTCACGGCTGAGATTATAAGATAATCATATAGTCATGTATATTACATGTTATATATACTATGATATTATATATGCATATATATTTACAAAGAGTGGAAGACCCCTGTTGATCAGCACCGATAGACCTCAGCCCAAAATCTGACAGTCCAATTCCCTCACTCCGATCCAATTTCTTGCTTCTGTGGAGGAATAAACTGAATCATTTTGCATCAGGATGCTTCATTACTTAACTAAATACAGGCCTACTGAGTTCAGGACTCATATTTGTTTAAATGAAGACCCAGTTCTCACTGACCTATCCACCATAACAATGGAGTACAAAGTAAGATCTTTGCTTAATATCACATATAAAATCCCAAAAGTATCTTTATTTTTTCAAGTTGAGAGATGTTATGCCATGAAAAGTGCAAAATCATGACTTAATGTACTACTCCTTTGGACTAAACATCTTGTGTGGAATATTCTTTCAGAATATAGACTACGATGTAATCAGGTCAGGAAAATTAATCCAATCTATATTCCCAGGGGGGTCTCCTTCATAAAACCTCTTAATACTAGTTTTTTGCTGCCCAGTTTTGTATTTTCGGGAGAAGCCAAAATTGTTCATGTTTCTAGTGGACACAATCTCAAACCTTCTTTGGAATGCTAAGTAAAGGGGTGACTTGGCAACTAAGCAGCTAATCTAACAGAGAAACTGTGTAGAGAACGTGACCTGATCATTCATTTGGGATGTTGACCTCATTCACATAAATTTTGACTTCATTTTCATTTCATTTTGTGCATCATTTCAGGAAAGGCATGATGGTCTCAAAGAATCATGAGGATTTATCTAGGTGAGGCAGGAGTGGATGGCCAATTCAGATGATGATTTTGGCTGAAAAATGTCCTGGTCTTGGAGATTCCTTTCAAACCTATTTGAAAAGCTATATCAACAGAATCTTAACAACGAATGTATCGTGTGGTTTGAGTTGGACTCTGGGGAGGGTTATAAAGAATACTATTGAGAAAATTGGCAGAATATGAATACAGTCAGTAGATGAGATAATAGTATTGTATCAGTGTTAATTTCCTGATTTTGATTGCTATACTGTAGTCATGTAAGAGAATGTCCTTGCTGATAGGAAATACCCACTGAAGAATTCAGAATTAAAGAGACATCTTACACTCACACTGTTCAGAAAAAATTATATATATAGCCATATATCAAGAGAAAATGATATGAGAAGTGAAGTAAATAATAATTGTTACTATTACTTATAAATAATAATTGGGGAATATAAGTAAAGGGTATGGAAGTTCTTGGTACTATTTCCAACTCTTCTGTAAGTAGTAAATAATTTCAAAATCAAAAATCTTCAAAAAAAGCCTTTAAGCTCATTTAATAACCATTCATTGTGGTCCTATGCTCTAAACAAAACCAGAGTAATATAGTTTTATAAATTGTATATCTCAATTAATTATAATACTATGTTAGTGACATTACTAACCAGGAAAACACTACTTGAGTTCTATTCAATATAAAAGCATTGACTCTCAAGGTTAGGTCACTAAGAGATCAAACAACTCAAATAAACATCTGTGTTCCCAGCGTCACGCCATAAGAAATTGGGTCATGTGAAAAGGAAGCAGGCTATGAATCATGAATCAAGCAGAGAAGAAGCTGTTCTACCTTGAGCTGCTGTTGATTTCTGTCCAGCCCAGTTTCCATGACACATGAAGCAAAAGGCCACCGATTAATGTCTGCCACCTGAAAAGGAAAAGGGCCCACGTAAATTTAACAGAGCTCCCGCTCTCCTCCTCATTCTCACCCCCTCAGACCCGTCCTTCCCAACCTCTGCTATTCCTGAGTCCAGCCGCACCATTCAGTGCCGACACTGATGTTCTCTTTTTAGTCAAGACTTTTCCTGAACAGTCTCACCCAAGTCACTGTTTCTCCCACTGTCCATGCACTCAAGATTCCAAATCCATGATCTTACCAGGATACACATGAGCTCCCAGGGACGACATGCCTAAGGCGTTACCTTGAACTTCTCCCTCCCCATCTTGGTCATCCTACTGTCCTGCTCGGCCAAATCAGACACCGAAATGTCACCCTAGCCCTTCTCCGCAGTCACCTGCCTCATCTAGTCACAAGATCCTATTGAATTCGTCTCCATGGCAGCTCTCAAATCCAGTCTTCACGTCTCCACCCCTCTTTCTCTGCCTAATCCAGACTCTCACCCTGGAACACCTGAACCCCAGCATTAGTCCCCTTGCTGTCCCCCCTCCTGAGTTGTCCACCACCATCCATTCTCTACCATGCAGCAAAGAGTTTGTTCTCAAATACAAACTTAATTGTGTCACTGCTTTGCTTTAAAAACGGTTGATTCTTCCCAGTGCCGCAGGTAGTAGCTCAGTCTTTTTTCTGCCGTACATGCGCGGCAGGAAGCTCACGGGAGACACCTTGTCAGCGTGCAGCATCCAGGCACAGGTGATAAAGTGAGCACCCCACCCTCTCCCCTGCAGAAAGCAGAGCAAGATGACAAATGGGTGACAGGGATACTCTGGGCATAACTTTATCCTGTTTTGCCCTAATTGCTTTTTTATTTTAGGTGAATCATTCATAAATCTCAAACTTTATTTTTAGTTATGACTTGAGACACTTCACCTCAGAACCAATTACAACACACCCATGTGTTGCAACACAACAGCTAAGAACCCCTGGCCTACAGGACAAAGTCACTTGCGTGTGTGTGACACAAAGCCTCCCAGGACTTGTGCCCGCCCCTCTCCAGGGTCAGCTCCTGTCCGTCTGCTGTGGTGGGCAGCCACAGTTCGGCCACACTAAGCGGCTCACAGCCTCTGGGATGTGCCAGGCCATGTCATACTTCTAAGATTTTGCACATGCTATCGCCATGACCCACAGTGTTTTTCTCAGCTCTTTGTATGTTGGACAACACCCACTCATCCTATAAGATCCAGTTTTATGTATCCTTTATGAAACCTTCACTGACCCGGCTAAGCAGAGCAGATATGGGCCGTGCCCTCCAATTGCTGGGTCTCGAGCAGTGGCACTCAATGGTATGGTCACCCCCAGGGAACCCTTGGCAGTATCTGGAGACATCTTTGGTTGTCACACCTCGGAGTGGGGAGGGGAGGGTTGCTACTGGCATCTGGTGAGTAGAGGCCAAGGATGCTGCAAACACCCTACAATGAGCAGGACAGCCCCCAACAAAGAATTACCCAGCTCAAATGTCAGCAGTGATCGGAGAGATGACCGCAGCTCAGGAAGGGGCAATTCGGATGAAGAAGGTGGACAATTCTAAAGATGTTTAGGAGGTCCTGGAGGTTAGCTGGGCGTTGGGGATGTAGGAGACAAAGGAATCAGGACTGATTCCCAGGCTTCTGAGTCAAGCAACTGGATAGAGGGAACCATTCACCACAGACAGGACAGAAAAGGAAGCTCCACAAGAACAGAGACCTTTGTTCCTTCACTGATGCATCCCAGGGATCTAGAACACTGCCTGGCACATAGTATCCACCCAATAAATATATGTAGAATGAGTTACTCTGCTCCACTCTGTACTCCAATGTTCTAGGCATTGGAGATACTCCAGTGACAAAATGGTTTTAAAAAAATTATTGCATTTGTATACCTTACATCCTACTGGGGGCGGTGCATTCAGCCTGACTCATCCATAGACAAGCAGGGAAAAAGGGTAATTCAGATGTAAAGATCCTTCTTTCCCTAAGAAGTTCCCAAAGTCCCTCTACCCGGACAGAACTGAAAGGAAAATGAGGACCAGAAAACAATTCCTGTCCACTAAAGAAAAAACAATATCCAGCTTTATTGGCTGAAATACAATATAACTGCATGATACATGTTACAAGACCCCCAGTGGATGGCTGAAACCATGGAACAGTACCCAACCCTGTATTTTCGGGTTTTTTCCTATGCATACATATTTATGATGATTTAATTTATAAATTAGGCATAGTAAGAGATTAACAACAATAACTAGTAATAAAATAGAACAATTATAACAATATACTGTAATGAAAGTTATGTAAATGCAGTCTCTCTCAAAATGTTTTACTGTACTGTGCTCACCCTTCTTGTGACGATGTGAGATGAGAAAATGCCTACATGCTGAGATGAAGTGTAATGAAGGATGAAGGCCTTGTGAAACAGCACGAGGCTACTACTGGCCTTCTGATGTAGGTCAGAAGGAGGATCGTCTGCGTCTAGACTGTGAAAACGAGACCGCAGACGAGGAACTAGTATACAGAATCAAAGACAGTATTTTTAAAGTTTTGCTATGAAATATTTAGGAGGAACTTGACAAAGTAATTCTAAAGTTCACCTAACATAACATGTAGGTGATAATATAAAGAACAAAAATTCAAAAGTATAAAAACGAAGTGGTGAAAACTCTTCTTCTCTTTCCTGTCCACCTGCACTTTTTCCATCTTTTCCTACGGGTAACCACTCTTACTGGTTTCTTCTCTACCTTTTTTCAAATAAGGAAAACATACATATATTTTTACAAGATGGTGTTGGACTGCACTGTTACGGACTTGCTTTTGTTCCCCAGTAAATGAATCTTGAAGACCCTTGCATGTCAGTACATGAGTTTCCTTATTTTTTAACGTTTGAATAGTATTTCATTAGGGATATAATATAACTTCTCTGTATAAATGAGATTTAGGTTGTGTAAAAGTGCTGGCTGTCACAAATGTTTCACATGTATATCTTTGCACATATTTCCTTTATATTAGTGCAAGTAAACTTCTCAGGTAAATTCCTGGAAGTGGGATTGATGGATTAAAGGATTCAAACCATTGCAATACTGTTACATACTCAGGCTTACTGCACCACCTTCAATCCCGTGATCAGTGTCTGAGAGCAGCTGTTTTCTACATCCTCACCAACGCTGTGTTACCAAATTTTGAAGGTTTATTTTGTACATCTTGCAGGTACATGAGTGAAGACTATTTTTTAATATGTTCAAGAGCCATTTGTAGGTAGGAACTTTCTGTTTTTGATGCCCTGGGATTGTATAATTGCTACTTTTTGAAAATTACTGCTGCTTTATTCCTGGTAAATATTCCATGAGCATTTGAGAAGAAGGCATAGTCTCTACTTTCAAGATAGAGTGTTTGGTATTTATTGATTGTATTATTTAGCTTATATATATATATATACACATATACACACACACACAAATACAAATCTGTATATATAGATACAGACATATTAGTTTTTTTGATCAGCTGAACCATCATTGAAAAATAGCAGTAAATTTGTCTGCTATTAAAAGTTATGTTTCTATTTATCCCTGGTATTCCTGGAATTTTAACAAATAGGATGCCTGATTGACTGGTTGGTAGATATTCATCACTATTTTATTTTCATTTTGAACTGCATGCTCCAGTATTACAATACCTTACCTTATTTGTTTAATGTATTTGTCCTGAATTCAACCTACTTTGACATTAAGATCATGACTCTTGCTTTTTTGTTTTTATTTGGGTAATATCAAAAAATAAAAAGGAAAAAAAATTAGGGATGAGATGCTCTACCACATAATAATTAAAACAAGTTAGCACTAGTCCCTTTCTGTAAAAATTAACCAATAAGTACTCAAAAATAGATCCTAGAAAAATAACGTTTTATATGATATTAACAACCCAAAGGTAAAGGAAGGATTGTACAATAAAATATCATAAATGGGGCTAATTTAAATGGAACTCTTAGGAAGAGTGATTTCTTCACATTCCACCAAACACAAAAATCAATGAGCAATGATTAAGAATTGAATAAAGCTTTAATAAAATAGAGGTGAATATCTATATGATCTTATGGTAAAGAAAAATAAACATAAAAGTAATGATATCAGTCACAAAAGAAACAATATATTTGTCCTCATAAAAATAAAAATTTATTTTAAGCTGGGGGCAGGTGAAAAAGGAAAACATTGAGTTCCCTCCATGCTATTTCTGAATTATCTAGACTATGGATCTGACTCTGAACCACTTTTTCCTTCTATCTTCTTTCTAATAATGAGGCATCCCTCAGTCACAAGACCACACACTGGGTTCACCTGTGGTTCTCTCTGTTGCTTCATTCCAACGTTCACACAATAAATTCTCTATGATGTCACTTAAAAAATTTTAAATACTCAAAATAATTATAAACAAAATGAAAAAGCAAAGAACTGCAAAAAAAATTCCAATGAACATGATAGACAAGTGGTTGATATCATTAAAATATGAATAATTCATTAAATAAAAAAGAAAAATACTAAAACCCTAGTATAAATAAAAGGGTAAAAGACACAAAGAGACAACTCGATGAATAAAGAGGGATAATAAACATAAGAAAACTGCTCAACTTCATGAATAATCTAAGAAATGAGAAGACATATGATAAAAATGTGATACCATTTTCAGCTCATAGGAAATCAGCAGGGAGAGGAAAAAAATAGTCATGGTTCAAGTACCATACTATAGAAACTTTCATATACAGGCTGGGTAACTGAATTGATAAAACATTTCTGGGAAAGAATTTAATATTCAAAAAAGTACTAAAGAAGTTCATATTCTTTAACTCAAAGTTCTTATTTAGGATATTTCCAAAGAAATAGTTTGAAATTTGGCAATTTGAATATAAAATGTCTGAAAACACTGTTTTCATACCCTCAAAATGGAACGTAATTTAAATGCCCATTAGTAGAACAGCTAAATAAATTACAGTATGTCTATCTGACAAAAAAAACCCTACGCAGCCATTAAAAATATGTTAAAGAATAATGATCCTGGTTGGACATTTCCTACAAATGTAATAAAGAGCATAAAAGATACTCACCCTTGGAATAATGTTGGGTAGGTAAATTTCAAGACAGAGAGGACATACTGAAAAACAAACACCAAATTAATGGACATTTTCAAATGATAGACAACAGAGAGATCATACAATCAAAGACATTGCTGTCAAAGAAACACAGGTATTCTCAAATTTCAAAAAGGCCTAAACTTTCCTGGGCAAAAAAAAAAGACCTTCCAAGTTATACCGAAGAGAGTGGAAGCCGAGTGCTCATGGAAACGGAATCAGTGTCTGAGCAAATTGGACACACAGCAGCTGACTCTGATTTTGTGGATGCCCGACCACTCAGCATCTTCCCAGATCCCAGATAGATCGTGCAGCAACTGCAGCAACTTGAGAAAACTGGACAAACCCCTGGATGCAGACTGTTTTCCTAGGGTATCCATTCTCCCTACTGTTCCGTTTACTTAAACGTCCACCTCTTTCTTTCTTTCTTTCTCTTCAAGACTGCATCCTAGTCTGTCTGTCCTTTGTTTTCCCTCCGTTTTTAGGATTTTTATTTTTACATTCTAAGAATCTTTTTCCTAACTAATTCTGCCTCAGTGTCATAGTTTTCACTGTGATTTAGTACTTTAAGGTTTTTTTTTTTTTAACAAATTCAGCTAAGGCCAATTTGTGTTTCTAATATGTCTTTTAATCGAATTTACAGCACTTCATGAATAGGGGAATTGTGTTTTGTCCTTCTGGGTATCTTTATCTATTTTTTCTACTATTGAACACTAAGAAAAATTTTAAAGTCTAAAACCATTAAATAAATTTCGGCAAGGACTCTACTGATTCTTTACATGATTTAAAAAAATAGATTGGACTAGTGTTGGGCAAGCATACATATCTATTTTTTCCATGGATTAACCTATGTATAACTCTCCTGTTACGAGCTTGTAACTGCCACAGTTGCGGCTAACTGTGCTCTGGTGCTTAGTTATTAAAAATGGACCTTCATTCATTTCTTCAGTTTATTTACTCATATATTTCAGTATGTTCTTTCCAACTTCCCCCTGATAATTTTCATTCTAAAACAGACATAGAGAAAGGATGAAGTGAGCATCTGGGCCATGCCCTGCAACGCCCTTAACAACCTTCATGAAGATAAATATTTATTTAGTTTATTGTGTGCTGAGCTTTGTCCTAGATACTAGGGGAGATACAAGATGCTGACGCTCTTACTTGCCTTGCCAAATAGGGAAACAACAGTGAGAAATCTCTGACAAATGGAATATAAGTCCTAACCATTTCACCTCTCAGCAATTCCTCATGTCACTGAAAAGTGTGACTCAGAGCAAAATGCTAGCTGGTGGAAGAGAAGTGAGTGCTTCTCAAGGAAAAAAAAGCAGTCTGGGAGTTCTTGAAAAGAGAACAGACATGGGCTTGTCTCCAGGCTTGAAGGCTTAGTAGCTGTGAGGGGAAGAAGCGCTAGGGGTTGCTGAGGCCCTGGGCCTGGTTACTGCCGAACCTGCCACAGGATGGAGGACCACGCCACCAGGCTGGCCAGCAGGGCCAGGAAAACCAGAACACCTGCTGGTCAGACAGATATCAGCCATTCTTTTAAGCAGTAGAAGGGGAGAGACTGAGAATATACAAGATTTTTTTTTAATGAATTTTCTTTCTACCAATGGGGAAACAGTTTGAGAAAACTACACTGAGAAATATGAAAATAAAGAAACTAGCATAGAGTCTTCTAAAAATTGGAAGAGAGGATCCTCTGCTATAGACACAAAAAATTTCACTAATTCAAAAGAATATTCATTTGGCAGAGATGTGTGCAGGAGAATATGCTGATGATGGGGAGCCCCTGGGCAGCTCCTTTCCCAGTTGGCCTCTACCTGGTCCAAGTCAATCTGCCAAGGCTGTTAGAAGGAAGCATGACTGTGCTGGCTTGAGAAGATGGTCTTGGTTGAAACGATGGCACAGTCTTAGACTTACAAAGTCCCTACAGAGTCCCATTATGAATGACTAGCTCTCCCACCCCTGCCTGGGCCTTGCATCCACTCTCCACCACTCTTGACTCCACTCCTCTTTCACCCTGATACAATCTCCTTGCCTCCCCTCCTCTCTGCCTTCTTCCTCACTCTACTCTCCATCTACTCTGACATCTCCCAAAGGACTCCAAACCATTGTGGAAAAAGCAGAAGGATGCCATTGGCATGTTGTTTAGATTCTGAGGGTCCTTAGGAATCTATGATCTCTGTTATTCAGATTAAATATTCCTCAGGACATGACAATTTGGTTTATTTTTATCTAGCACCTTGAGGCATGATGCACATGGAAAGTACCCAGTTTTTAGTACATTGGTTATAAAATGGGGAGGTGCCTCCAAAGCTACAAAAATAATTCTACTGATGCAAATGGCCATTCAAAGGAGGTATAAATCTCTGCAAACAAAACGCTACCTGCCTACTGGACAGATACAATTTTTTGCTTAGATACACTTTTTTTAAAAAACCAGTGCCATGGTTTGTGGGTTTTCATGAAAGACGTATCACTCTACCCCTTCTTAAAATTATGTAAAAATAAAAGGAAGGTCATTCTGTTTTTAAGTGAAACATTATCAAAATACCTATCAGATTAGCTAGACAAATTAGGGTAGTTAAATGAAAAGGTGAGGATTTCACAATTTTACAAACTCTTGAGAAGATGCTACAAAAAAATCTTTTAGTTTAGCTACCTGTCCCATGAGGAAGACACAAATCTGTTAAAAGCTAATAATTACTGTGTCATACCATAAGCAGAAGACTGTCTTTCCTTCCTCTTTTCTTTTCTTCTACAGTAACTACCATCTACCTTATGGAGTATTTATCATGATGTTGGACCCTCGGCCAACCACTTTACAAACATTACTTCGATTAATCCTCACAATAACCCTTTGAAGAGGACTTTTTAATTCCATCTTAAAGTTTAAGAACTTAGGATTAGAGACCCAAAAATCATGTAAGTGGAGCCAGGCTGCAAACCTATCACTGCCTCCCAGTAACAAGGTATTAATGGATCTTCAAAGATCCATCAGCATAACTAAAAATCAACTAAATGGGGAAGCAGGTTCCAGAGCATCTTCTTAATATACAACGACAGCCACTCACATTAGGAGAAAAGGTATAAGGAAATGTTATTGGTTAAGAGTTCTTTTCCAGAGAGTAAGAGAGGTTTTTTTTTTTATTTGTTTTTTGTTTTTTGCTTTTGGGGGGAATGGGGGACAGGTAGTAGAGGCCCTATAAGTGGGAGAAGGTACCTGGACCTCGCATCACCACTTTGGCTTGGTGTCCAGCCCACTGTACCAAATCCAAAGCCTGCTTCCTCCTCCTAACAAAACAAAAGCACAGTACCACTGCTTTTCTGACTTTTCATAAAAAACGGTTTCATGACATCACTTTAAACAAAATTCATATTTTATTTTTAAAAATAACTCCATGGAAAAACTATTGAATATACTGGAAACGCCTGCGATGGAGACACAATAATTAGGTTTGGGACTCAGCAGTATGAGGGGAGCTGGGGCTGGAGCTACATTGATCTCTATTATTTAAAGGCTTCTGGCACCTTGTGGGGTTGTGGGGCAGGACCTTATTTTAGAAAAGAAGGCAGAATGTGTCTGATTTCTTCTCTTAGTCTTCCTTCTCCAATGGAACAGGAGTCAATTGCTTTCTTTCCCTTAAAAGTTGTCAACACAACCCAAAATTAAGCTCCTAGGAATCTGCCAATGAAAATCTGGTTTCCCAGGAGACATAAATGATGCTTTACAGGACAGGAAACAGGGTCAGTACAGTCCAACAAGGGAACTTCCTATTTCTAAAAGAGCATCCCACACAGAGTTAGCTTATCCATCACCAACAGGAGAAAATCAGATAAAATGCAGAAGGCTACATTTGTTCCACTAAGATTTGGGAGCTCAGATTTCCTATATGCAATCACAGCCGGCACGCGCCCGCCCCTCTCACCTTGTTTGTGAGGTATGAAGCCAGGTAACAGGTACAAAAGGTGAGGCCCACCAGGTATCTCCTCACGCACATGTGTCCACCGGCGGGGGTTCCCTGGGATCCCCCGTGAGCTCCAGCACCGCTGCGGGAGCCGGGCCTCCGCTGCCACTGCCTAAAGCCACGTGGCTCCGAGTTCCGCCAATCAGCGTGGGGGCCGCCCAATGCCAGCTTCTTAAAGGGGCCGCGCCTTCTCAGGCCTGGCAGCCTCCAGGTAGGCTGGGCGGCACTCAGCTGGCTAAGGACAGCAGGGGAGTAAGAAAGTTGACCGGGTCTGCGACCGCCTGTGGAGAAGGGGTGTTGGCAGTCGTTGCAGAAAAGTAGAAAGCGGTGGAAGAGGAAATAAGTTTACAGAACAGTTCACAACACCTTATTGCCATTTAAAGAAACAGGTACATAGAGATCTCTAAATGGCACCAAAATGTTTGTGTCTTACTGAATTTTCTCAGTTTTCCACATTGAATCTGTATTATTTTTACTAACGACACCAAAAAGTTAATGATAAATGTTACTTTAAAAGAAGGAAAACTGAAGGGGAAGGAACAGGAGTGAGTACAGTTTCTTCTTTTTATTTTGAGAAGTGATTACATTGTGTTGGAATTTCCATAAAATAAATCTTTCCAAATGTAGTTTCAAGCACAGTCCTTATTCCTAGTATCCAGGGTGGAAAAATAACCTAGTTAGGCTTCTGACAAATAGCAGTAAACATACCCATGTTGATGGACTTTATCAGGAACCGAGGTACAAGAGTTCCCCACATATGGAAACAGATTTTTAGAAATAGCCCGCACACCAGGAAACCTTCACTCTTTTTAACTTGTATTTCTTGTGTAAAATTGCCTATCAAACTATATTATCCAAGCAAACACTGGATGTATTGTCTCTATGTAAAAGATAAATAAACTAAAAAGTAATTTTCTCTTGGCATTATTTTAGGAAATCTGTTTCAGAGCTAAATAGCCCTTAGGAAAAATTTTTTGCCCAGTAGAAATCGCTGAAGCAATGGTTGGTATTTACCTGAGATTTTTCTGGGCTTTTTTGGTGGATGAGCAACTTCAATTCAGGCCCTATTACTTCCTAGTTATAACTTATTTTCAACAGAATTTTCTTATTAACAAGCAGGAGCAACCATGCATTTAATTAGAAGTTGACATTTGTAGTGAAAGTGCTGACAGATCTTGCCAATGCAATTGATTTTTCCAAAGCTGCTGCATTCTGTTCCATAAAACAAACTAAACTAAGACAGAAGAGAAATAAAATTACCACATCTTAGATTGACAAGCATCTATATATGAGACTGAGATAGTCCTCCTATACACACAAAAAAGGTTTAACTACCTGCCTTGTTAACTGAGATCTTTGAGACCAGAGGGCCACAATTATCAATCTGTTTTTTTTATAATGGACCCATAAGTGCTCAATGTTTGTTAAACAAAAAAAGAAGGGAACTTGAATAAAGCAATACTTTGTGGGGTTCCCCCAACAAATCTTTTTCATTACTGAATTTTTTGACAGCACACATGGAGAAGTCCCAAAAGTTGACAGAAGCCACTGCGCACTTGAAATCTCCTAAGACTCTCTTTAGAGACAGAATATCAACATCTTTTATGAATGTAGATGAAAAAAATCCTCAACAAAACACTAGGAAATGGAATACAGCAACATGAAAGAGGAGTACACACCAAGACAAGACCAAGTGTGATTTATCCCAGAAATCCAAGGTTGGCTTAGTATCCAAAAATTGATACCATATCAATAAAGGACAAAAGCCATGTGATCACTTCAAAGAAAGGTATCAGGCATTTGATAAAATTCAACACTCCTCCATGATAAAAATATTAAAAACTAGGAATACAAAGGAACTTCCTCAACATGATTAAAGGCATCTATGAAAACCCCACAGCTAGAATCACACTGATAAAAGACAATTTTTTCCTCCCTGTGTTCAGGAACAAGACAAGGATGACAATTCTTGCCACTTCTATTTAACATTCTATTGGAGGTTCTAGCCAGAACAAAAGGCAAGAAAATAAAAGTCAAGATATATTGCAAAAGAAGTAAAACTACCTCTTTCACAGATAACAAGATTTTAATGTAGACAGTCTTAAATAATCCACTAAAAAAATAACAATTACCAAAACTAGGCAAAGACACCACAAAAAAGAAAATTACAGAACAATATCCCTGATGAACTTAGATGCAAAAATACTCAACAAAATATTAGCAAACCGAATTCAAAAATACATCAAGAGGATCATACATCATGATCAAGTGGGATTCATCCCAGGGATGCAAGGATGGTACAACATTCAAAAATCCACCCAAATCATCCATCACATCAACAAAAAGAAGGACAAAAACCACATGATCATCTCCATAGATGCTGAGAAAGCATTTGACAAAATTCAACATGCATTCATAATAAAAGCTCTCAACAAAATGGGTATAGAGGGCAAGTACCTCAACATAATAAAGGCCATATATGACAAACCCACAGCCAACAATATATTTAATAGCGAGAAGCTGAAAGCTTTTCCTTTAAGATCGGGAACAAGACAGGGATGCCCACTCTCCCCCTTCTATTCAACATAGTACTGGAGGTCCTAGCCATGGCAATCAGACAAACAAAGAAATAAAAGGTATCCAGATTGGCAAGGAAGACGTTAAACTGTCACTGTTTGCAGATAACATGATATTGTACATAAAAAATCCTAAAGAATCCACTCCAAAACTATTAGATCTAATATCTGAATTCAGCAAAGTTGCGGGATACAAAATTAATACGCAGAAATCTGTGGCATTCCTATACACTAACAATGAACTAGCAGAAAGAGAAATCAGGAAAACAATTCCTTCACAGTTGCATCAAAAAGAATGAAATACCAAGGAATAAACCTAACCAAGGAAGTGAAAGACCTATATTCTGAAAACTACAAGACACTCATGAGAGAAATTAAAGAAGATACCAATAAGTGGAAACACATCCCGTGCTCATGGGTAGGAAGAATTAATATTGTCAAAATGGTCATCCTGCCTAAAGCAATCTACAGTTTCAATGCAATCCCTATCAAAATACCAACAGCCCCATACACAAAAGTAAACTCAAAATGGATCAAAGACCTGAATGTAAGTCATGAAACCATAAAACTCTTAGAAAAAAACATAGGCACATAAACATGAGCAACTTCTTCATGAACATATCTCCCCGGGCAAGGGAAACAAAAGCAAAAATGAACAAGTGGGACTATATTAAACTAAAAAGCTTCTGTTCAGCAAAGGACACCATCAATAGAACAAAAAGACATCCTACAGTATGGGAGAATATATTCATAAATGACATATCTGATAAGGGGTTGACATCCAAATTATATAAAGAGCTTATGCACCTCAACAAACAAAAAGCAAATAAGCCAATTAAAAAATGGGCAGAGGAGCTGAACAGACACTTGTCCAAAGAAGAAATTCAGATGGCCAACAGGCACATGGAAAGATGCTCCACATCGCTAATCATCAGAGAAATGCAAATTAAAACCACCATGAGATATCACCTCACACCAGTTAGGATGGCCAACATTCAAATGATAAACAACAACAAATGTTGGCAAGGATGTGGAGAAAGGGGGACCCTCCTACAATGCTGGTGGGAATGTAAATTAGTTCAACCATTGTGGAAAGCAATATGGAGTTTCCTCAAAAAACTCAAAATAGAAATACCATTTAAACCAAGAATTCCACTGCTAGGAATTTACCCTAAGAATGCATGAGCCCAGTTTGCAAAAGACAGATGCACCCCTATGTTTATCGCAGCACTATTTACAATAGCCAAGAAATGGAAGCAACCAAGTGTCCATCAGTAGATGAATGGATAAAGAAGGTGCGGTACATATTCACAATGGAATATTATTCAGCCATAAGAAGAAAACAAATCCTACCATTTACAACAACATGGCTGGAGCTACAGGGTATTATGCTCAGTGAAATAAGCCAGGCAGAGAAAGACAAGTATCAAATAATTTCACTCATCTGTGGAGTATAAGAACAAGAAAAAGCTGAAGGAACAAAACTGCAGCAGACTCACAGAACCCAAGAATGGACTAACAGTTACCAAAGGGAAAGGAACTGGAAAAGATGGGTGGGAAGGGAGGGATAAGGGGGGAAAAGGGTGTTACGATTAGCACACATACTGTAGCGGGGGCGGGGGGTTACGGGGATGGCAGTATAACACAGAGAAGACAAGTAGTGTTTGTATAGCATCTTGCTACACTGATGGACAGTGACTGTTACAGGGTATGTGGTGGGGAGTTGATAATAGGGGGAGTCTAGTAACTATAATATTCCTCATGTATATTGTACATTAATAATAGCAAAATAAAAAATAGAAATAACCATTAGAACTAATACATGAGTTCAAGGATGCAAGATACAACATCAATACACAAAAATCAACTGTATTTCTATACACTTGCAATGAACAATCTGAAAATGAAATTAAAGAAGCAATTCCATTTCAAACAGCCTCAAAAAGAATAAAATACTTAAGAATAAGTTTAGCTAAATAGGTGCAAAATTTATAATCTGAAAACCACAAAACATTACTGAAGGACACTGGAGAAACCTAAAACAAATGGAAAGACATTCCAGGCTCAGAGATCCCAAGACTTAATATTGTTAAGATGGTAATATTCTTCCATTTTATCTACCAATTCAACACAAAACCCCATCAAAATTCCAGCTGATTCCTCTGCAGATATTAAAAAGCTGATCCTAAATTTATATGGAAATTCAGGAGACCCATGAGAGCCAAAACAATCTTGAAAAGAATATTAGAGGACTCAGTCCTGATTTCAAAGATTACTACAAAACTGCAGTAGTTAAGATGGGATGGTTATGGTATAAGGATACAAACATAGACCAATGGGATAGGGTAGGATTGAGATCCAGAAGTAAATTTTCACATGATTTTTGACCCAATCAATGAGCAAAGAATAGCACTTTTCAACAAATGGTGCTGGGACAACTAGATATCCATGTACAAAAGAACGGAGGTAGACCCCTACCATGTAGATCCCTACATTTTGAGGACTAGGAGTTGAGACTTCAGTATATGAATTTGCGGGTACACAATTCAACCCATAACAATTGCTTTTTATGGCTGAGTAATGTTCTATTATTTGTGTATACACCATTGTGCTTATCCATTTGTCCACTGATGAGCGTGTGGGTTGTTTCTGCCTTCAGTCTACTGTGAATAGGGTTCTGTGAACATTTAGGTACAGGCATTTGGTTGAGTACCTGTTTCAATTCTCTTGGGTATGTATATTGTAAGGAGTGGAATTGCTGGGTCATATGGTAATTCTGTGTTTAACTTTTTGACCAACTGTCAGACTGTTTTCTGTGGTGGTGACACCATTTTGCATTTCTACGAGCCATGTACGAGGGTGCTCCACAGCTTCACCAACGCTTATCATCTGGCCTTGCTACCTCTTAATTCTTTAGCTCCATTATGCCATTTCTCCCATTGAGTTTCTTTACTCCAATTGCATCAAAATCTCTTGTCCCTTAACTCCCTATATTGTCCCTAATAGTAATCTCCTTTTTCATTTCCTTCCATAGCTGGTATAAAACACATAATTCATTATATGTGACTTTGGGCTTTCCAAATTTCAGTTTCCATGGGGATAACAATATCCCTCAGAATTGTTTTAAGAATCGAATGAGCTAATATATTTGAAGTGTTTAGCTCAGCACATAGTAAGCATTCAATAAATGGTAGCTATTTTGGTAATAATCAAATTTCTATTTTCAGCCCCTAGTTGAAGGTGGCCTTTTGGCCATTTTCAACCAAGGCCATTCAGTTCACTCATTCAGATATTTATTAAATGCCTATTATATGTCAGGCACCATGCTAGGCACTGATTACAGCAGCGAACAAAACAAACATGATCTTTGCTGTCATGGAGAAAAAGAAAATAGGCAAGTAATTGTGTATTTGTGAATTTACAGATGGCTGCTATGTTTCATAGGCAACTTAAATTCCACATATCCAAAATTAACATCATCTTCTCTCCAAACCAGATCTTCAGACACCACCATCCATTCCATCAACCTACTGAAAAAGCAAAAGTTATTCAGCTTCTTGACCTCCATTGAGATGCCCTATCTCGTGATCTTCCCTACCCAAACCTGGTACTGCCAACATCGGGCACTAAAGCCCAAAAACAAAACCTTGGAAATAAGAGAAATAAGATTACCTTGTAGAAATTTTTAAAAAGTTTCTGAGACTTGAAGTTAGAGTCAAAGTATTATTCAAAGAATTTGCTGATGGAAGTCCAGGCAACCTTCATCATCAGTTCCTAGCAATTTTCCCATCTCCAGCCTCACCTCTCCCCAATCTACCCTTCACACAGCTGTCGGAATCATCTTTCTAGTAAGCATATCTAAAGACATTATTCTCCCCATTTAAAATCTTTTAGTGACTTTAATGTCCTAACTCTGAAGTCCTTAGCATTAAAATCTCTTGGACCTGACCTTCCCTGCATTTTCCAATCCAATATTTTACTTTGTCGCTGTTGAACTCTAAGGTCTGGCCATGCCAGACCACCTGCTCCTTTCCAATGCTTGTTCCCCTGTGTGGAAGCCCCCGCTTGCCCTACAGCTTGTCACTGCTGGCTGCTCATCGTGCAAGACTGAGCTCTGTGTCATCAACTCTAAGGGACCATTCCTGAATATCTGAGTAGGTCTGCCCTCTATCCTTCATGTCACCACTGTGCCCTGCACATGCTTCTATTGTGCCATCTTAAAACTCAGTTGTACTTGTGTTTATGACTTCAAGGTCCCTGGCACTTATTTTTATTCATATTTGTCACTCCAGTGCTGGTCACTTAAGAAAACAATAAAAACTTGTTGAATAAATGAGCTGAAATGAATATCCAGATTCTTAGTTTTACTTTCAGCTTCCTTTCCTTTTCTAATCAGTTCCCCAAATGGGCCCTCACTGGCACTTTTTTTGTTTGTTTTTTTACCCTCTGGTTTTTTTTTTCCGACTTGATCTTTTTTTTTTTTGGTATCACGAATATACAATCACATGAGCAACATTGTGGTTACTAGATTCCCCCCATTATCAAGTCCCCACCACATACCCCATTACAGTCACTGTCCATCAGCATTAGTAAGATGCTATAGAGTCACTCCTTGTGTTCTCTGTGTGGTACTGCCTTCCCCATGCTCCCCCCACCCCACATTAGGTGTGCTAATCGTAATGTGTCACTGGCACATTTTGTCATGCTCTGCATCTCAGCCTTTCTTTCTGATATGTTCTTTTCCTTTTTTTTAAAAGAAATTCTTGGCTAATTTAATAGGAAACTCCAGTAACTTCTCTTGGTTGATCATCTCTCCTATTTCTTTCTTATCCAGAATTGAGAGGTCCATTCAATTTCTGGTTATGTCCGTTTTCCCTCAACTATTTATATCGCAATGGTAATCCTTTGAACCCTAAGAGCGAACACAATTTCCATACACATTCACATCTATGAGCAACACTTGCCAAGTAGAGGTTTGTATCCTATTCTACAGCTATCGTTTTGGAGTTTTTGTAAGATTAAGAACATGTTGTAACCTGAAATGGGAAGGGGCAAGGGTTGTGTGCTAATGGAAATCATCGTGTCCCAGGGATCTCAAGCTTGGATACTCAGGGATCCTGGCTCAGAACCCTAATTTAAGGAGAACTCTGTTATTTAGAATAATGTCTGAATAGCATGTAGACCTACGCCGCCAGTCCCTGGCCCACGCCACCTGGGGACAGCATTACATAGATTTCCCATTCATATGGCAGCCTCGGTTTCATCATCAGTAAAATTGAGACACTGATAGAGAATTTGTCTCTGTGGGTTATTTTGAGGCCTGAAAGTTAATACGGAACTTGGAACCAAGCATGGATATAGTTAAGTGAAGTGTAATACTTACTTTTATCAGGTCATTTAATGAAAAATCTCCCTACAAAATACTGAATCAAAACTTACTATAAAGTCCTATTTTTTTTCTCAATGTTATGTAACACATTTTACAGATTTCCACTTCTGACGCCCCGCCTGCCGACGACAAACCGCAAGAACAAACCCGATTGTCTCCTTCAGGCTCCTTCCGCTCTCAACCTGCCATTTTTCTGCCTCTCCTACCAGGGCACCTTTAACTCGGGAAACAGTGAGAGAACCAGAGGGCCTCGTTTGTTTACTTCTAGTCTACGCAGTCTAGCTGAGTTTAACGGGATCCAGCGGCTGCCTCGGGCAGCCAGGGAGGTGAGAAGGGGACAGGGTAACGCCCCGCCGGAGGAGCTCACAGCCGCACCTTCCGCTCGGGCGGAAGTGACCACGCGTCCCCGCCCACGACCCCCGCAAGCCGCGAGGGGGGAGGGGCAGCGGCCGGAAGTGCGGCCGGCCCGGGGCGGGGACATAACGGGAGCCGGCGGGCTGCCAACCGGAAGCGGCCGTCCCTGCGGGGAGGGCGGAAGAGGAGAGATCTAGTTCCGGACGCGGCGGCCGCCGCCGCCGCCATCTGTCACCTCCGCTCCCTGCCCCGCCGCCTGTCTCCTCGCGGAGGCCGCTTCCCAGCCCTGCCGGCCGCGCTGCTCCGTTCTCCCTGTCGCGGGCCTCTCCCCCACATGGATCTGATCGGAGTGGCAACGCCTGAACCCGGGTCGGCAGCGCCCTGGGGACCCAGCAAGGTGAGGGGCGGTCGGGACTGACGTACCTGCCTTGTTCACCTGGGCCGCCCCTCTCGGAAGGTCGGGAGTGGGTGGCAGGCGCCGAGGCGGCAAGTTGCGGGCTGGACCCCGCGGCCGCGCGCGGCGGGCCTGGGGGGTGGCAGGTGGGAGAGGCAGGGAGGCCGACCCTGGCTGCGCACGGCCATCCTTGGTCCTTTGGGGTCTCTCTCTCGTTCTGCGTCTCGGTCTTTGAACCTCCGTAACCCGTATTTGCGCAGGATTAGCTCAGAGACGCTGACGTTTGGCTGAAAACAAGCCCGATGTTTTTTTAAGGGCCAAGTGAGTCAGCTCAATAATACACAGAAAGCCCGACAGAAAGGTGGTTTAGGCCGCTGTTTCCTTCCCTTGACAAGTGTGGCTGTCTTACTTTGGCAATTTCTTGTTTTTGAAATAGTAAAAGATAAACCCAGCCTCCTCTTCCCTCCTCCAGGCTAATACTCCAGTGTACGCTGCATCCTGTAAGTATGGTTGTGAATTCTTATTACTGGCCTGGGCTTCAACGTCTAAGATTTTTCCTGTAGTGGCCAACTGTTCAGTTTATTTCACATTTGACTTCTGTTTTTCAGGCCGCTCCTTTTCATGATACTTAAGTTAAAAGGATGAAAAGACTTCTGACACTTAGGGTTTGCTTCCGTTGGGATTTGGGGTTCATCAAGTTAAGGTTGTAAAGAAATCCATTCTAAAAAGGTTCTTAATTGTTCTTTACCAATCTTACTGGCTCTTCAGATGAGACCTAAACAGAAAAAGGGGGAAATAATTAGCTATTAGGAAAAGGGAAATTATTTGTATGAAAGTTCTTATACAGCTGTAGGGACAATCTGAGATAATCCCTTGGCAAATGTGGTTACGTCTAACATGTTATCTTGTGTATTTTTTCCTATGAAGGCCTTGTTGACGAGGCCAAGAAAAGTAAACATAAGAGGACAAAATCAGTAAACAGACACTAATAAACATATACATACTTTACATGTTAAATGCCTCCAGTTAAGCATCTGTAAAGGATAGTAAAAATGTCAAATGAGACAAACTTTGTTCAGAATACCTAACCTCAGAAAAAATTTAACTTCCAAGCTAGTTCAGTACTAAAGCATTTGATATGTCATATTTTCATTTCAGTTTACAGAACTATAAAATTTCATTTTCATCATCAACAAAATCATCCTGGGGTTTATGAATGTTCTCTTGGGAAGACAGCATTTTCACAGGCAAAACAATTAGAAAGATGCCCCAAGTATCAGTCCTTTGTTTCTCTAACCCCTTGGAAGACTGAGTTATTATAACGCCTACATTGAGGAGGTGGAGATTTGATGGAGGTTTTAAAAATGGAAAGAATGCTAAAAGCCAGCAACTCTCAAAACTTTTAAGTCAGGGCTTTTTTGCACTTTAAGAATCAAAGAACTTTTGTTTATATTGGTTATATCTATTCATATTTGTATCAGAAATTAAAACAGATACTGAAAATGTTTATTAAATGATTAACATGTAACATAAATAGCATTTCTATATAAAACTGTTTTTCAAAAAAAATTAGTGAAGGATAGTATTGTTTTGCATTTTTGTAAATGTCTTTAATGTTTGAATTCACAGAAGACAGCTGGATTCCCACATCTTTTTTCTTTCAATCTGTTTTGGTATGTTTTAGTTGAAGTATATAAAGAAAAATCCATCCTCAGAGTTATGTAGATTGTAGCAAGTATAATCGAAGACGGATAATAAGAGCATAGTAATTAATCTCTACTGAGTTAACTGAGTTACTCTCTAAAAATGCAGATTTATATCCTAAACTTATTACCTTAGAAAATTTTGGAAAACACAAGAATATACAAGCACATTCCAGTAGTCTTCAGAGTGATGTTCGTATCTGATACAGAGTGGAAACTGTTATCATACATGATATACACTCTTCAGAGAATGAGAGAGAAAAAGACAAAGAATGTCTTCATATTTTTAGGAAAATAGTTTGACCTTGCAGACACCCTGCAAGGGTCTTGGAACCCCTCCCCGGAGGTCTGGGGTGCTAGTTATAAAATGCCAAACTGCTATTATGGACAAAGAATTTTAGGCATATTCTAATAAGGGAGGATTGGCGATCTATAGGCAAAAGTGTGTAACTCTGTTGAAAAGGAGCTATAAAAAATGGATGTGGTACTCCTCAAAACCGTCAAGGTTATCAAAAACAGGAGAAGTCTGAGAAACTCATGGCCAAGAGGGACCTATAGAGACATTATGACTGTATGTTATGTGGTATCCTGGGTGGGATCCTGGAGAAAAAGGATGTTTGGGAAAACTAAGGAAATCTGAATAATTTCAACTTTAGGTAATAATCCTATGTAAATATTGGTTCATTAAGTGTGGGAAATGTACAGTAGTAATACAGAGGAAACTGGGATATTCGGGAACTCTGTGCTGATTTTTCTGTAGATGTAAAACTACTCCAAAATTAAAAGTTAAGAAAAAACACAGATTAGTTTTATATTGATCCAGATCACATTTTCCAGAAACCCTTCTTGTCTTGAAAATAAAATTACCCACTTAAATATTCTGCCTAGATTATCTCTTCCAGCTGCAGAGGCCAAAATGGGACCTTCCCTTGGGTTAGGGGTTCTCTTGACTTGTTTCAGATTGAGGATTGAATTTTTTGTTACTATGTGCCTCTTTCATGTTGGCCGTTTCTAATTGTACTTGACTCTTTTCCCATAGTTGTTTGTAGTAAAGCCTTAAGAAGAAAAGAAAAATAAAAAAAGGATGGGCAGCCAGGGGTGATCTTTAATTGCTTGGAGGACAAGAGTATGATTTCCCTCTACTCCATGGTCCGCTGGTGTGGCAGAACTTGGCAGTAGTGAAGAACCCCAAGGAGCAGAGTTCAGTGGTGTGTTGCTTCCCAGAGGGCAGGAAACAGTGGATAGCTGGGGTCTTCAGCAAACATAAAAGAATTGGGGAGCTGGAGCTAGTTATGGGCTTAATAGATGTCATTTAAAGAGAATAACTAACTGGGAAGGATTGTGTGGGGCTTCCCATCAGATCTTGATGCTGTGGGGGAGTTTGTGTTGATGAAGGGAATGGTGGGAAATAACATTGAATAGCTAGGATAGAGCAAGATTATGGAGGGCTTTTTTTCCTTCTATCTCCTTAGATTTATTATTATTATTATTTAACATTTGACAAAGTTTCTCTGTTCACAGAGAGTGTTTAACTTTATTGAGGAGTTGCCGTTCGATTCCCTTACATACACCTGGTGGTGCCCGTTCATAGGAGGAGCCCTTTGTCCCCATGGAGGACAGCCCCCTGCCTGGTAGCTGTCCCTCACACAACAGCCCAGACAATTTTATGGAGGGCTTTTGACTGCTGGTTTGAGGAGTTTAATTTGATTTTAAAGAGTGGGAATTGGCCACCTTTCTGAAGTTTTTATTTCCCCTCAACTGTGGAAGTTGCCTTACTGTGAAGGCAGCCCAGCTGAGCTGGTCAGCAGACGTACAGGGAGTACAGCTCTAGAGTCTAATGCCCGAAGGAGCAAGATCAGTAGGAGCGGGCAGGTAGAGTGGCATGGTACTCTCTGCAGTCTCTTCGTGTTTCCCTTTCTGTGATTCAGTCTGTCTTGAAAGTAGGTAAATCTCTGCCTCAAAATAACACAATTACTGCCTGTCATTTTTGCCTCTTCTGAGGAATTGTCAGTTAATACTTTAACACCTTAGTACAGTTAATTGACGGATGGCATTCTGGGTGGGCTGAGGGGCCAACTTCAAGATGGAGATAAGGACATTAGAATAGTAGGGGTGTAGAAAGGCATCAGACCTCTGCAACCCAGGGACAACCTGGAAGTTCTATGAAATATCTCCAGTGTTTCCTTTTGAGACATATTTTCAATGCATACTGTGCCTTTTTATGTCGGAAGCTCTATTCTGGGCTGTGAGAATGAGAAGTTACCTCACCCTTCAAAGGGCTCATGCTGTATTATGGCTGATGCATTAGCTATAATACAATGATTGGTCCTGCACTTACAGGGTTTTCACAGTTGTATGGGAGCACAAAGGAAAGGATCTGATTTTGTCTGATGAAACAGACAGTCTTATGGAGGAGGAGGTGTTTAATTGGGGGAAATAGAAAAGGAAAGGAAAACCATTGAGAGAGGAGAGCCATGTGTGAAGGCATGGAGGGTGAAAGTGTGTCAAATTTGGCCTGTAGTTAGCATAGCTAGAGCATAGGGTAGATGAGGGTCAAGACCAGAAAGATAAATTAGATCATATTGTGAAGAGTATTCCTTGCTGAGGAATTTGGATTTTATACTGCAGGCAGCAGGGAGTTTACTTTTCACAGTCTAGGACAAGGGGATTAGGGAAGCAGTATAGCTCAATGCTGAGTACAGCCTCTTAAGTCCTCCTGCCATGGTTCAAATCTCAGCACTTCCATCTACAGTGTTATCTTAGGTTCAAAAAAAAAACCCTTCTGTTTTTCAATTTCTAAATCTTTGCTGTGGGGGTGGTACTGTAACTTCTCAGTTGTATGACTTAAATAATCTATGTAAGTTATATATTTAACCAGGTGACTCAAATATAGTGAATATTGCAATGTCTGTTATTCTATTATTAGTCATGGCAAAACGTCATTGACAGTTCTGAGTTAGCAAAGACAGTCATTTGTTTTTTGGAACCTGGACTTTGAAATTGATCAGATGAGGTGTTTGTTTCTAGGTTGAGGTAGCATTATGTGTTCTACGTAGAGGATTCAGAAGGGAGTCAGTATGTGGCCAAAAGACTAGCTGTATTCTTCAGATTACAGAGAGCTTCAAGTTTATATACCTCAATATCCTCACCAGGAGAGTACTCAATTGCTGATAAGATCTGCGTGAATGAAAATCACACCAGACTTTGATTTTCTCCAGTTCCAGCCTTATACAAGGCCATAATAATTCTGCAATAAACTAGTATAGGTATAGACAGCCAGGTGGATATCTTCAGCCTCAGGTGCGACTAGATAAAACTTGACATAGTGTTAGGCACAAATAGTTACTTATCACCCTTAAGTACTCCAACCTATATACTTATTTATCACCCTTAAGTTCTCCTAACAGCTTGAACCAGGTAAATTTCCAAAACCTCAATGCTATGGAATCTGAACAAGGGTCAGCTGCCCAGTTGTCTCTAGGAGTCATGTCAGCAGGCCCTTAGGCCAGCCCGAGGGCCTATACTGGCTAACCTTGATTAAACAATTTTGTGGCTAAAACTGATACCATCATATGTTTTATTTTAGACAGTATTAGTTAAGGAATGAGTTGAGACTTTATTCTAAAGGCACCAGGAAATATTAAAAGAATAAAAAAACTTTAAGGACACGGACCCAAACAAACCTGCATTTTAGAAAAACCATTGTGCTGTGATGTGGAGTAGAGGTGGAAACAGGCAAGACCAGGAGTCTCTCCTAATAGCCTGCAGTGGGAGGGGGATACCTTGGAGTAGCATCTTGGAAGGGCAATAGAGCTAAGCAAGTACAGGATATATTTAGACATCTTCTTCAGTATTAATGGTCTTGATCACTAGGTTATCAAATATAGTCATTTGCTGCTGCTAAGTAAAGCTTGCCCCCTCAAAAATAAGGAATTGTGAAATGAACCTGCAGTTTGAACTTCAAAGGGGCTGGGGAAGGCTGAGTGGCTGGCCACCCAAGAAGAGTCTCCTAGAGGCACTGTTACTGTCCTGCAGTGGTACTGTTTCACGGCCTTTTCTCAGCTTCTAAAGTTCAGAAGCCTAGTTTGGATTGTTTGTCATTGTTATTTCTCTTTTAGTGTTATCCCAAGATGTCTGAGAGGGGCTGTCACACTCTTTACCTGTAGAAGCTTACTGCCTAAGTTAGAATGAGGTGTGACTTCCAACTGGGCTTTGAATTATGCTGGTTGGTATAGTCTGTCCTTAAAAGAATCTACACGGGAAGCGAAATTATAAGTAGAAGGTTGCTTGGTAGCATTAAATTGGAACAAGGGACATTGTATGAACTCATTGGCAGGTGGGGTGGTATTATAATAATCTGGTGCTTCCTCTCAACTAAACGGGCACACCAAACCGGTTAGAAAGTGCTTGTAGCCATTTTAGTTTACATTTATCCTTGAATAGATTTGAGCTGGGAGATATTTTTGCTTTTAAGATGATTTCTGCAAGTAGGTAATCATCTGTTTTGGGTTGATTTTAAAAGTTTAAATCTTAAAAGAACCTGTTTCCAAGTTTGGAAGGTACTTTAATTTCACTACTATGAATTGAATTGCTCCCTTACTTTTTTTTTTAATAGTGTCCATGGGGTACCCCTCAAAGTACAGTATCTTGTTCTCTGGCTGATGTAATGAGTGAACAATTGGCTAAAGAATTGCAGTTAGAAGAAGAAGCTGCTGCTTTTCCTGAAGCTGCGTAAGTAAAATTCACAAAGAATCTATTTTGTATAGCCTGTTGTAGCAAAGTTTTAGGATTTGATCAGTGATTGTCATGACAAATGATTAAGAACTGTATTGAGAAAGGCAGTAGAAAGAATACCACGCTGGGAGTCCTCTGAAATTTGAGTTTTAGTTGTGGTTCTGTGATTAGTTTTCAGTATTATCTGTGCAAACCACTGTTTCTGTGGGTTTTAGTTATTGTAACAGTTGAACCTGATGATCTCCAAAATTAATAAGTAATGAAACATTGATCAGATGTTTTAGTTTATCTTTTCCTATATCTGTTACCTCTCCTTTGATCAGATCACAGAATGAGTGAACTCTGGGTCTCAGTTTGGATTTTATTACAGACCCTGTATCTTTCTCTCACAGCTCTCTTAGTCCTTGTTGGTGCTGTCCCAGGGGCCTGCCAGTGGGCAGCTGGGCAGGAGAAGCTGAATGGTTTGGTAAAGTTTTTTCAGTACAATTTTCAACAGTGAAAAGGCACATCCTACTCTCTGTTTACACAAGCACATTATATTAGTTTATATTGCCTTCTTTTGAATAGTGTTGCTGAAGGACCATTTATTACTGGAGAAAACATTGACACTTCCAGCGACCTAATGCTGGCACAGATGCTACAGATGGAATTTGACAGAGAATATGATGCGCAGCTTAGGCGCGAAGAAAAAAAATTCAATGGAGATAGCAAAGGTACTATGACCTTATTGTGACAGCTCCGTTGGGTGGTACAAGGTGCTTGTGACATGCTCCTAAATAAATCTGCAACTGTTTTTGCCTTTTCAGTTTCCATTTCCTTTGAAAATTACCGAAAAGTGCATCCTTATGAAGATAGTGATAGCTCAGAAGAGGAGGTTGACTGGCAGGATACTCGTGATGACCCTTATATACCAGGTATCTGCTTTGATTTTGGGGGCTGGGGGTAGGATGGGGACATAGGAAGACTTGAGTTTCCCAGTGAATCCTTGTGTTTTATATTTATCTTTGAATCTTGTTTGTATTTCATAAATACTGTTAATAGATTCAGTTATCTTTTCAGACAATATTGAATGCAGCAGTTTAGTATTTGCTATTTTTACATACTTGTCTTATTCGCCTCTAGCAAAACCAGTTCCTACCCCCAAAAAGGGTTTTATTGGAAAAGGAAAAGACATCACTACCAAGCATGATGAAGTAGTATGTGGGAGAAAGAATACAGCCAGAATGGAAAATGTAAGTTACTGAAAGTATTATCTCCGATCAAGAGTTTTATTAGCATAAGTTAAAAACCTGGGATTCTAAATATGATATCTTAAATATATGAAAGTATCTTTTGCTCTTCTGAAAGATATTTTAGATGACAATATAATACCATGAAAACTCAGCTGCTAATGAAAATGTAATATACCCCAGAATAACATTCTACAATAATATTAAGAAAATCAGCTTGATTTACATTGATTCTAAAATTAAGAAACAGTTCTTATAAAAGTAACATTTATTTTCAGCATATTATTTTCTATAGAATAGCACCCTACTCAAGAAACAGATAACAGTGGTGATTGGGGGATAGAAATGTGAAAGCGGAATGCTCTGTACGATGTACCCTTTTATACTTCATGAATTTTTAATCTTGTGCCTGAACTAATCCTGCAAAATCAGAAATAAAATGTAACTTTTGACAAAAAACAAAAAAAAATTAGCATTTTTCCTTTTCATAAATACTGTTAATATAAAACATCTACACTTAAGAACACAAATATTTATTAAGTAAAATGAAATAGTCCAGGTTTGACTCTAGAACAACTTGGTCCAGTAGAACTTTCTGTGATAATAGAAATGTTCTGTATCTGTGCTGGCCAGTACGGTAGCCATATTTGAAAATTAAGCACTTGAAATTTGGGTGGTGGAACTGAAGAACTAAAGTTTTAATTTAATTTTAATTAACTTTAAATATCTACATATGCTCAGTGGCTACCACATTGGAAAGGGCTGCTCTAGAATGTAATTGGCATGGTATGGGCATAGCTTCCTATACTAGCCCACTCCTCAAAGATAACCAGTTATGAAATTGTATTTCTTTGGTAAAATGTGATGTACCCTCCTAAATATGTGTCCTTTGATGTAAAAGCAGAGTATAAAGCATACACTGGAATACCTTAGTTTTTAGTTGTAATTGTTAAGTTTTCTGTGCATGGGATAAACCCCTTCCTTTGGGTTGCACCTTCTCATAGAGCTCTGCCCCCTCCTCTTGGGTGTATTATTAGTGAGTTACCTTTTCCCTTTAACACCTGTGGTTCTGCTTTCATAGCCTGATTATCTATTGAGTAGGAAACCTGTTCGAAGTAAAGACTTATCTTCTCCTTATTTGTTTTACTTTCCCCATTTTAAAGTTTTCAGATGACAATTCTTCTTTTTGGCAGTTTGCACCTGGGTTTCAGGTAGGAGATGGAATTGGAATGGATTTAAAACTATCAAACCATGTTTTCAATGCTTTAAAACAACATGCCTACTCAGAAGAACGTCGAAGTGCCCGCCTCCATGAGAAAAAGGAGCATTCTACTGCAGTGAGCATTCTTACGTTTTATTCTTTAATGGAAAGATCCATATTAGAAAATGTCATGTTTGAGGAAAAAAACAAAACTTCCTGTTTGATATTTTTTTCATGACATTGGCTTTTCAGATCAAAGATACAAATAAAATCCAAACAGCTTTGCTATTTGACTTTTCAGATTAATGTAATGGTTAATCACTTACTTAAAACTAACAGTGGTCATAATTAATTTGGACTGTAAAGTTTGCATTGCATGTGAGTGTTCCAAGATTTAAAAAGTTTTCCTGTCACATTATGACATATAATAACTTAATAGTGTCTAATGTTTTACATTAATGAAGATAGTATCTAATATCTTGAGAATAAACTAATTTTTAAACCTTTAGAAAAAATCCTAATGGTAAGTACATTAGGAGAGCTATTTAAACTTTGGAGATAAGGTAGTGTCTCATTTCGTGGTTCTTTCAGATACTCACTTTCCAAGACATTAGAGTTACAGGAATGAATTCTGTCTTGACAGCACTCTTTTAAGAGCCTGTTAAATATACATCTATGTAAATTAAATAATAAAGGTTATATTTTTAATGTTAGATATTAGAAATGACTCAAAATGCTTTTGATTACCAGTCATTTTCACTTACAGTGGTTTGTCTTTTGCAGGAAAAAGCAGTTGATCCTAAGACACGTTTACTTATGTATAAAATGGTCAACTCTGGAATGTTGGAGACAATCACTGGCTGTATTAGTACAGGAAAGGAATCTGTTGTCTTTCATGCATATGGAGGGAGGTAAATGAGCAAAATATAATAACTATCATGTCAATAAAAACTTAGCCTCTTCTCCCTGGTAGTAATGGAGTTACCCAAAGTCATATCAATGCTGCATGGCAAGCAAAATACTTAAAAAGTGTTATTGCAGTAAGCCTAGACAATAGAAGGATGCATAAAGAAATACAGTTATCCCAGTCCCACCATCCAGGGAGAAGCCGTTAGTAGTTTTTGTGTAGATATTCTTCTGGTCTTCTCTCTGTACATATATTATTTTCTACGTTATTGTGATCATACCACATCATACAGGCAGTTGTAAGTGGCAGAGCAAAATTTGTAACTGAGTTTGTCTCAAAACCCATGGTCTTTTCACCATGGAGCCCTTTGGTACCAGGATAAGAAGACATAATGCTGAACAGCTACTGATTCCTTCTTTTACAACTCTGATCCTTACTCTAAGAAATATCAGCTTTAACATGAAAATGAAATGGGCAATTTTCCAGGAGAATATATAGAATTCCCAAAATGTGCCCAAAAAAACAAGTAGAAATCGAACAGACTAATAATGAAAAAACTTAAATAAATTTGAGTAAAAGATTTCTCCTCCAAAGAGGCTACAGGCCAAAAGAGTTCGTGAAGGATCAGTACCAAACCTTCACAGAACAGATTGTTCACATCCTGAGCACACTGTGGCAGAAAATGGAAAGCTACTTATTCTACAAGACTAGCATGGTCCTGGTATCAGAACCAGAAAAGGATAGCGCACAAGACAGTGATGACCTAGTCCCGTAATGAATCAGGATGCAGAAATCCCACATAAAAAAATTAGTGAACTTAGTTAAAGCAGTAGGAAATTAAACAATTTTATATCAAGAGGGTTAATTTCATGAATTCTAGAATGATAAAAGTGAGGAAATCTGTATAATTCACTACATTGACAAGTTCAATAAGACGATCTCAATAGATGCAGAAAAACACTGGTAAAATCCAATGCATTTTTTTAGATATAGGTCAAATGCCATAAAATTCACCATTTAGATGTACAGTTCAGTGGTTTTGGTGGGTTCGCAAAGTTGTGCAGCCATAGCCCCTGTCTAGTTTCAGAACATTTTTATCACCTCATAAAGAAACCCCATTAGCAGTCACTCTCCAGTCTCCTGTTTCCAGGCCATCCTCTGGCAGCCACTGGTATGCTTTCTGTCTCTGTGGTTTTGCCTGTTCTTGACATTTCATATACACCCAGTCACCAAACGTGAGTGCATTATGTCTGGCTTCTCTAACTCAGCATCATGTTTTTAGCATTCATACATTGTATCATGTATCAGAACTTCATTCCTTTTTATGGCTGAATAATGTTCCATTTTATGGATGTGCCACAGTGTTTATCCATTTATTGATGGACATTTGGGTGGTTTCTGCTTTTTGGCTATGAACATCTGTGTACAAGTTTTTGTATAAGCCTATGTTTTCAGTTCTCTTGGTCATATGCCTAGTAATGAATCAGTTTAATTCATTTTTATGATTAAAATTATTGGCAAACTAGGTTTAAGTATACAGCAAATATCATACTTGATGAAACATTAGATGCAATCCAATTAAAGCCAGGTATAAAATAAAGATCACTTTTCTTTATAGGATAGAAAAAAATACTAGCTTTAAGTAATGTTTGTTACATCACTTAAGGAAACATCTTTTAAAGGTCTATGCTACTTAGAACTTACCCACTTCACTTCTGTTAAAGGTTTGTGTGGGTAAAGAATGTCATGAGGAACAGAAACATTTTTAAAAATGGAGCCTGTTCACGGGGAAGGCAGTACAGCACAGAGAAGACAAGTAGTGACTCTGTAGCATCTCACTACACTGATGGACAGTGACTGTAATGGGGACTTGATAATGGGGAGAATCTAGTAACCACAATGTTTGCTCATGTAAGTGTTTATTAATGATACCAAAATAAATTAAAAAATGGAGCCTGTTTAGAGAGTGTGCTTAAGTCAGGAATATGAAATCATCTGGTTACTTACTGTTGAAGTCAGCTAGTGAGGCTTATACTTCCTCAGTTATTCCTGTACCCTAACATTGTGTGCAAACAAAAATGTCAAAATAGATTACAAACTTTTTCTAGTTTTTTTTTTTAGGTTTAGAAGGTATTTATGGTATACTTAAGAGGATTTAAGCAATGTTGGTCAAGTTCTTACTTTTCTTACCTGTATAACTGGTCTCTCTAGGTGAGACATATTTATATAATCATACTGGGAATTATACTGCTATATACTGTTCCAAAATGAAAAGGATAAAAATGAATATTAGGATAAAACAGCTCAATATTTTTCAAGCTACATGATCTAGAGCAAGTTACTAAACGTCATTGAAAAACTGATCCTCATCTCATAGGATTTTTGTGGGACAAATGAGAGCATTTTTGATAACACCTGGTATATACTAATCTTAAACATTTATTTCTTATTTAAACTGTGTTGCCCTCTTTCCGAATTTCATTTGAGGGTTCCTGGGATCAGGCAAATATAACATACACAAATTATTGAAAGATCACTTAAGGTTGAAATTAAGACTTTACAGCAAGAATTAAAATGAAAAGTAGCCTTCATCTTCCCAACCCTTGCCCCACAGGTCTTTTCTCCAAAGATAACCACTGTTAACAGTTTGTAGTCTAGTCTTCCAGAAATTTTTATTCAGGTATCCCTTACTTTGTTTATATAAAAGACATTACATTAGATTCTATAGCATCTTACTACACTGATGGACAGTGACTGTAATGGGGTATGTGGTGGGGACTTGATAATAGGGGGAGTCTAGTAACCATAATATTCATGTAATTGTACATTAATAATAGCAAAATTAAAAAAAAAAACATTACACTAGACAGAAATCTGTGCATGTGCAGGATCTTAGTTTTCCAGTTAATAGATCTTTCTGTATTGCTAGTTTATACCACCGCTTTTTTATTGTACATCCCATGGTGTGGATACACAGGACTATCCTTGGATATTGACTTTGGTGTGCTTTTTTAAATACACCCTTAAGCTAACTGCCTAATGTTGAAATTGCTGAGGCAAAGACTGTCTGTACTTTTTCCTCTTTCTGTAGAATAATGAGAGGCCTCCCTTAATGGAGAGTACCAGATTTTGCTCACTGTTTGGGCCTCAGCTGGCTATTGTAGCAAGCAGTGTTTCTTGATTTCTCTTACTTATTAAACATCTAAAAAGATTTTTCCTTATGTCACATCAGAGGTCATAAATCTTGAACTTGTGTTTATCGTTTAATGGTAGGGCAAATGGAATTTTTCCTATGAGCTAGTCAAATTTGCACATTGTATGTGTTCTGAATGTCAGTAGATGCTGCCTAATTGCCCTCTGAGAAGGGTAATCAGCTTGTGCTGCCACCCAGCAGTATGAGCCTGTTTCTCTCATCCTCACGATGCATAGGTTTTATCAGACAATAGCTATTGCCAGTGTGAAAGAAGAGAAGTATCATTTAGTTTGGTGTGTGTTTAATTATGAATAAGGTTGTATATTTTTTCAAGTACTGTTTTTGCCATTTTATTTCTTGTCAACTGCCTCATTTATCCTTTGCCCATTTTCTGTTTTATTTAATGATTTTTTGATATAATGACTGATCTCCCTTGCCTTCTGGTGAGATTGGTATCATAATCTATAATAATCTGGCATTTGTAAGTTAGCAAAACTAGAGAACACTTGGTTTTCTACAACCCAGAATAAATGCCTTTGAAAGTTTATTAGTTTTCTACATAACAAATTACCACAGATTTTGCTGCTTAAAACAACACCCGCTATTATCTCATAGTTTGTGTTGATCAGAAGTTCAGGACAGCACAGCTTAGCTGGGCTCTGCTCAGGGTCTCACAGGGCCGAAGTCTGGGTGTCAGCTGGGCTGTGTTCCTTTCTGAAGCTTGGGGCCCTTTTCCCTTGGCACAGTTCAGTTCCTTGCAGCTGCAGGTCTGAGGTCTCCACTTCCTTGTTAGCTGTCAGGTAGGGACTGCTCTTAGCTTCTGGAGGCCCTTGCAGGTCCTGGCCAGGCTGCCCTTTCCACACAGCTGGTCACTTCCTCAAAGCCGGCAGGACAATCTTTCTCTCTTATCTGCTAAGACTGAATCTTAGACAATGGATTGTAATGCTGGAAATGAAATGACTATACCATTACCTTTGCCATATAATGTAAGATAATCAAGTGAGTGGCCATCCCTCCCACCTACACACTACACCAGGGCCTAGGATCTTGGGGGCCACCTTAGGATTCTGGGGTTCTGCCCACAAAGTCATTCTGGCTTCTATAACTCTCAGGTTGGCCGAGTAATCAACAATTATAGTTGATCTTTGAGCAACGTTGAGGTTAGGAGTTCCAACTACCCCCATCCCCACAGGGGAAAATCTACATATAACTTTTGATTCAGAACTTAACTACTAATAGCCTACTGTTGACTGGAAGCCTTACCAGTAACAAACAGCACATATTTTGTATGTTTGTTGTATTATATGCTGTATTCTTACAACAAAGTTAGCTAGAGAAAAAATGTTTTTTCAAATTGTTGCAAATCTCCAAAAGTTTTCCAATGTATTTATTGAGAAAAATCTGTGCATAAGTGAACCCAGTCAGTTCAAACCTGTGTTGTTCAGTGCCAGCTGTATTCTAATAGTAATTTGTGTTAAATATTTCAGGGAATAAAGTATAAGACAGGTTTTATCCTCTCAAATTGCTTATGGTATTTATAGCCAAAGGAAGAACATTACAGCAAGAACTGTTATGGTCAATAAAAGATAGCTACATAATCAAATACACAGTTATACAAATGAGACTTTGTATGAGATAGGAATAGAGAACAGAACAAGATCATTGGCCAGTCATGTTCAGGGAAGAGGGCATGATTAAGTTAGATTGCAACCTCTTAACCTGGATTTTAAAAATAGGCAACAAAACACAACAGTATTGCGTGCAAAAAGCTGGTTGCAGAATATGATAGTATGCCGTCTGTTTGAATTTTTTGTCATACAGGAAATAATATATGTGGCTTGTTAAACAGATGCTTATGTATATGGATACTTCTGTATGTATCTTTTTAAAAAGACTAGAAGATACTGTTCATGCCGGTGATTGCCTCTAGAGAACGGGAATGAAGAATGAACTACCCAGGATAGTACTCAAAGGAAATTAAAGCTTGATCTATAATGTTTAACTCTTTTTAAAAAACAGAAGAGCTGAAAATGGAAGGATTGAAGTTTAGGCAATGAGGATATTAGATGTATGTTGAAAGGTAATAGGATATAAAATTATAAGCCAACCAGAAATTGGTAAGGAGGACCTTAAAAGCTAGGCTGAGATGTGTAATGTACTAAGAAACAGGTTGTTTTAATAGGAAAGTGACAAGATGAGTCTTAGAAATTAGACTCTATCCTAGAAGCCATCTTGGTGAAGAATCTCATTGGTATTTTTGATAAGGCCTCACCTACCTATGGTTAACTATTCCAGTGGCAGGGATTTTGACTTACCATATCAAAATCCAAAGATGTCTATAACATCCTTAAATTACTGGGAACTTCTTTCTTATATAGAATCTTTAATCTTGTCTCCTGAAAATTGACTCATCCTTTCACCAAATGTTTGTGTAGCTAACATGTGCCAGGTACTCTTCCAGGTAATGGGGGTACACCAGTGAATGAATGGTACCAGGAAGGTCTCTGCTGTCAGGGAATGCCCTTCTTCCCACCTCAAAGCCCTTCCAAGACAATAATAAATAAACAAAAAATATCAGCTATGTGTTATGGTAGTTAAAATAGGGTAATGTCATAGTACCTGGTTGACTACTTTATTAGTAGAATGGGGACACCTCTGATGACGTGATATTTAAATTAAGATTTGATTGACACATCTAGGATGCAATATAAAGATCAGGCGGAAGAACATGCTAGACTAGAGAACATGCTAAGGCAGGTTCAAGCTTGGTATCTTTGAGAGACTGTAAGAAAGCCAGTATGCCTAGAGCATGCATGGTGTGTGAAGGGGAGAGGAGACTGGAGAAGTAAGCAGAGCTGAGATCAGGAAGGACCCTGTAAGGACAGGGTAAGGAATTGCTCTTTATTTAATGTGCAGTGGAAACCAAAAATCTTTTGCTTTTTGTTTGCAAAAGATTACTCAGACTGCAGTGTGGAAAATGAATTACAGGAGGGCAAGAGAAGCAGCATTAAGGTCAGTTAAAAAGTTATTGTAGGTTAAATGAGCAATAGCAGTCATTTGGACTAAGGAGAAGGTAGTGAAAATGAAGAATGGAATGTACATTGGAGGTAAGAGTCAATGCTATGTGCTGTTGGATTGGGCGTGGAGTATGAGAAGATGTGTGGTTGCCCAGAGCAGCTGGGTGGTGCCATTTTCTGAGGTCAGAGCCTAGGGAAGGGTAGATTTAAGGTGTGGTTATCAAGAATTTTGTTTTGGACACATTAAGTTTTAGATGCCTGCTAGATATCCAAGAGATGTCATGTAGAGGTTGGATAAATGAGCCTGAAGTTCTGGAGAAAGGACTGAGGATGGAAATGCTGCCCATATGTAGGTGATTTTTAAAGCCATAGGGTTAAATGAAATTTCCCAGGAAGAGACGGCACTTAGGAAGAGAAGGTTGTTACTTGGAATCAGTTGGAATATTCTTAACCTTCTGAGGCTAACTGGAGGAGGAGGAGTCGGCTGGGAAAATCCGGTACAGAAGGACCGGGCATGGGAGTTTGAGTCAGATTCTGTCCTCTGAAAATACAGTTCCTTTCTCATCCAGATTAACATCCTTTCAACTATTTAAAGGTAAATATTGTTGTCTTTCCTTTCATCCTCCTCCTTTTTGTTCTCTCTGCCACCACCATGGTTGAAGCCCTTTCAGTGGCCCACTGGTGTTCAGGGGCTGCTGCATTAGGCTCCACACCAAGTGTCTCCTGCTCCCATCCTGCCATTATGGACTTGATCTCCAGGAAGTGTGTGTGAAGCCCCTGGGGATTCCTCCTGCATTTGGGAATGTATCCAGGCTTCTCACCCAGGCAGTCATGGCTCTTCACAAATCTTCCATCCTGTCCATTCAGTGCTAACTTCTTAATTTCCTCTCACCAGCTAAGTCTTAACTGTAGTATTTGGTGTTCCTTCTGTATGTCCTGTAGTTTCCTACCTCTGCTTTTGTTAATACTGTGACTGCTCTTGTTCATACCCTTCCCATTGTCCTGGTTTTGTTTTATATGCCACCTGTGCTGTGAAGCCTTGCCTGACCTTTCCACTCAAAAGGGACCTGTCCTATTCATGTACTTCTATTCCCCTGCCCCTCTTGCGTACTTATGGGTCAGGGGCCCCTTCACTCAACCTTTATATCTACGAGGAGTAAAAGAGACATTTTTAAAAAGCTTGTCTATTCTGTTATTGCATTGAATTTTGCCCCTGAATCATTCCAGGTAGACTGTAGCCTAGTTTAAAGTATGAATGTCTTTATTTTCCTTGAGTTTGATTCCATAATCATGAAGACTGACTGTATTAGAGATTGTTGAAAACTGGTAGACAATTTGAAAATATGTTTTTTATTTAAAAAACTAAAACCTAAGATTTTATTAAGACCCTCTATTAAGACTTTATTAAGATTTGAAGGCTTAAAAAAAAGTCTTGACATCTTCAGAGAATGTAGATCGACTTTCGTGTCATAAAATCTTTATTTTTAAATTGTTTTACTTGTGAGCTGACAACTTAACTGATTTAAATTTTTTTTCTTCCACTTAGCTTGGAGGAGGAAAAGGAAGATAATAAAGTTATACCTACAGAATGTGCCATCAAGGTATTTAAAACAACCCTTAATGAGTTTAAGAATCGTGACAAATATATTAAAGATGATTTCAGGTTTAAAGATCGCTTCAGTAAACTAAATCCACGTAAGATCATCCGCATGTGGGCAGAAAAAGAAATGCACAATCTCACAAGGTAAAGAAAATCATTGTGTTAGAAGTAATCTTGGTAATTACTTTTTTGTGTGTTAGATCTACTAGCCAAGCAAAAAATCCATGCTCTTTTTAAAATTCATTTATAGAAATTACGGGAAGTCTTGAAATTCTAATGTTCAACAAGGCTTTCTGTAAGAAAACATTTCCATCATTTCCATACATATAACCTGAATTCATACTTTTAGGATGAATAAGCCATTTTCTTTCTTTTTTTCCTCAGTAAAGTTTGAGGAAAATGAAGTCATTTCCTGCCTAAGACATTTTGTCATTTGTCTAAATATCTTTTTTCAGCCTCCAGTTAAGCTTATAAGTAGTGATTTCCCTTTTTTGTTTCAGGAAATGTTTGTGACATTTATTGTTTGTTAATTTGGTGGGGGCAGGGTCTTAGTCAAATTACATTGTGCTTTAATTTATTAGACTTTTTCCTCAATTCTCTAAGAATTTATCAAGGAATTTATCAACCAAGTAATGTACTAATAATCTTTCTCATTAACTTTCCATATTCTTAATATATTAAAAGCTTAACCTTACTTCGTTTTTTCTAAAGTTGTTTGCTTTCCAATGTAATTATCCATATTTATTTGTTGCAAAATTCTTTTACATAGTAGGATTCCTAAGTAGAATAATTCCCTAAGAAGTCTTGCTACTCTCTAATCTCTTTTTTCATACTACTGAGAGCTCATCCCTGCCTTTATTAGTTTTTCAACAGCTTCTATAGCCTTTATTGTAAAGCTCAAAGTCCTTTTGTGATATGTAGCCTACCTGTCTCTGTACCTTGACCCACATTACCCTTCCTGCTACTCAAGATCCAGCTGTGTTGATTCATAGACACTCCCCAAATGGACCGTGCACTTGAATGCCTCCATGCTTTTTCTCAAGCTGCTCCCAACCTTAGACCAGCATTTCCCTACACTGTCTTAGTCTGACTAATTCCTGTTGTATGCTTGTACTAGGCCTTCCTCAGCGCCGCCTACTGCCACAGCTCCCACCCCCGCTGCGGCCAGTGCCTGCACCATGCCGCACTGTAATCACCTCCTCGCCTACCTGTCTCTTCCAGCATCCACGGGCTCTGTAAAGCAGAGGCTGTGTCCTCCTGTCTTACCATTCCCACATCTCTGGGGTAGAACATAGTGGCAGCTCATTGCAGACCATCATTGGATATTTGTTGAATAAGTAAAATATTCTTTCCTTCTGATCTTTACAGTCTTAATCATTTCTTTCTGTATAGAATGCAGAGAGCTGGGATTCCTTGTCCAACAGTTGTACTGCTCAAGAAACACATTTTAGTTATGTCCTTTATTGGCCACGATCAAGTTCCAGCCCCTAAATTGAAAGAAGTGAAGCTCAGTAGTGAAGAAATGAAAGAAGCCTACTACCAAACTCTCCACGTAAGTTGTGCCTTTCAAAGCATTCACATGCTGACTTTCCAACATACTTCCTCTAAACTCTAGAAAAAATGCCTAAAAGACTGCAATTTTAGGGTGCTATAAAAAGACAAACTGAAGTTTGTGAGGGAATGTTGACATTGAAAAGTTGTCTTTAATCAAGTATGCTGGTGTCTTGAATCATTTTAGAAACAACTATGAAGTGGACCTATGGGGGCTCAGTTGTTATTAGCTCGGTTGTTAGCTGTTAGGCTCAGGTGGTGGCATTAGAGACATAGAACATGAAGCTGTTATTCACAAAACTTCATTACCAGAAGTTGACATTACTGTATTTAGCAGACGACTGTGCTTCATTAGCTTGCATACCTTCTTGAGTGCTAGGACCTCCTGTTATTATTGGGAAATTACAGGGAAGCACATCTGGTCTCATTACAAGTGCTGCTGAAAAGAAGGTGGTAAGCAGCCCTTCCTGCTCTGTGCAGGGGTTAGGGTCGGAAGGCACATGTCAGGAATCTTGAGGAAGGTATTTTGCTTCAGGACAGCAACTGAATTCAAAATGAAGTCCTTTCATCTTAAAATGTTTCTAATACTGTCATTATTTCTCTGTCATTGTTTTAATTGAACAGTGGAGAAACTTACATGCTTTTTGTATATAGTCACTGCACGAAGTGCTCATGTCATGTAGCAGCTGATGTGAATATGAAAGTATTATCCAAATTAGTTTTCTAAGACAGAGCTAGTGAGATAATCCAAGTTTCTCTGCTTCCAGTAGGAAAACACCGAAAGGGAAATTGAGTTCATTTTTCTGGCGTCTTTGAGCAGGGGAATGGCTGAGGAAGAGATGAAGTAGTGTAATATGCTTTCCTGTTTGATTCTGTGAAGGCTGGGAAACAAAGCATTAATGTTGAGGGTAGGGGTTAGTATTGAGTATATGAGGCCATGTATGAATAAGTAAGGCCAATAATGAGTATATAAGGCCACTTAATTTATAAGGATAACTTTCCCACTCTGGCAGGAGGTACTTTTTACTTTAGAATTGTACACACCTGCTTACCTGGGTCCCCTGGCTAGTGACCATAATGTGGCTGCCGCCTTATCCATGTGGGTATCCAGGTCTGCCCATTGGGCTCCTGATCTCATTGCTATCACGTGGACAAAGAAATAGTGTCGTGCATTCATATCCTCCGTTGTCTCAGTGTTCCCCATCCTACCTAAAACAAAACAGCCCAGTCTTAGACTATACAAAGTAAAGAGGAAATAAGTTCTTTAACCCCGTTTTGCTTTTTCTGGAAAATAATTGGTTGACATGGACATTTTAGTTGTATGGGTAAATCAGAATTGCTCCTTCATTTCCTAAATGTCTGCCTTGCCTCCTCACAGTTGATGCAGCAGTTGTATAACAAATGTGCACTTGTTCATGCCGACCTTAGTGAGTATAACATGCTGTGGCATGCCGGGAAGGTGAGGAGCACCTTTTGTTAACGTTCAGATTTGATGACTTGATGTAAATGACTGAATGTAAAGAAATCACTGCTTACTCTATATTTAAATAGGTCTGGTTGATCGATGTCAGTCAATCTGTAGAACCAACCCATCCTCACGGCCTAGAGTTCTTGTTCCGTGACTGTAGGAATGTCTCCCAGGTAGGCATATAAACTAATAGGTCTTTTTTATGAGATATAAGGTTCAGATATTGTTCTCATTCCTAAGATGAGTAAGGTGGCCATATTCTAAAAAATTGCTGCAAGGGTTTGGTTACTGGCTGCTTTCAAGATAAAGATATAAAGATCAGTTTGTCAGATTTCATTCAGCATGTATTTGATTGCATGTCTAACACTTGGGCGATTGAATTAAATTTGCAAGGGAGTAAATTTTTAATTTGGCTGCAAATGTTTGAGCAGTCAAGTAGACATTTAATGCATGCACAGTCCTTGAAGGGAGGCTGGTATATAATCAGCCCACATGCTTACTGCCATTGGTATTGCCATTGAAAGGAGAGTAGTCTTCCTCGTGGTCCAGTGTCTGATCGCTGTTTGTGTGAGGCAGAGTAAACAGGTTAAGGAAGGTAAAACTCAGTAATCACAAGTTTGGGTCACATTTGTTTGCTATTTCTAAAGGAAATAAGTTGTAAACGGAATTAGATAAGAATGATGTTTCTAAATGATAGAATAACTAACTTTATATTGGAAATAATTTCTGAACCTCCTTGAAAATTTTAATTGACAGGATTTAGTGAATATTTTGAGTCTCTGCATTCAAAGCAATGCCAAATAGTTTTACACATACCACTCATACGTATCACTGTCAACAGTGTACAGTGTGACAAAGTAAATCCAGAAGATAGCATGGATGTGTGAGGACATAAAGCAAACAGAACCTGAGCAGAGTTAAACTGAATTGGGAAAATCTGTGGTTTAAAAATTATGGAAGGAATTCATTGATGCCTTACAAGTGTACTATTCCTGTTTTTTGTTTCTAAGAGAACCTTGTTAATATCTCTTGTTGACTTTCTTATTCTTCTCTCCTAGTTTTTCCAGAAAGGAGGGGTAAAGGAAGCCCTTAGTGACAGAGAGCTCTTCTGTGCTGTTTCAGGCCTAAACATCTCAGTAGACAATGAGGCTGATTTCTTAGCTGAGGTAAGTGTGTGTACAACTGTTTTTCACTTTGCTGGTAATGGAGAAATGGATAGAACAGATAATTTTATCCTCATCCCTCAAACAAAATTGTTTAGAGGGTTTTCTTTTCTCGAGATGTTGTGTTTGGTCCTTTCCAGGCTTAAAACCTAAGATAAACATACAGTAAAACACTTCTTCAAGAAGGTATTCTTAGTTTGATTAAGATGGACAAATAACACATTTCCAGTTCACTCCTATTTCTCCTGTTTATGAATGAGGAAGGTGGTGTACACTGTGGGCGATAGAAAAAGCAGTAAACACATGGCCCCTGCCTTTAACAGGATTTAGAAAGTTAGCAGAGATACCTTGTCATTGCAGTGTGGATCTACAGAACCGTAAAAAAAAAAACTCCCTCCAGAGGTCTCTTAAAATTGAACAAAACTTAAAAGGTGAGACAGCAGCTAATTATCCCCAACAGTGTACCAAAGCAGAGAATGATTACAGAGTCTGTTCCAGAACTCCCCAGTATAACTTAAATTTGGCCAAGCTGTGCTAGACCCTAAGGCTCTCAGAGGAGAATAACAGGAAGGGGGAAACCCAGCCTCCTCTCCAGCACAGTACAGATTCTCAGTAAGCAGGGTTACTGTTGAATGAACGCTGGCGCTTCCTTTTCCTTCCCTGGGAGCTTTATAGAGTACACAGAAAGACATGTTGGATTCCAATGGTAGCTTAATAAAGACACTAAATATTGACCCTGGTGATATAATCATGCAAAATATATATGTGTGTGCCATCCTGTAATACATGCATGTGACACACTGATATGGGTCACACTGTAATTCTCATTCAAGGCAGTGTCATTAGAAATGACCTAGTTTTAAGAGTAGAAGTACTGGTTCAACCTGAACTTTGGTTTCTGTGAAGTAGGATTTTGACAAATGAATTCAATGTATTCATGTTTTAGATAGAAGCTTTGGAGAAAATGAATGAGGATCATGTGCAGAAGAATGGAAGGAAAGCTGCCTCATTTTTGAAAGATGATGGAGGTCCACCAGTCCTGTATGATGAATAGCGCCAGGCCCACTGCTCTCAGTGTTAACCAGTAGTGACTGTCAGCTGCCAGTGGCAAGCGGAGTGACGGGTGTCCAGAAATACCAAGACATGAGGCGTGGTGGTGCTTCTGTGCTTTTTATCCCCTTGTAACCCATGTGCCAGATGTGTGGAATTTTTAGCTCGGCATTGAGAGAATAAATTGTCACTACCTCCCATCTTATAAATAGGATAACATAATTCTTTAACAGCTATAGGTTATCTAGCTGAAATAGACCTGATTTTACAGGATTCATGGTATAAAATATTTTGATGAGAATTTTTAAAACTTAGGGAACATTTCCAAATATGGGAGGAAAGGACAGATGTGTTTATAAGGGAGGTGTTTATTACAACATACTTGCCTTTTTTACCTCCCTGTTTTGTGCTGTGTCTTTCCTCAAATAGTTTATCGCCTAAAATTAGCCCTTCTCAATTCTCTTTCTAAATTGTGATCAAAATTCTCAAGAAAAATTTCTTCTCCTTAGTAGGTGATACAAATGGAAATTTGGTTTCAGAATGGCTGACAGAAACAGACTTAAGCAAAGTACTTTTTATTGGTGCATCATAAATATGAACTGAATTCTTTTCCATATTCATACCCAAGAAAAGGCATCATAGATTTCTGAGGGTGATAAGATAGAAGAATTTCTTAACTACTCAGATTTTTTAAATGTAACAATCAGCTTTTCTACACTTAGGTGAAATGGTTAGGATATATATATATATATAACTCATGGTGTGGCTGTTCTGTATTTATAATGGAAAGGTAAATTATCTGGAAGGACAGAATATAATATTTACCCAAGTTTGACATATTTTAATGAAGTCAGTGAAACAGAGTTTACATTTCAAACTATATGCTTATTGATTGATTTTGGAAGAAATATAGCAAGCTAATTAGAAATAATGAAATTATGAAAAGTATGTATAAACAACTGGAATATCAAATTAATCAATCTGAATTATCTGGCCTCACTTTTAATAATTTTTAGTACTGGCTGGATGCCAACATCTTAAGCACTGTACTGGAAAAGTAGTTGGCTTTGTTAGGTTTGAAGTTCATTAACCACAACGTAATCATTCCTCCTATTACTGAATTCAGAGTGGAGCCACTAAAGACCCAAACTTTGTGTCTGTACTAGAAAGTAAAAATCCAAACATTTACATTGGAAGCTTTTCCTTTAACACTATTTTAAAATGCCAAAAATGTTCTTTCTAGAAAAATATTTATTTTTGTTTCTGTTGTATGGCTTTTAAGTGCATTTCAGAGAAGTGTGATTTGGTATAGATACTCATTACATTTCTGAAATGTTTAGTCTGAAAGATTTAAGATGGTGATTATTGGCTTTATAGAAATTTCAAACAACTAATTTAAAGAAACATTAACCATTTAAAACTTTTTTATCTTATTTTCTGACATACTCTGTTTGACAAAGCAGCAAACCATTGCTCTGTGGCATTCTTGGAGTGTGCTGTAAACATGCTTTTTAAGAAATTAAAAATGAAGAGATCATTTTAGAATTGGTTCTGTGTATAGTTTCTTCCTTTCCATTTATCAACTTAGGTCCTGCCGCCAACCTACCCCGTCTATATAAAATTAAGCAGTGCTCTTTTAAGCAGTTTTTTCCCCCACTCATCTTCTCATATTTAGATTTCACTTTTAAATGACACATTGCAAATAGGTCTTTCACCTCATGTGGATCCCATTGTAAATTTTGTACATAGTGGGGGAAAAAGCAGGAAGTGTTGGTTAAAGAATCAAATACAAATGGAAAGAAGCAAAATATGGCAAAGATATTTAGCCTCTCTACATTAGAAGTGGGTATATGAATTAAGTCAAGATAAGAATGTGTAGGGAATTATTTCAACAAGATAGTTCATTGTGTTTCCCCATAAAAAATCAATGCTCCTGCTTAGCAAAAGATGTATGCTCGTTTGAATTTAAATATTACAGAAACGCAGAAATGCTAAAGAAAAATTACTTGTACTCTAAAAGCCACTGTTTACGGTGTGGTATGCATACATCCCCGACAACTCTCCCCCCCACCATTATGTTACTTCCTATTTTTAAGAAATCTGACTCGTGCCTCTGCCACCGCCACCAGCCAGGGTGCAGCCGGCGTCCTGCTCCTCGGAGCCTGGGGCGCTGCCCCTGCCTCTCTCTGTGCTCGTCCTCCCCGTGCTTCAACGCCTGCCCGCCCCCGCGGGCTGCCCTCCCGGCGAGACCCGCGACGCTGCGGCTGCCGCGCTGGGTGCACCGGCCGTGGAGAGCGGGAAGGGCCACAGGAGGCGCGCGGGGCGAGCAGGTGTGCGTGTCAAGAGCCGCCACCCTGTGTGCGGCCGCTACGGCGTCACCTGCCCAGCCTGAGGGCCGCGGGCTGCGGGAAGGAGGCCATCACGCAGGTCTCCAAGGGCCTTCCATCATGACGCCCCCCAGGCCTTCTGGAACGTCGCTGGCACCCGGGTGTACTTGAGCTGGGAGGTCGTTGGCATCCACCCCGTCAGCATCTGGAACAAGGTAAATTAAAGGGTCACCACGGAGTTCAAAGGACAGAACTCTTGGCCTGGTGACCAGGACCACCTGGCCATTCAGATCCGGGGTGGCCCAGCTCTCTGCATTCTATACAGAAAGAAATGATTAAGGCTGTAAAGATCAGAAGGAAAGAATATTTTACTTAATAAATATCCAATGATGGTCTGCAATGAGCTGCCAGTATGTTCTCCCGGAGCGGTGGGAGTATACATCACAGTGAGTGAGGGAACTCCTACTCAAGAGCTCCAAGTTTTTCCTCCCTCTAAGGCCTTCTGGGACAGAAAGAACACAGAATCAGAATACTTCACACAAAACCGCAAGAACAATACCTGAGTGCGGCACCAAGTGAGCCAAGATGCATGAAAAATGGGGAAAACATCCAAAAGAGTTAAAAAGTCAAATTTGAAGTAAGAAGAAGAGACAAGGTAAGTCCATTGCTTGTAGTGTCAGCATAGTGTTCTTAAGTAAGGAAAACAGAACTACTGGTCTCCTGTTTCATCTGTTTGAAGTTGTATTATATTTGGAAAATGGTAAAACAGAGAGGAATTGAAGACCCTGCCAGATTCATATGCTGAAGCCTTAATCCCTACTGTGGCAACTGCCCATAGAAATAGGGGTTTTAAGGAGGTAATAAAGGTTAAATGAAGTCATAAGGATGGGGCCCTAATCCAGTAAAACTCATGCCCTTATTGGAACAGGAAGAGACCAGTTTGTCGCCATGCAAGCACCGAAGAAAGGCCATGTGTACCCCAAGGAGACAGGCCTAACCACACATCAGCCATGCTAGCACCCGGGTCGTGGCCTTCTAACCACCCGAAGCGAGAGAAAGCTCCTTTCTGTTGGGCCGCCCAGCCTGCGGTACTCCGCCATGGTGGTCCAAGCAGACTAAGACATACGAAGCCCAAGGTAGAGGTGTTTTGTTTGGGCCTCCTGCTGCTTGAGCTGATTTAAGAATTTTGCTCAGATGAAAAATACCCAAGAATTTTGGGAAAATTTCATTTAAGATTGTGGGAACATTGCCCGTGATTTATGGGGAATGATGGAGAAGGGGACACTATGAGAAACCCACAGGAGGCCACCCCAATGCCACTTTTAAAGGGAAAAGAAGGAATGTGGTACGATAGTGTGTTATGCGTATAGAATTATCAAAACTATGTCACTGTCACTTGAGCATGTGTGATCTCTAAAACTCCATTAAACAGGGTTATTAAAGGGAAATACAACTAGGACTTTGGATTTAGGCTATTCCCATGCTACTCACTCCCACACTCCCAACCCATAAGGGGAAGAATGCAGACAACGTGGTGTAGCCTCAGGTAAGATTAGCTGCTGAGTAACCTACTACCAATCATTGTCTAACTAGATCCAGGAGACCCAGTACTTTCATATCAACCCTAATGTTTTTAACAGTGACTCAGCTGATGATACAAAGGATCCAGTTTTCAGATTTGTGAAATGACAGGAATCTGGGAGTGAAATATACCTACTCACCCACTGAAGGACATTTTGATTGTTGCTAATACTGGGCTATTATAAGTAAAGTGGCTATGAACATTTGTATACAGGTTTTTACATGAACATAAGAGTATTATTGTTGCTAGGTTTGTGATAAACACATGTTTATTTTCTAAAGTCAAACTGTTTTCTAGAGTAGTACCATGTTACATTCTCATCTGAAATATGAGTTTCTCCATATTCTCTGCAGCATTTTGAAGTCACTTTTTAAAAGTTTTAGCCATTCTAATAAGTGTGTAGTGATATCCAGTGAGATCAGTAGTAATGTGGAAATGATTTTTGAAAAACATATGATGAAATTATCAACAGTTAAAAGATATCTGTAACTCAGCAAATATTTTCCAAATGACCAATGCATGATGTTACAAAATCATCCATGAATGTTCTGGTTTTAAGATATGTCCACAAATTCTTTGATACCTCTCCTTTCAAAAGGTGGAAGCTAAATTCCCCTCCCTTTGAATGTAGGCTCTACATAGTGAATCAAATAGAATATAGCAAAGTGGTGTGTGACTTCTGAGGTTAGCTCATAAAAGACATCAGGGCTCTGCCTTGCTCTCTCTAGGATCCCTGGTTCTGGGGAAAGCCAGCTGCCATGTCTTGAGGATACTCAAGAAACTTGTGGAGAGACCCACATGGGGAACCGAGGCCACCTTCCAACAGCCACATGAGTAGTTAAAAGCAGATCCCCTATGTCTTCATTCAAAACTTCCAGATGACAGCAGCCCTGGCCACATCACACCTGTAACTCTTGAGGTACCCGGAGTCAAACTACCCATGGAAGCCATGTCCAGATTGTGATGCACAGAGACTGTTACATAATAAATGCAGTTTTAAGTCATTAAGTTTTGTACTGTAGCAATAGGTAACTAGTACAGTGGGTAAGAGAGCCATTCCAAGTTCAAGACCAGTGGGTTTAATGTAAGAGAGTACAAAAACTTGCTGGATGCAGTTTCATAGGCCGCATTGCGACTAACCTGTAAGAAGCTACCACTTGTTGAGTACTGGCGGCGTATTAGAGAATATCTACAATGATCTGAAAAGGCTGTTAATATGCTCCTCCCTTTTCCAACTGTCTATCTAAACGAGGCCAGATTTTCTTTTTATACTTCAACTCAAACAAGGTACCCCAAAAGATCGAATGCAGAAGCAGACATAAGAATCCAGCTGTCTTTGATTCACACATTAAAGTGATTCGCAAAAATATAAAAATGCCCTTTTCCTCACTGAAGTTTTGGAAGTACAGTTATTTTTCACTTACAAATGCTCTTTATATTAACATGTAATGGGGTTTGTTATTAAATATTTTTTTAAATTTCAGTTTGTTTTAGTTTTTAGTATGGTAAATATCAATAGATATAACTCAGATAAACAAAATCTCATTGAGGCCCTCAATTTTTGAGAGTAAAAAAGGGACCTGAGGCCCCAAAGTTTGAGAAGTGCTGGCCTAACAGATAGAGGCATGAGAATGTATTTAAAGGAAAGCAACTAGAATTGGGTTGGCAATTGTATGTGGATTAGCCAAAAACTGTGCAGATTAGCCTGGAAAAGACTTAGGACCTACTATCTAACTTCCAAGAGGGAAGGAGTATTGATTTGTTATATAGATGGTATAGAATGGGAGTTAACCCCAAGGGTTTGTTGATCAAACAGACCTGTGTTTGAGACCAGGATCTGGTATCAATAACTTGAACAATTATATCCTTTTGTCTTCTTTGTTTAAAAATTGTATATTAAAAATTGTGATTAAATATACATACCATAAAACATATAATTTTAACCATCAAAAAACATGGTTCAGTGGCATTAAGTACATTCACACTATATGCAAACATCACCACCATCTATCTATCTAGAAAGTGTTTCCATCTCCCCAAACTGAAGCTCTGTACCTGTATAAACACTCAACTCTTCATTCCCCCTGGCAGCCATCCTCTGTCTCTGAGTTTGACTAGTCTAGGTACCTCCTGTAAATATTTCATGTCTGGCTTTTTCACTTACTGGAATGTCAAGTTTCATTCAGTTTGTAGTATGTGTCAGAGTTTCCTTCTTTTTAAGGGAATTATGCATATGCCACGTTTTGTTTATTTGTCAAGGGATATTTGGGTTGTTTCCACCTTTTGGCAATCATGAATCATGCTGCTATGTGATTACTATGCATACAGGTGTACAAACACCTGTTTGAGTCTCTGCTCTTATTATTTCTGTGTCTACCAGAAGTAGAATTGTTGAATCATACAGTAATTCTGTGTTTAGTTTTTTGAGGAATCTCTGTACTGTTTTCCGCAGCAGCTGCACCATTTTACATTCCCACCAGCAGTCCACAGGGTTCCAGTTTCTCCATGTGCTCACCAACACGTGTTATATTTTGTTTTTTTGATAATTGCCTCCTAATGGGTGTGAATCCTTTATTTCTTTGAAATTTAAGTTTTCTAACTTTATTTTGAAAAAGCTCAAACCTAGAGAAAAGTTGAATGCCCCCCCTTAGTTTGCCTGTTAACATTTCACCACACTTGCCTATCTCTTCATATTCTTTGCTGTTGTTTTCCTGAGTCATTTAATGGACATTGTAGACAGGATGCTTCTTCGTGTCTAACCATTTTACATATGGATGACTTAAGAAGGATGATCTACAGATAAATATAATTCCATATATTCATGTAATATGCAGTCCACATTCAAATTTACCCAAAAAACTGTTTTATAGGTTTTTTTTTAAAACTCAGATGCAATCCAGTTTCGCTCTTCAAATATGACTCTTATGTGTCCTTAGTTTTTCTTATTCTAGATAACCCCTACTTAGATATTATAGGTCTTGTTCTCATCTTTTAGAAAAATTGTAGTATATATAATTTTATGAGTTTTATATGTCGTAATGTGGGTGAGACTCACCACTGTAAAAGTCAAGTTCTATGAAGGCGGGGGGGTTTTATGTTTTTTCATCCAGCCAGAATTGTGCCTTGTATATAATAGGTGCTCAATGAGTATTTGAATGACTGGATGGATACAGTGCCAACTCAATAGTGGAGGAAGGGATTTTATGCTGTATAACATTTTCCAGGTCTATTATATCCAACGTCTTGACATCTCTACGTGGACATCTGGTGGGCATCTCAAACTTCCTTTGGTACTCCGCATCCAACAGAAATATGTTTAGAATCTGATCACATCCCCCTGTATCCACTGCTACGTCTCTGGTTCCAGTGGGTTTTTCTTTTCTTTTTTTTTTTTTCTTTTGGTATCATTAATCTACAATTACATGTGCAACATTATGGTTACTAAGCTCCCCACTTCATCAGGTCCCCCCCACCAACCCCATTACACTCACTGTCCATCAGCATAGTGAGATGCTATAGAATCACTACTTGTCTTCTCTGAGTTCTACAGCCCTCCCCGTGCACCCCCTACATTATGTCTGCTAATTGTAATGCGCCTTTTTCCCCCTTGTCCCTCCCTTGCCACCCATCCTCCCCAGTCCCTTTCCCTTTGTTAACTGTTAGTCCATTGTTGGGTTCTGTGAGTCTGCTGCTGTTTTGTTCCTTCAGTTTTTTTTTTGTTCTTATACTCCACATATGAGTGAAATCATATGATACTTGTCTTTGACCACATGGCTAATTTCACTGAGCATAATACTCTCTAGCTCCATCCATGTTGTTGCAAATGGTAGGATTTGTTTTCTTCTTATGGCTGAATAATATTCCATTGTGTATATGTACCACTTCTTCTTTATCTATTCATCTACTGATGGACACTTCGGTTGCTTCCATTTCTTGGTTATTGTAAATAGTGCTGCGATAAACATAGGGGTGCATCTGTCTTTTTCAAGCTGTGCTGCTGCATTCTTAGGGTAAATTCCTAGGAGTGGGATTCCTGGGTCAAATGGTATTTCTATTTTGAGTTTTTTGAGGAACCTCCATACTGCTTTCCACAATGATTGGACTAATTTGCATTCTCACCAGCAGTGTAGGAGGGTTCCCTTTTCTCCACATCCTCGCCAACATTTGTTGTTGTTTGTGCTTTGGATGTTGGCCGTCCTTACTGGTGTGAGGTGATATCTCATTTTGGTTTTAATTTGCATTTCTCTGATGATTAGCGATATGGAGCATCTTTTCATGTGCCTATTGGCCATCTGAATTTCTTCTTTGGAGAAGTGTCTATTCATGTCCTCTGCCCATTTTTTAATTGGATTATTTGCTTTTTGTTTGTTGAGGTACGTGAGTTCTTTATATATTTTGGATGTCAACCCCTTATCAGATACATCATTTATGAATATATTCTCCCATACTGTAGGATGTCCTTTTGTTCTACTGTCCTTTGCGGTACAGAAGCTTTTCGGCTTGATATAGTCCCACTTGTTCATTTTTGCTTTTGTTTCCCTTGCCCGGGGAGATATGTTCATGAAGAAGTTGCTCATATTTATGTCCAAGAGATTTTTGCCTATGTTTTTTTCGGAGAGATTTATGGTTTCATGACTTACATTCAGATCTTTGATCCATTTTGAGTTTACCTTTGTGTATGGGGTTAGACAGTAATCCAGTTTCATTCTCTTACTGTAGCTGTCCAGTTTTGCCAATACCAGCTGTTGAAGAGGCTGTCATCTCCCCTTGTATATCCATGGCTCTTTTATCATATATTAATTGACCGTATATGTTTGGGTTAATGTTTAGTTTCTATTCTGTTCCACTGGTCTGTGGGTCTGTTTTTGTGCCAATACCAAATTGTCTTGATTACACTAACTTTGTAGTAGAGCTTGAAGTCAGGGAGTGTAATTCTCCTGTTTTATTCTTCCTTCTCAGGATTGCTTTGGCTATTCAGGGTCTTTTCTGGTTCCATATGAATTTTAGAACTATTTGTTCCAGTTCGTTGAAGAATGCTGTTGGTATTTTGATAGGGATTGCATTGAATCTGTAGATTGCTTTAGGTAGTATAGCCATTTTGACAATATTTATTCTTCCTAGCCAAGACCATGGGATGAATTTCCATTTGTTAGTGTCCTCTTTAATTTCTCTTAGGAGTCTCTTGTAGTTTTCAGGGTATAGGTCTTTCACTTCCTTCGTTAGTTTTATTCCTATTTTATTCTTTTTGATGCGATTGTGAATGGAATTGTTTTCCTGATTTCTCTTTCTGTTAGCTCATAATTAGTGTATAGGAAAGCAACAGATTTCTGTGTATTAATTTTGTATCCTGAAACTTTGCTGAATTCAGATATTAATTCTAGTAGTTTTGGAGTGGAGTCTTTAGGGTTTTTTAATGTACAACATCATGTCATCTGCAAACAGTGACAATTTGACTTCTTCTTTATCAATCTGGATGCCTTGTATTTCTTTGTTTTGTCTGATTGCCGTGGCTAGGACCTTCAGTACTATATTGAATAAGAGTTCCAGTACTATACTGAATAACAGTGGGGAGAATGGGCATCTCCGTCTTGTTCCCGATCTTAGGTAAAAAGCTTTCAGCTTCTCGCTGTTAAGTATGATGTTGGCTGTGGGTTTGTCATATATGGCCTTTATTATGCTGAGGTACTTGCCCTCTATACCCATTTTGTTGAGAGTTTTAATCATGAATGGATGTTGAATTTTGTCGAATGCTTTTTCAGCATCTATGGAGATGATCGTGTGGTTTTTGTTCCTCTTTTTGTTGATGTGGTGGATGATGTTGATGGATTTTTGAATGTTGTAACATCCTTGCATCCCTGAGATGAATCCCACTTGATCATGGTGTATGATCCTCTTGATGTATTTTTAAATTCAGTTTGCTAATATTTTGTTGAGTATTTTTGCATCTAAGTTCATCAGGGATATTGGTCTGTAATTTTCTTTTTTGGTGGGGTCTTTGCCTGGTTTTGGTATTAGAGATATGCTGGCTACATAGAATGAGTTTGGAAGTATTCCCTCCTCTTCTATTTTTTTGGAGAACTTTAAGGAGAATGGGTGTTATTTCTTCTCTATATGTCTGATAAAATTCAGCAGTTAATCCTTCTGGCCCGGGAGTTTTGTTCTTGGGTAGTTTTCTGATTACCGATTCAGTTTCGTTGCTGGTAATTGGTGTGTTTAGTTTTCTGTTTCTTCCTTGGTCAGTCTTGGAAGGTTGTGTTTTTCTAAGAAGTTGTCCATTTCTTCTAGGTTTTCCAGCTTGTTAGCATATAGATTTTCATAGTATTCTCTAATAATTCTTTGTATTTCTGTGTGGTCTGTCATGATTTTTCCTTTCTCATTTCTGATTCGGTTTATGTGTGTAGATTCTTTTTCTCTTAATAACTCTGGCTAGGGGCTTATCTATTTTGTTTATTTTTTCAAAGAACCGGCTCTTGGTTTCATTGTTTTTTTTCTATTGTTTTTTTCTTCTCAATTTTATTTATTTCTTCTCTTATCTTTATTAAGTCCCTCCTTATGGTGATTTTGGGCCTCATTTGTTCTTCTTTTCCAATTTTAATAATTGTGACTTTAGACTATTCATTTGGGATTGTTCTTCCTTCTTTAAATAGGCCTGGATCGCAATATACTTTCCTCTTAGAACTGCCTTTGCTGCGTCCCACAGAAGTTGGGGCTTTGTGCTGTTGTTGTCATTTGTCTCCATATATTGTTTGATCTTTGTTTTAATTTGGTCATTGATCCATTGATTATTTAGGAGCATGTTGTTAAGCCTCCATGCATTTGTGAGCCTTTTTGTTTTCTTTGTACAATTTATTTCAAGTTTTATTCTTTTGGGATCTGAGAAGTTGGTTGGTAGAATTTCAGTATTTTTGAATTTACTGAGGTTCTTTTGTGGCCTAGTATGTGGTGATTCTGGGAAATGTTCCATGTGCACTTGAGAAGAATGTGTATCCTGCTGCTTTTGGGTGTAGAGTTCTGTAGATGTCTGTTAGGTCCATCTGTTCTAGTGTGTTTGTTGTTCAGTGCCTCGGTGTCTTTACTTATTTTCTGTCTGGTTGATCTGTCCTTTGGAGTGAGTGGTATGTTAAAGTCTCCTAAAATGAATGCATGCTTTCTATTTCCTCCTTTAATTCTGTTAGTATTTGTTTCACATATGTTGGTGCTCCTGTGTTGGGTGCATATATATTTATAATGGTTGTATCCTCTTGTTGGACTGACCCCTTTATCACTATGTAATGTCCTTCTTTATCTCTTGCTACTTTCTTTGTTTTGAAGTCTATTTTGTCTGATACAAGTACTGCAACTCCTGCTTTTTTTTTTCTCCTTGTTGTTTGCATAAAATCTTTTTTTATCCCTTAACTTTTAATCTGTGTATATCTTTGGGTTTGAGGTGAGTGTCTTGTAAGCAGCATATAGATGGGTCTTGCTTTTTTATCCATTCTATTACTCTGTTTCTTTTGATTGGTGCATTCAGTCCATTTACATTTAGGGTGATTGTAGATAGATTTGTACTTATTGCCATTGCCAGCTTTAGATTCATGGTAACCAAAGGTTCAAGGGTAGCTTCTTTACTATCTAACAGTCTCACTTAACTCTCTGGTTAAGCTATTATAAACACAGTCTGATGATTTTTTATTTCTCTCCCTTGTTATTCTTCCTCCTCCATTCTTTATATGCTAGGTGTTTTATTCTGTAGTCTTTTACATTTCCTTTGACTGTTTTTGTGGATAGCTGATTTTACTTTTTGCCTGTAATTAGTATTTGGATGGTCTGCTTTCTTTGCTATGATTTTATTTTCTCTGGTTACATCTTTTTAGCCTTAGGAGTGCTTCCATCTAAAGCAGTCCCTTTAAGATATCCTGTAGAGGTGGTTTGTGGGAGGCAAATTCCCTCAACTTTCACTTGTCTGGGAATTGTTTAATCCCTCCCTCAAATTTAAATGATAATCGTGCTGGATAGTATTCTTGGTTCAAGGCCCTTCTGTTTCATTATGTTAAATACATCATGCCATTCTCTTCTGGCCTGTAAGGTTTCTGTTGAGAAGTCTGATGATAGTCTGATGGGTTTTCCTTTGTAGGTGATCTTTTTTCTCTCTCTGGCTGCCTTTAATACTCAGTCTTTATCTTTGATCTTTGCGACATTTTAATTATTATGTGTCTTGGTGTTGTCTTCTTTGGGTCCCTTGTGTTGGGAGATCTGTGGGCTTTCATGGTCTGAGAGACTATTTCCTTCCCCAGCTTGGGGAAGTTTTCAGCAATTATTTCTTCAAAGACACTTTCTATTCCTTTTTCTCTTGCTTCTTCTTCTGGTACTCCTATAATGCAAATATTTTTCCATTTGGATTGGTCACGCAGTTCTCTTAATATTCTTTCATTCCTAGAGATCCTTTTATCTCTCTCTGCCTCAGCTTCTCTGTATTCCTGTTCTCTGATTTCTATTCCATTAACAGTCTCTTGCACCTTGTCCAGTTTCCTGTTAAGCTCATCAATCACTTGTCTCATTTCTGTAATGTCTCTCCTGACTTCCTCCTTTAGCTCTTGTATATTTCTCTGTAGACCCATCAGCATGGTTATGACTTTTATTCTGAATTCTTTTTCAGGAAGATTGTTTAAATCTATCCCATCAGGCTCTCTCTCTGGGGTTGTCTGGCCCATATTACTCTGTCTTTTCATGACGATAAGACATGGTCGCTGGCAGGTGCCACATGTGTCAGCTGGGAGAACAAAGTCCCTTCTGTGAAGCCTGAGCTGGTTACCCACATTCCAGGAGGCAGTCTCTGGGATAATCACCTGAGCTGCCTGTGTGCGGGGCCACTCTCAGCCTAGCCTATGGCACTGCGGGTGTTTGCAGTCACGCCGGGTGCGTTCTGCTCCCCTTGGTGCCTTCCAGACCTTGCTCTGGGTTCTGCGGCCCCTCCTGGTTAGCTGCTCGCTCGCCGGGAGGAGATTTTGTGTGGTTGCTGTGGGCGGTGCTGCTCTCTGCTGATCCTCAGCTGTGGCAGATCCGCCGGACCGTTGGCGGCACCAGCCGGGGGAAAACGAATGGCAGGCTGCTCATCCCCATGAGGGGCTTTGGTGCTGCTTTACCCGGCAGCCGGTTAGGGGGTCCGAAATTCCTCAAGATTCTCAGCCTGCTGGGCTGAGTGTGCTGGAATGATTTTGTTCCGCTGTTGGGCCCTTGTCTCTTTAAGACTTTCAAAAAAGGGCCACTTTTCTTTTGTCCCAGGGGAGCCTGCTGTGGGGACCCGCTCGCAGTCTCTGTCTCGGATCCTGCCCTTCTCTAATATCCAGTATACCATGCGATATGTGTCTGTGCTCCCGGTGCAGATCACCAGGGTTGGTTATTTAGCAGGCCTGTGCTTCCACTCCCTCCCCACTCTGATTGTTTTCGTCCCGCTGGTGCACTGGGGTGGGGGAGTGCTCGGGTGCCGCTGGGTCACGGCTTTGTATCTTACCTGCTTCATGAGGCACTGAGTTCTCTCAGATGTAGCTGTAGCCTGGCTGCTGTACTGTATCTTCTGGACACTCTTTTAGGAATAGTTGTGTTTATTGTATTTTCACAAATATATATATGGTTTTGGGAGGAGATTTTCGCTGCCCTGCTCACGCCACCATCTTCCCAGAAGTCCTCCAGTTAGTTTTTTAACTGGTCTCCTCTTGTCGGGTTCTCTGCCCCATTCAAGTTGTCTCAACACAGCAGGCAGTGATCTTTTGTAGACAGAAGTTAAAGCAAGTCACGATCCTGTTCAAAATCCTACACTCCAGTGTTTCCATCTCATTCAGAGCAAGATGCAAATGGGTTATAACAGCCTAAAACCTGACCCACATCACCTCTGTCACATCCTCCTTCCCTTGAGCATCTCATCCGAGCCACACCGCCTACCCGCTGACCCTCAGCCATACGTCCCTCAGGGACTCGCTCCTGCTGCCCCTTCTGCTTGGAATGCTCCTCCATTAGATACACACAAGCCTCCATCCTCCAGGTCTCTCAGTGAGTGTATTAATTATCTATAAATCATCAAGATGGTGTGGTTTAAAGCAACACGTTTGTTATCTCACACAGTCTCCAAGAGCCAGGAATCCAGGAGTGGTTTTCGCGGTGGCTCTGGCTCCAGGTCTCTCATGAGGTTGCAATCAAGATGTCAGCTGGGCTCAATCACCCGGAGGACTGACTGCCGCTGAGGGTCCACTTCCAAGGCGGCTCACTCAGGTGGCTGTTGGCAAGGAGGCTCCTCCCCGAAGGGCTGCTCGCGTGTCCTGGAGCCTGGCAGCTGGCTTTCCCACAAGTGATTGAACCAAGAAAGAGTGAGGCAGAAGCCACAATATCTTTTATCACCTAGCCTCAGAAGTCATGCTCTGTCATCTGGTACACAGGTCAGCCCTGTTCACGCTGGGAGGAAACTGTACAAGGACATGAATTTTCGGGGGTGGAAATCATGGAGGCGCCGTGGAGGCTGGCTGCTGCGGTATTTACAGTTATACAACTACCATCTCATGGCCCCCTTCCCTCTCTCCTGATTTTTTCAATAGAGCTTATTTCCATCTGACACCCCTTCTAATTTCTGTTTCTACTCATTAAACATTAAGCTTCTGAAGAGCAGGAAGTTTTACTCGCTTCATTCATCGCTGTATCACTACAATGGTTCCTGGCACATTTGAGAGAAGTTTAAGCGTATTTTGATATATGAGTGGTTCATTATAACTGTGTGGCTGAAAGGTTAAAACTGGGAACATTGGTTGGGAATTACACAGAATCTTGTTCAATTTTTTAAAAATCTTTACTAGCTGTCCAAGAAGGGAATAAGTTTAAGATGAGCTCCTATTCCCTGAGTTGTAAATACACAGGCTGGACGACCTCCCGGTAGTTTTGTTACAGAGGGGCATTAGGTGGTTGGTTAAATTAATTTTATGGACCTTTCTAGATCTTCTGTTTCCCTACACTTAAATTTTTTTTTGTTCATGAAGACAATGCAATTTATTTTTCAAGTTCAAACAATGCGAAAGATGGAAAAAAGAAAGAAATTACTCATGGTACCGGATAACCACCATCCACATTATTCCTGACACTTTTAATAGATACAAATATGTGCAAATACCAATATGTAAGAAAACATGCATTCACATGGAAAACCGTTAGGAAATGCAAAGCAGGTTGTACACCAGTGACATACAACCAAACTGGTCAGTAAATACAAGTATACCTATTTCTAAAAACAGTTCTATGTATAAAAACGAGTCATGCTCATTTTGAAAAGGAAAGGAATTTTAAAAGTTCAAAGAAGAAAGTGAAAGTCATAGGCACACCTGCCAAGTGAGAATCACTATAAAAATGTTGGTACGTATCCTCCAGGCATCTGTCACCACCTGGAGAAGAATAAAAAACAGAGAAAACAAAACCAGAGAAACTGAAAAGCCTGCGTTTGGTGTTCAGGTTTTAGAAACTGTCCGAAGCACCTTTTAAGCTACTGTGGGAGGAAAACAAGCATGTGACGTTGCTTATCTTAAACACCACGAGTTACCCTGAGCTTTTGGAGGCTCTTGAAAACCTGGGCCCACGATAAACCGAGGAGGAGGAAGGAAAACCAGGCGTGAGCTCACCGCAGCCTCCCCAGCACCGTGGCCATCTGGCCGTCGGAACGGGCCGGCGACGCCCCAGCCCCTCACGTGGAGCTGGGTGGAGGCTGCACTTGTTTTCCCCCTGCTGGGTTTTAGTTTCCCTGCTCCTGGGTGGGAGCGCCCTCCAGGCCCCCCTGAAAGCCTCGTGGTTTTCCTGTGCTGCAGTCGTGAACTGTCCACAAACACATTCCACTCAGCTCTTAGCGTCTTATCTTTCCCTTTCTGCTCGGCGCCTCAGCTTCTCTTCTGTTGGTTTTCAGAGCAACAAATTCACTGTGGAATAAAGTGCCGGCAAGTGTCAGACTCGGGTTTCCTGCTCTCCAGGATCGTGGCTTCTCCCGTTCCAGGGGCCTTGGTGACTTTGTGTATCTTCATGAAAGGTACAAGAACTCTTGTTTTCACAAAATAATGAAAACAAAGATCCTAATTGTTATTGCTAATTGTTGTTCCATGTTTTCATGTTTCTGGGTTCCAGATGAACCAGCAATTGTGGAAGAGCCATGAGAAAATCCTTTATTTTAATCATTTATTGAGTTCGTATTCAGACAATAATACCATGCATGACTTGATAAACTCCAGGAGGCCATGTGGCTGGCTCTACCACCACCCCTTACCCAGCATGAATTTACACACTCACGGTCCCCTGCCTCCTGGTAGCACACGTGATTCAGCTGTGCGGCATTCTCGAAGCCCATGCACGTGGTGGAAACAGCCTGGCTGTTCAGCAGGTCTTTCGCCCAGGACACGCAGATCATAGTTAAGAAAGGCCCCCTGCTACCCAGGATCTGCAGGGTTTTCTTTAAGTTTGCTTTTACATGAATATCACCCACAATGGAGACAGCTGCCAGGCCCTGCTACGACACAATGTCATAACAATAAAAACAATACATAGGCATTATTTCATTTAAATAAAACTTAAAACCAACTTAATTCTAGGGCACATCTTACTCCCAGTATTTTATTTTTATAATACTATTAGATATCCATAGAAGTTTTAATATAAAGATATTTCAACTTAAATATTAGCTCTGAAGATGTCACATTTATGTAAAGCTTTTAAATCATAAAAAAATAGTCAGGAAATATAAATAACTTAGCACACTTTTCCCATTATCTTTAAAGTGCATCATATTACTCTAAAATATTTCACAGAAGTCCACCTTCTTCTTATTTGCTTTCCTTAATGTTTCTGGTGTGCCTATTATCATGTGTTCTTCCTGAAATAAACTGCCTTCTTCTCCTGTCCAAACTCTGACCATCTTCGGGCTTTGAATCCTCCAAATTAGCTCCTTCGTTTGACCACGTTGGTTTTCAAAGCAGTAAATCAGCAAACCCCTGTAGCTGAATAATAATATTTTATTCCTTACATTTTTGTAGACAATGTATGCTGTGTTAGAATGCACTTTTTGGAGTTAGGGTAATGAATACTTTATATGACCATGTTCTCCAGAGAACTTAAGAAAATGCTGATGCAAAGTAGGAGCTTTAGAAATAATGTGTTGATTAATCTACAGAGAAAAAAAGAGGGTTCATACTGTTTGACTTTCACAACTAAATTAAACAGTGGTCCCCACATGTTTGTTTGTGAACAGGTAAATGTCTGACTGCAAATGATCACTTGAGGGAGTTTATTAAAAATACAGATTCTCGAGTGAGGAGGGCAGGAAAAGGACCTAGGAATCTGAATTTAGGAAACAGCAAAACGAACCCTGAAAGGCAATGAAAAAAAAAATTAGCCCATTGCTAATTGCTAACCCAATATCCATTTCTACTTCTTCCTTACTAAAAACCCCAGGTTTCTATGGAGCATAATGTACCCAGGTACAAACTACATTTTCCATACTCCTTAACAGCTAAAGTGGCTATTAAACATAATTTTGCCTACTAGGATGTAAGCAGATGTCATTGGGAGCCTCCGGGAAAGCTCTTACATGGTGATCAAACCTAGCCAGGAAGGGCCTTTTCTTCGCTCTTCTCCTTCCGGCCTGAGGACTGCAGACTCCATATCATATGTCAGAATCCATCTGGAAGCTATCAGGTGATGAGCGGGAGGATTAAAGCCACACACTGAGGATGGAGGGCTCGGTGGCGAGAAAGAGGGAATACGGATCTCTGAAGCCTCATGGAACCTCAGCGCCAGGCCTGATGGCTTACAGGCAGACTTCCTGTTCCTTGAGAAGATGAGAGCCCTAGTTGGTTAACTCCTGTAAGTTAGGCTTCCTGTTACTCACAGCCAATACGATTCTAACTGAACACAACAGCTTGACAATCAAAACATAGAAGAAGAAATGAGAGTGCTTTATGTGGAACATCTCCAAGAACAATGTGGAGTGCATTATACAAACTGTATAACTGACAAAAACCGGGAATTGCTGAAAGATGTGATGAACACATAGTCTCTTCTGTCAACAGCAAAACAAAGGCAATTAAAAACTCCAGGAAAACAAACAAAAGACTGTATAACAAAGCTTTTAGTTGAAGCAAAGAAAAATATGCCATGATTTTTCAGCCAATGGTGGAGAATTTTGACCTTGATATTTGGGACATTCTTTTTTAAGTGATCAAGTTCAGTGACCAAAGGTTACATTTACTTTTCTACAGACCCAATCATTCCACATGGTTCTATCGGGAATATTCATAATATTATTTAAAATAATCATAGTATTTTAAACACTACACTATTCTTCAAAATTTAGAAATAATCCTTAGACAAGGCACTGAATTTATATTTATAGAATGTAAATGCCCTAAACCTTGACAATAGGAGATTGGCACCCTCATCTCCCCACCTTATATAGTGTACAATCACTAGAAACTTCCTAATATTGATGACTCAGAAATGGAGGTCTAAGGATATCATACAAAGATATGTAAGAACTAGAAGAACTAAAAATAATATCAGTAACAAAATTTGAGAAGTTTGGGGGGAAAGCAGGTGAGAGGCAATTCCTTGTGCTGAATTCCTCATTTTATTTTTCATCGCAGAGAGTAATATATATAGAAGCTGCTAAAACATAGGTATATGAGAGTTATGGTGTTATCATCAGAGGTAAAAAGAGAAATTGGTTAACAGGGGCTTCCTCTGGGTGGTGGCCTTGAGGATTGTTGGAGGGGAAGGAGAAGAAAGATTTTTTTCTCCTGATGTCTTTCTGTACTACTGGAATTATTTTAACCCCCTATGCATGCATTCCTTTCATAATTACAATAAAGCATGTTTTTTATTTTTTTAACTCGATTCTGACAACCCACTGGTTTGTGGAGCCATTGAATTAGACAATCTCCAGCAATGTCTTCAAGCTCAAATGCTGCTGTGAGCTTCCACTTCAGCAGAGTTACAGGCAGGGGTGGGCAAGATGCCTACTGCCCCTTCCCCGGGTTTCAGTGTAAACAGATCTGTGCCCAGATTACCTTCCATAACAACTAAACACAGTTAAAAGAACAATGTTTTGAGATTGTTTAGTGAATCACTTTAAAAATGCAACTTCTTATTCCCAATAAAAGTGAATGCTAAATATTGAACATTTGGATTATTCTGATTTATATAATGAATATTTTTTCTCTGAAAATCAAGAGCAGAAAAAAAGTCTGGCAGCAATGAAAAGACACTAAGATGGAGGTATAGCTTTGCATCCTTTCTTCAATTTAATGGTTAAAGAAATGGCAGAACTATTTTTTTTTACTGAAGCATGGATTGTTACATAAATAACTGAAATACGGAAATAGTGACCTAAGTAACAAAGGAAATCCACAGAAAGAACCTTCTGACAACACAAGCAATTATCCCAGGTAGGGATGAGGCCAGATGTGGACATAACACAAAGAAACTTCTCACCTAATTCTAATTCTGGTCTGTCATTTATGGTGATTTTCAAACTACTATTAAGTACTTAACAAATTTGAGTCTTGTAACATTTGCAATCTCAAAATGACTGTTGATCCATCTTTAAGGACTATTTTCAGAATCTTGATGTTAACCAATGAAAAGATAATTTTTGAGTCTGGGAATGTCCTATATGGACATGGAGCAAATAATCAAATTGTCCTAAATAAGTTTGTAATTAAGATACGGATCAAGGAGAGGGAAAGATGTGGTTGGCCCAAGGTTGTACTGGATCCTCCGGATTTTGTGTGGCCTGCAGTGGCTTCCCACATGCACAGCATTTCCTGGGCCACAATCACTGTCAAGATCACTGTGTTCCAGGGCCTCTTGCCCGTGGCCAGGCAGATCTCAGTGTTGCTTGCAGACTCAAGGCAAGGTGCACCAAGGTTATGCCTGGCTGTTGCTCAGGAGTGAAAACCTGTCATAACTGATTGAACCTAACTCTCTGGGAGGAGATTTAAGATGCCCAGTGTTGAAAGGAGGCAATAATCTTTTCTGAGGGTCCCCCTTCCCCCACCGCCTTCCCTGCTCTTGGCCAACATTCCCGTAGGGGTCATGTTCAAGATATGCTCTTCTGTGGAGAGGCTTGGGTTCCCTTGGGAGACTCCTACATCTCTAAACTTTTTAAATTCTCAACTGAAGCTGGGGTTTAGGCATGGGATGGTGTCCAGCTTCTTGATTTGTGCATCTGAATGGCTGGAGGTGCCATTTATTGGACAGGGGGCCCTTAGAGAGGGCCTGGTGGGGAGATGAGGAGTGTTATTTTGATTTTTAGGTGTTTTGATACATCCAGGTAGGGATGAGAAGTAGGTAACTGGATATAAAGTCTGAGAGACAGCCAGTGATACAAATGACACAGCCCTACCCTCATGGATGTCACTGTGCACAGGAACAGATTTTAACTAGTTGCAAACATAAATCAGTTATAAACACAAACACCAAAGTTTCATGAGAACGAGGGAGTGATTAAGAGGTACTGAAGGCTTGTGGGAAATATATAAAATGCCCGGAAAATCTTCATGAACACATTGATATGGGGACCCCTGGGGACCCTGATGAAAGCTGTTTTGTTTCCAGAGTGGTGGGGCAGAAGTCAGACCAGTGGGTTAAAGATGAGGGCGTGGAGGCCGAGCATGACAACTCCTAGGAGAGGAAGGGAGTGATAGCTGGAGATGGTCAGTGTTTCTGGGAAGAACTTTGTGTTTGTTGGTTTTTAGTTCAGGTTTTGTTTTTAAGAAGGTGTGGAGCTGAAAAGCTATTTCTAAGAGCCAGGGCTTTAGAAAAGGTGGGATAATCAATATTGAAAGTTTTCTGAGAAGGTGAGCAATGGCTCCAAAGGGGTGCTGGGGTCAGCCTTGGTCAGGATGGGTGTTTTTCTCTCCTGGAGGAGGAGCAGAAGGGCAGAGGGGCAGCTGTGGAGGGCTGGGCCCCTGGTGTGAAGCTGAGCTACCATCTGATGGCCTTGCTTTTCTCTGCAAACAGAGGCAGGGCAGTGAGCCCGGCTGAGGAGACTGGCAATGTCCTTGCAGAGGAGCGGAGAGACAGGGCAGGT
>JAQQAC010015530.1:8714161-8781550 GCA_029783875.1 Phataginus tricuspis | reverse complement strand
GACCAACCCCTCTGGGTCCCACCGCATCTCCCCTGGCTTGGGTAGCTCCTTTTCTGTAGAGTCCTCCTTTATTTCTCTGCTAAACCAATCCCGCTCTGCGGAGACGCCTCACGCTGCTGTTCTTCAGAAACGTGGTCCTCCAGCTCCGCCCCAGAGGCCCCGGCTTCTGAGGTTCCTGGGCTGCACAACAGACGTGCCTGGTGCTTGTGCACAACGTACTTATGGGGCAGCCGGCTCCTGGCTCCGGCTTTCGTTTAAACCCTAACTCATTCCTACACCCCTCAACCCCGAGCCACCACCACCTCCACCCCTCTGCCCTCTCAGAGACAAGCGTCTCCAGATATTCACCACGGATTTGCTGGCTATCACCCCTCGCTCACTGGCCATTCTCGCTTCCACTGCAGCGGAGGTCTTCCCGAGGACCAGTGTCTTCCCCCGGATAAAAATGGAGGCCACTCCTCAGTGCTCTCCTTAGCTGACTTCTCAGCAGCCTTTGTCCAAGTGGGCGGCACCCGCTGCCTGAAACTGCCCTCCGCTCAGCTCGAGACAGCCCTGTGCTCCAGCCGTCTGTCCGCTGCTCGGGCAGGCTCTGCAGCTTCTCCTTCCGACGCCTCTTCCTGGCCGCTGACGCTGGTTTTGCGTTGCTATTTTCACTTTAGGCCCCTGGCTTGGGCGATCTCTTCCAGTTCCATGGCTTCAAATACCATCGACGTTCCCACAGCTCCCAATGTCTGTCTCCAGTCTGGTCCCTCTCTGGTGAGCTTCGGACCTATATATATGCATCTGTCTAGATGTCATTTCTCCTTGGATTCACTGTCCACAACCCACCCCTTCCCACTTCCCTGCCAAACTTCTCAAGCCTCTATATCCTAGTGAATGGGGCCAAACCCATCCAGTCTTTGAGAATGGGTACCTAGGGGTCTCCCGTGATCCCTCCTTCCCGTCTCCCTCTTCTATTCCTTGAATTGGGTGTCCCCTCCCCACCAATTTCGAGGCCATTCAAAAAAGGCTCTCGGACCCGCAATCTAAACTAGGTTCCCCTGTGACATCTCACAGCTTCCAGGGTGCTGAGCACAGGGCTCATCTCCTTCCTGAATTCCCAGAGGCAGGCTGAGCCCTCCCCAGCCCGGGGCAGCGAGTCCCACCCCCGGACGCCCTGGGCGCCAGGCCCCGCGCTCGCCGGGGAAGGCGCAGCTGCCATTGGCAGCGCCCAGGACGCCCTCAGCACCGCGCGGGCTTCCGGGTCACGCCGCCGCGCTGGCACCCGGCCCTCGGGGAAAGGCGGGGAGCCTCTGGCGCCGAGAGGGCGCGGTCACGGCCGGTGGACCCCACCGCGGCCGGCCTGCCGTCGCCCGTTTAAGCAGGGAGGGCCGCTGGTCACGTGCCGGGGAGGAGGCGTGGCACCAGGAAGCGGCCTCGGCGCCCGCTCGGACCTCCGCAGCCGCCGACGCCGCCCGGCCCGACTCCCGCGGCCCCGCGCCGGGCGCCGCTCGCCCCGCTGCACGCTGGCTGCCGGCCCCGGGGCCCCCGCCGCCGCGGAGCCCGCCATGGGCGAGGAGGACTACTACCTGGCGCTGTGCGAGCGGCCGGTGCACTTCGAGAAGGCGAACCCGGTCAACTGCGTCTTCTTCGACGAGGCCAACAAGCAGGTCAGGGCGCGTCGCCTCCTCCCCCGCGCGGCCCGGCGCGCCCTGCCCGCCGCCCGGGGTCGTCCCTCGCGCAGGCCGAGTGCCGGGCCCCAGGCCTGGGGCCTCCTGCCGTCCCGGCGCGGGACGGGCGCCAGCGCCTCGCGTGGGCTGGGCCGAGGGACCGGGCTTCGCCGCGGCAGTGACCGCTGGGTGGACGCCGAGACGGCGCCAGCGACCCGGGGCCCGTGGGCGGGGTGCTCAGCTGTTAGCATCCCGGCGCTTGTGTTGTCTGTGTCGCTAGTTAGCCGCGCAGTCACGGGTGCAGACACTGAGGTTTCCACTCCCGGAATTTCGGAAAGGGAGAAGAGCAGTGGGCGGAGCCGCGGGGCGTGCTACCGCGCGTCCGCGGCGCCTCCGCCGATCCGGATCACAGCTCGGAACCTTGCGGACCCCGGCCGGGTCTTACACAGCGGGCAGCGCTCGCAGTGGTAGCCTTTCTGGCCTTTGCTTTATTTGTTAAAATCCCTGTGAACTGCCGAGCATCTGCAGGTTGATGGTGCGCCACGTTCGTTCAGTCGGCCCCAGGGTGGGGTGCAGCAGAAACGGCCGCGTGGAGGTCTGTCTGTGCTTTTCAAACTTCAGACCATTGACACTGGTTCTTTTCCCTCAGGTTTTTGCTGTTCGGTCGGGTGGAGCTACCGGGGTGGTAGTTAAAGGCCCGGATGATAGAAATCCCATCTCATTTAGGTAACTATGGACATTTACAGAATAATTGCAACATGTAAACAAAGTGGTGTTTTTGTTTCTCATTCAGAAGGTGGTTTAAGATTCTGTCTGCTGCTGCTTCTGGGAGATCTGAAGGGTGTGTGGGGGGGGCACAGCACCGGGTAGGGAAAGGGACGCAGACACCTGCTGTGCAGTGGGGGTGGTGCGCACCGCACTTCCTGTCTGTGAAATGGGAGAATAGTTTCCTTTTGCCAAAGTGGGGCACCTACTTCCTGGTACTTGAAATTAACAAGCCGGGTCCTTGATGGGCCCATTTCCAGTGTCTTGATGGAGGAGGGCTTTCAGTTCCTCCTTTGCCCCAGGTCTTTTCAGAGTGTGTGGTAGTTCAAGGAGACTTCTAAGTCATTGTTTGCCATAAAATAATGTGTATTTAAAAATGTCCCGGCTTCCACTGTACTTAAAGTGACTGGAGTTCCCAGTTAACGCAGGTTGAACCGGTAATTATGATTAGCAACTCCTTTCACTTTCAGAAGTATCTCGATTGGGGTGACACACTCTCAGGTGGCCTTAACTCCTGTGATTGCAGAAGGGGAAAGTACGAGGTAGGCCCACAGGTCAGCGGTGGCGTAAAACATTTATTTTTTACAGGTGGCCTGTGTTAATAGGAAACAGGTTTAGAAGTAGAGATCAGTGTCCATCTGTTCAGCAAACACTGGTTGCCCCCCCCCCTGTGCTAGGCACCAGGCCTGGGAAAGCGTTGAATTAGCCTGGGAGGCCTGAGTCAGTGAGTGCAGACAGGTGCGCCCACACAGTTACTGTGGGGAGTGCTGTGACCGTGCTCTGCTCAGAATGTGAGTGCACAGAATGTGATGAGACATTTATCTTTGGATTGGCTGGGGAAAACTGCTGTCTGGGATGGGGAAGGCCTCAGGAGGCAGCCTTTGAGCGGAACTTTACAGCTTAAATGGGATGATTCTAGGTGGAGACGAGAGGAGGCCTTCCAGATGGTGGGGAAGCAAGCTCAGGGTTGGGGGAACTCCAGGACTGTGGCACTGAACCTCAGGTGTCCGTGCAGAGAAAGGGAGGTGGTGTTGGTGTGACTGGTGGTGGGGTTGGTTTGAGCCTTGTATATTCTTTCATGGAATTAAGGCTTTATCTTGTTAGTGAAAGTCTGTAAGCTGGGGTGTGGCATGCTCATGTCAGTGTTTGGAAAGATTACCCTATTTGCTGCAATGAAACTGGATTAGTTGGGGCAAATCAGAGTCAGGGGTGCCCCTCAAAGGTGACTGGAATAGCCTGAGCCGGGCATAGGAAGACCCTCATGAAGGCAGTGTTCAGTGTATCACACAGGCACTCAGAGGTGCTTAGGAAGGTCTTGGGTAAGACTCAGCGGTCAGTTCGGTGTGGAAAATGAGAGTGGGCCCAGGAGGGTCCAGATTTGGGGGCTCATAGTGTTTGAGGGGGAAGGTACTGAATTTATCTTCTTTTAAAAAGTTTATTAACAGCTTTATTGTATAATTGTTATTAACTGCGCCTACTTAATGGGTACAGTTGATGAGTTTTGACATATATGTACCTCCATGAAGGAATTGCCACAATCCAGATAATGCACATCCCTATTCCCCACAAAGTTTCCTTGGGCCCCCCTGCAGCCCCTCCCTGGACCACCCTTTGTAACGCCTATTGGAGCTGGTGCGAGACAGCGAGGTGGAGCCGCCCTGTGCACTGCCGCGCATGGATGGATGGTAAATGGGAAGGAGTCTGTTCTTGCAAAAGCTTTGCTGTGAGTGACAAGGAGAGAAGGCATAGTTTGTGAAGGTCACTGGGTATCTACTCATTTATGTCTAAAGTGATTTTCAGGGGAAAGTGCACGTGATCTTGGTTTTCCAGTCACTTGTTCCCCGAGATACTGTAAATTTCTGTAGTAACTTGTTGCCCGTTGGATTTTGTTTCCTCAAAAGCAGTCCTACTGATAGCTTCAGAAACATAATTTTAAACTAAGATTTCTCCTTCCTAAATATTTAATTCTTTCCTCAAAAAATGATAGAAGCTAGAATTCAGTTATTAAGTGTAACTCATAACATCATCTTTCTTCTTAAAGAATGGAAGATAAAGGAGAAGTGAAGTGCATTAAGTTTTCCTTAGAAAATAAGATACTGGCTGTTCAGAGGACCTCAAAGACTGTGGTAAGATGTATCCTTAAATATAGTAATATAATAGGACATCAGAAATATGTTTGGAAGAGAATGAATTACAAGATTCCAGTGTTAAAGGAACCATTTTTTACTTTCATGTGAGGAAAGCCGTGGGTATGTTGCATTGTATTGGAGCCTGGGAATTCTTGAAGAGGAGAAGGATATTTGAATGAGTAAATGCTTTGGAGCTGAGCTTGTCATTTTGGGCTTTGGTTTTTTTAAAAAGTAATTTGGAATCTCAGGCATCTTTTGAATTGATCAATAGCTAGCCCTGTAAGTTCTGTAAGGTGTATTTTTGGTTACTATGTGGATTTGCTTTACCCGAGTAACTCCATTTATTTACTTCTCTCATCTTTGAATACTTGATCTACTAGCAGCAGATACTCGAAGCTGGAGCAGCTTATTAGCATTTTTGCCTTTGTAAATATTCACCATCGCCATTTGTAGAGAAAAAGCTGTTGGGAAAGAGGCAGACTCTGGTTTCCTTCCATCAGTATTAATCTCTAAGTTTTTGGAAAGCCTCTTGTAAAATGTAGCGACACATTTCTCTGAAATCAATTAATTTTCAAAATCAGTTTCTAAACCCTGAGTATTTGGATTGACTTAAAAAAAAAACTGAATTGTAAGAGGGCAGCTCCAAATGGTCTTTTTATTTTCCCTGCTTGGGTTTTTGTCATCGTTTTCTTTATTTTATTTTATTTTTTTGTTTTTATCAAAGTTATAATTCTTGGGTTTTTTTTTTATAATTTATTTTGGTATCATTAATCTACAATTACATGTGCAATATTATGGTGATTAAACTACCCCCTTCATCAGGTCCCCCTTGTCATCGTTTTCTGATCACTTGTTAGCTTGACCTGGCCTTGCCTTTTGTCTTGTATACTAAAGTAGATTGGCAGAATGCCCACCTGATCCAGAGTTCTCCCTGTGGGTTTTTTCTCTTTCAGGACTTTTCCAATTTTATCCCGGATAGTTCTCAGCTGGAATACACTCAGGAGTGCAAGGTATGGGCGCGGTCTTTCCCCAGCTGCTGGGCAAGGCGTCGCAGACACGAGTGCGGCAGGGAACCAAGAGCAGAAGCTTGCAGGCAGGCTGTGCTTTATGCCGGACCTGCTGCATGTTGGCTCTGTGACTGGATTTAAAAGCTTTTAAAGCCTGTTTCTTCGTCTGTAAGACTGAGTTGGGAGGATCAACGGATACGGTGTCACACACCCAGTGGTGTCTTCCTGCTGCACCGCTCCCCACCCCCGGGGTCAGACCCCAGTGCCTCTCCTGGCTGCCTCCCTGGAGGATTTGGAGTTTTTTCTTCCTTTCCTGATGATGACGAGGATTTCTTTCCTTGATTTGCTGTCCTTCCTCTTCCTTTCTTTCCCTAGATGTGGCTTCTAACTCATTTTTGTTAGATATGCTGAGTGTGATAAGCTGGGCTGGAGGGGGCCTGCTCCCAGCGGCCCCATGGCACCCGGCACCTAGCAGCAGCTGCTAGTGGGTGGGGTACGGCCTTATGCGTCTTTGTAATGGTTTTGCTACATGGGGGTTGGGGTGGGCTCTGCAACAAGGAGAGAAGGCCCATTGCCAGGTGACTGATCCCTGGCAGAGCCCCAGTTCTGTGGCCGCAGAGTCGGCGGAGTGCTTGCTGTCTGCTGTCAGGCTGCTGTGCGGCAAGTGGGTCGGGGTGGGGGCTCAAGGCCTGCGCTCCATTTTGCCAGCACTCACCGAGAACCTTTCAGCCTTTATGCTTTTATGACGCCCATCTTTATAATGTGGTTGGCTGGGAGAAAGGCCCCTGACCTTTGATTCCGAAAGGTAGAAGTTGATAACTGCAAGCCCTGGTCAGTTACCTTTCTGCCAAACTCACGCTTGTCCCTCTGTTCTGTGGACTAGAAGGAATTAAGACTCAGATATTTCAACGAGGTGCTGCACGTGAAAATTTGGGACTGTTATACTTGAAAGTTTGCGATTTGGTAATAAGTAATCAAATCGGGGTAACTGTTGTTAAAGAGTGATAGAAACAGCAGAGTATTTTAAGCTTTCGCACAGTTATATGTAAGTTTTTCTTAATTAAAAAATTTTAATTTCTGTAATTCTTTTCAGACCAAGAATGCCAACATACTAGGTTTCTGCTGGACCAGTTCTACTGAAATTGTCTTCATAACAGATCAAGGAATTGAATTTTACCAGGTATTTGTCACTCACGTCTGCTGGTGAAAGGTCTGTGATCCCAGTTCAGTGGCCTCTTGAATTGAGCACCAAATGGGGTTTTTGACATTCTAGAACTTTAGTCTCTCACTTGGGTTCTTATTCTTATTTTCATGTTTTAAGTAATCCATGTTTTTTATAAAACATTCAGACATTACCAAGACATGGAAGGTACAAGTTCCCCATCAACCATACAAATAACTACTATAAACAGTTTGGTGCGTATTCGTCCATTTTTTTCCTACTCACATTTATTTATGTATTTTTACAAAAATGGGAATGTCTTATATGAACTTTTGAGGCTGGCTGTCCTTTTCATGGCCATGTATCTTGGACGTCCTCCCACATTTTGTTCTGAGCAGTGGTACCGTGTGGGTGTCCTGAAGCTCAACCTCTTTCCATTTGATGAACACCTGGCTTGCTTTCATTTTTTGAATTATAAACAGTTCTGCAGTGAGGATGCTTGTAAGCATTTCTTTATATTCTCGGGCCAGGGAGTTCTTGAAGGGTGAATTACGGCATAGGCATGCAGAGAGCCTCCCTAGACACAGCCAGTTGTCTGCACCTTCCCCAGCAATGTGGGAGCCTCCATTCTACATCTTTGCCACAACTGGATACTATCAGTCTGTAGACATTTGTTCATCTGAGAGTGGAAAGACATTTTAATGTGCATTTTTCATTACTTGGAGAGAATTGAATTTCATTTGTGTATTGTCCAATTTGTATTTCCTCTTCTAAGAAGTGCCTCACATCTTTAAAAAAATTTTTTCTGATTGTGGTGAAAAGCATATAACATAAGTTATCTTAACCATTTTGTAAGGGTATAATTCAGTAGTGTTAAGTATATTCACACTGTAGGAAAACATCTCCACAACTTTCTCATCTTGTAAAACCAAAACTCTGTACCCATTAAACAACTTCCCATCTCCCTCCCACAGCCGCTGGGAACCCCCCTTTTTCTGTTTCTATGGATTCGACCACTTCAGGGGTGTCGCAGAAATGGCACCATGCAGAATTTGTCACATGCATTTTTGTGACTGGCTTGTTCAGTGTAATGTCCTCAAGGTCATCATGTGTAGCAGGTGTAAGGGTTTCCTTCCTTTTGAAGGCTGAATGCTAGCCCACTGTGCACATGTACCGCATTTTGTTTTTTCATCCATCGATCGACACTTGGGTCGCTTCCCCTTTTGGCCATTCATTGGGAGTAATGCTGGGATGAGCACAGGTGTGTGAGTACCTGAGGCCCTGCTTTCAGTTCATATGGGTATGTACCCAGGAATGGGATTGCTGGATCACCTGGTAATTCTATATTTAATTTTTTGAGGCCCACCACGCTGTTTTCCACAGCAGTTGTGCCATTTTTCATACCGACCAGCAGTGCACAGGGTTCCAGTTTCTCTACATCCTCACCAACTCTAGTTTTCTGTTTTATTGATAATTTTGGGTGTGAGATGATGTCTTGTTGTGGTTTTGATTTCATTTTCGGATGATTAGTGATGTTGGGCATCTTCTCATGGCTTGTCGGCCATTTGTATGAGCTCTGGAGATAGTCCTCCAAGTCCTTTGCCCATTTTTTAATTGGGTTATTTTCTTGTTGAATTGTAGAGTTCTTTATATGTTCTGGATGTCAACCGTTTGTCAGATGGATGACTTGCAAGTGTTTCCTCCCATCTCATAGGCTGCCTTTTCTCTCTGTTGGCTGTTCACTCCAGTGCCTCTGCCTCTTCATCTTTTGATATGTTCCAATGCCTAAGGATGCTTCTGAGACCTCCAAGTGGGGCTGATACAGAGGGAGTTAGGGTTCTTGCAGGTTTGAATTTGTTGGCCTAGTGAAAGCAGTATGATTGAGAATGTACAGATGGAGGAAATACACCTGTGTGAGCAGAGCGGAGCGTTATTGCCGTGGTGCTTTGCCCGCAGGGCTGGCGGCGGACGGTGAGCAAACTGCGCGGATCCCCCTCCCACTCCCCCTCCCGCAGAAACAACCGTGTGGACATGGGAAGGGTTACTTGCTGTACAGAAGGGCTCCTTGTGGCTATGATTTAAAGGCGTTATTTTCTCTTCTCCGTAGTGAAAAAGTGTATATTCAGGTCATCCAGATAGTTTCAGATCCTCAAGAAATCAATGTAAAAGAAAGAGGACTCTAGCACATCTTTATTTATTGCAGCTGAATTACCAAGAAACCCAGGCTGCCTGAAGCTGACCTCCGGGCCAACCCTTGAGTGCAGTGTTCTGTGAGCATTAGTGCCTCGAGGGCTGTACGTTCTTCCTTCATGTGTTAGGATAGTGTTTTAAATATGTGCTTTGATGATAAAATCCCAGCTGCATGCCGAGTCTCTTGAATTCATCTGTTAGAAAAAGGGAGCCGCTCTCAGGCTGTGTGGACTGGAGTGGATGGAGGTGTTTCCAGATGAGGGACAGTGTCGCTGCCCCCTGTTCCCTGGGAGGTGCTGCCCTGCGAGGGGGAGGCTCAGACCCGGGCTGTGTGGCGAATGGCCCCCTCTGGGAGGTGGGCTCCCTCCCCTCGCTGAGCCTCCGTTTCTCCTCTGTCACACGGTAGAGAGGCCCCGCTCTCAGGGCTGTGGTGAGAGGCAATGAGCCAGGATTTGTAAAGCACCAAGCACCAGATCGCTAAGTGGTGGGGTAATAAATAAAAAGTTTTCCATTTAATGTACTTTTTTTTTCCTGCTTTCTATTGTTTTCTTAATTTACTCTGTCAGTCTTCTGACACTTTGCTCTTTTAAATGAAGATTCTGTTTCTGTTTCTTTTTGCTTCAGGTATTACCAGAGAAACGAAACCTGAAACTCCTGAAGAGCCAGAGCATCAACGTGAACTGGTACATATACTGCCCCGAGAGCGCAGTGATCCTGCTGTCCACCACCGTCCTGGGAAATGTGCTGCAGCCCTTTTATTTTCGGGTAAGAGTAAGGCTCTCTTTACAAGCAAATCCTTTTTCCTACCTGGGGCCTCTGAGGGCAGGGCCTTTGGCCATGACCTCCCCCTGTGTGACCACTAGAGGGCACACTGTCACCCCCGAGGATGATTCATTCTGTGGCGAAGGAAGGAGACACACTGTGTGTACGCCCTCTGGGATGTACCTAGCGTGCTAACACGTCAGAGGGGGTCAATAAGCTTTTCCTGTAACTTGCTCCCGAACAGGCTGGCACTATGTCGAAGCTGCCCAAGTTCGAGATTGAATTACCAGCTGTGCCCAAGTCAACGAAACTGAATCTTTCCGAGAGAGACATCGCCATGGCGATGATGTATGTCTGACTTCCGGGAGAATTCCCTCTTGTGATTGCCTTTAGGTGATATAAGTAGTAGGAGAGCGTAACGGGCACTCCCGGCTGCTCGGGGTGCCCATGCCCAGGGCGCTGCCGTCCCATTTAGGACCTGGATTTTAAGAAAATTGAAAACCTGCCATCCTTTTGGCATTCTTTTTTGATTTTACTGGCTTTGTGACTGTAGGAACATTTTCTCCACCATTCTAATCTGATAAAATTAGACCATTGAACCAATTTATTTCTTACGTTTCTTAGTGTTGGAAATTTTGGGTCATTCTTTGAGTTGAAGCTTATCAGGGATTCTTTTTGAGCCTAAATATATCATACTTGCTCTAAAGAAGAACATAGGTTAAGTTTTTTATCTGACAGGCGTGGAACTGAATTACTGATGCAGGAAGGTATATTTTCATTTGGAAATGCAGGTGTCACAATTTTTAAACTTTTATTATGAAAACTTCGAACACACAAAAATAGAAACTGATACAAATAACTCCCATATAATCCTATAGGTATACCCATAGCCCTGTTCAACAGATACCAGCAGTTTGCTCCTAAATTGCTTTTGGTTCTTCTGTGGCCTAAAATGGTGGTGTCCAAACTTTACCATTTTTTATCAGTTAGAATGCTTTTTTTTTTTTAAGGAAATCTTTTGTGGCACCTTGGCTTAGCAAGCAGGTTAAATGAAAGCAGTCCTTGCTGAAGCGGGCCTGGGGCCTGCCTCCTCCCAGTGGCCTCCTTCCCAGGGGCCTCCTCCCAGGGGCTGGCCCCACACAGCAGCAGCCACCGGCGTAAAGTGTGCCTGCAGGAACTGGCCGCAGCAACCTTTGTTAGATGAGGCCTAAAAAGGAGGGATTATATTTTCCTATTATTAAGGAATATACGTATATCAACCTTGGAAAATATAGGAAGTTAGAGAAAAAGAAACGGACTTAGTTTATTACGCAAGGATAGCTATAAACAGCATGTATTTCTTTTAAGTAGTTTTGGACATTATGCGTAAGTTTGTGTTTTTCTTTTAAAATATGATCAAGCTATATTTAGTTTTACATCTCTCCTTCTCACTTAACTTTATAATAGGCTTTGGCTTTTTGTTTTTGTTTTTTTAGCTAATTGCACTTTCTTTATATTTTTATTGGCTGTAAAATAATCCACTAGGTAAATATGTCCTAATTTACTTACTTATGACCTTATAATTCAGCATGTGGAATGGAGGAATTAATTCTAAATGGCCAGAAATGACCTGTGTCTCCTTGCTCCCTGATTAGATATGGACAGCTTTATGTTCTCTTCCTGAGGCACCACTCTCGGACCTCCAACAGTACCGGGGCGGAGGTCGTCCTCTATCATCTCCCGCGGTATATTTAATGCTTTCTCCCCTCTTCCTTCAGTTTTAAAATATGAACTAAAGCTTGTCGATCTATTTTTTGACCTTTCTGTTGTCTTACAGAGAAGGTCCCTGTAGAAAGGTACACATATTAAAGTTGAATCGGACGGGGAAGTTTGCCCTAAACGTGGTGGATGACCTGGTGGTGGTCCATCATCAGGACACAGAGGTGTGAGCCGCGCGTGGGTGTCTGGTCTGTCAGTGTGGCTTAGACGGCTTATGAGGATTGACAGAGATTCCACACAGAGGCTGAAAGCATTTCTTATGCTTCAAGCTTTGGTTTTCCAGGTGGAAATGGGTTTGGTATTTAGATGGTTTAGGAAAAACAGTGATTCCCTATTTATTGATTGGATATAATTAAAAACTATTCCAGAAAATAACCTGTGAGGAAATTTGACTTGGGAACAGTTGTTTGGCTGAATCAGCTATGCTGAGAAGGCACTGCAGAGCCAGTCTCCCATGAGCACATGAGCTGTGTGCTTCCTTCGTGAATAATGCTGGATGAGGGTGGTTTGGCGGCTTTTTGGCCCAAGAGAGGGGGATCCTGCTTCTCGACACTGTTAGCTGGATGTCTGGTGGCAGACCTGCCGCATCCCTCCCCTGCCTCCTGAAGGGTGGGGGTACCCGCATCTCGCTAATGAAGATGTTGCCAGATAAAGTGAGAGGTTGCTGCTTGCATTACTAGAGCTCTTTAAATGAAGGATGTCATGAATGCAGGGGGTGAATGTAGAAGAGAGTCGGGTCTCACAGCCAGCGCCTCCTCAAATAGGAAGTAGCCTGTGGGATGGGATGCAAACACAGACCCTTAGTGCAGTAATGAAGGGGTCGGGCCAAGCTGTGGCTGGTTTCAGCACTGAGCCTTCTTCTCCACTGTAGACGTCAGTAATATTTGATATCAAGCTAAGGGGGGAGTCTGACGGCACCGTGACTTTCCATCACCCAGTGCTTCCAGCTAGATCGATTCAGCCCTATCAGCTCCCCACCACAGGTAAGTGGGAATCACCGTGTAGAGGCGGGTGACGGGTACGTACAGAGCTCCCAGATCTCTGTTTTTGCAAGAGGTGATTTTATTTTTTTTTAATGAAACTCCTGATTTCTGTTAGCTAAAACTGTGTTGTGAAGAGCATTTTATAAGATAAATGAATTACCGTTCGAAGATAATAGAATGATTTCTCTTTTCTGAGCTTTAAAATGGAGAGTCGGGACCACCCATTGAAGCCGAAAGATTTTTTAATGTTGAATAAACCCTTGATGTTTTCTGTGTGCCCACACTCTGTAACTCCGGGATTACGTATGGCTGCCTAAGGCTGGCATTTGAAGCTGGTATCCCCTCCCGCTTCTTTCTCATGTCCCGTGTCATAGTTACAGTCGGCGCTGCCCGATGGCCAGTGCGTGCTTGCGGCTCCGGTTCCCCGGTCATTCAGGTCAGTCCTGCCTGCATGGGCGGCCGCAGGAGTCAGAGAAGAGGCAGTCAGGATCTCAGGAAAGGGGAAAGAAGCCCTCTGGCTGCTTTGACCTTCTCCCAGTGTAATCGATTTCAAGCTAGAACTCAAATACTATTCAACTGACTCTTAAAGGAGATTGGAGTGTACAGTAAGTAAGTTGTAGCTTCAGTGTGTAAACCAGAGTCAGCGGGGACACAGTTGGCCTTCAGTAGCAATGTTTTCTTCTTAAAAGGAATACCTGTCAGATAGCTTTGGTGGGTCAGCCCTGTGTGGTCAGGATGTCCTTGAACCTCCAGAGAAGATTCAGGTCAGGCTCCAGCCGATCTTCAGCAAGAGCGCTGTCTCTAGCCCGCCTGCACGGCCTTGCTGGATTAGCCAGAAGCTTGATAACTGGCAGGGCTGGCGGGGGAAGGAGCTTGTTCTCACGTTTGATTAGATCTTTTGGCCCAGGGTCCTTCTAGCTTCTTCCCATCCAGGGATAATGTCAGCATTGAAAGAATACGTTGTGTCAAACGATTATCTTGTATCTGCTGCCCAGTTGGCGTGAAGGTAATGGCTGGTAAACTGGGAAAAAACTAAACATTTAAAGCCTTCAGCTCTATTCCAGTTGTTCGCGACCAGTAAGAGGCAGTCAAGTTCTAACTGGCTAGTGATAATAAGACAGATGCCAGGTGTGGCCAAAGTAATCGCCCAAACAGAGAGTAAGAAGGATTCAAGACTCCGTCGACTCTCTGGGCTTCTAGCCTGTGGGTTGGTAAGGCGTGTTTGGTTGATGGCTTTTGTTTGTCCCATTGGATTGAAAGCCCCTTGCAGGCTTGTGGTGGCTTTGTCCCAGGCGGGAGGTATGCTCAGGTTGAGCTCGCTGGGCTATTCAGAAAGACAAGACGAGCAACCTGGGGAAGAGCGGGCGGCCCTCATTTCCCCTCCTGGTTTTGGTCTGTTGGGCCAGTGGTTCTCCATGTGACTACACGTTAGGAGCAGATGGGGGACTTTAAAACCCAAAGCCCCTTGGCTCTCACCTGGGAGCATCTAAGCCACCATGGTGGGCAGCCGGCCTTCCCTCTTAGATTCCGAATGCAAGTGTTCTTCGCTTTGTTGCCCTGATTTTAGTTTGTCTGACAGGCCCTTTTTCTTTTTGGGGTTGTCTGTAAAAATTACCTTTTTCAACCAGTCGATTAATGCCTGTCTTCTGATTGTACCTGGGTAATTGGAACAGAACCGGGAATCGCGTCTAGTTTGCAGGACTGAATTTTTCAGGTTCACGTGGGCTGCCCGCCTGACACCCGAGCAGTGTGACTGGCGGTTAGGAGTCCCTGTTGTGTGAGGTGTTTGCGGTTCAGCTTCCCGGATGAGATCTCTGTGCCTGGACATGCTCTGTGCACTGGAGAGCTGAGCTAATAGATAACTAAACCACAAAACACTTTGAAGTATTCTCAGTGAATTATCTTCGTTTTTGATGTTGACTCATCCAGGTAATTTCTCAGCTCCTCAGCGTGCGTGTGTCCGCGGCGACTCACCTTTGGTGATGACAAAAGCAGACGCTGAGTGAAGTCTTGACATGCTTTTCCCGTTCTCGTTCTCGGGAAAACAGTTTCCTGGATTGTTCTCGGCTTCCCCCTTCCTCACGTGGGTTATGAGCGGAACCTAACAGTTCACTTCCTGCTTTTTTAACTACAGTTGAATAAACATTTACTGGCGGCTTTAGAAAGTATTAATTTTGCATCTGAAGCCCTGATGTTGGCAGCATTTTCGGGTTGTGTTGCGAGTCCTCACACACTGCGCTCTCTCCACCTGCACGTAGGTCCTGCTCCGGTGGCCAGCCAGTCTCCTGTCCCGTGTAAACTCTGTATCCTTTACAAAGGCGTTGGTGCTGTGCACAGAAGGGAAGCTGTCACCCCTGCGTTACTCTGGGGCCTGCGAAAGGCCCTGCGGCCCGGCGCGGCAGCCGGGAGTAACGCGGGCGCTCTGCGTGGGGATGTTGGCTTCCCACTGTGGGTGGGGGCGCCTCGAGCCCCCGCAGCAAACGGGGGTCAGGTAGAGCGCTGGGCGGAGCTGTCTTTGCCTTCTGCTTTCATCTCCTCCTGGCTCAGCATTTCCTACGACACGCAGATTCCTCTTCCTGGATTGTTTTCCAGCCTGACATCATTATCAGCGCGAGCCAAGGTGGGTCAGGGGGCGGCCCTCACCTTAGAGGAAGTAGTGCTTGTTGACTGTGGACAGTAGTAGCTGGAAGTTTTCAAGTTTATCTTTGAGATATGACCTTTCCCTTCAACCTTGGGAATGGGGTGATTTTTCACTTTTACTCTCTTCTCTTCTGTGTAGGGTATTTTATCATGAGCATATATTTATATAATTAATACTAAGAATAGCTGTTCCCCTGCTTTAAGCCCCTCCATGTCCATCCATTCTGAAAAGCCAGACTCTGGAGCCTGTGTGCAGGGCCTCCTGCCTCATCCTTACCTCTCACCATCACCCTGGGCCCTGTTCTGTGCGTGCCTACAAGTGCCCCCGTTTCTCACTGTGCTGGGACACCTCCCCCGGGATGCAGGGTCTCTTCTGTGTGATCCCCCAGCCCCTTGTATCTTTCTCTGTACTTTGCACGTTAGCCTTTAGTCATCTGAGTACTTCCCTGTCCTGCCCACCGGGGTTCTCACGGAGAGTTGGCCCTGATGCCCTAGACATCCGCTATGTAGTGGATTTGCTTCTCTCCGTCTAGAATGGCACTAGCCCTGTAGCAGACGTCAGGGACTGAGAAAGGGTCACTCAGATAATAATGTAGCACTTAATTCTCTTGTGACACCCCAGTTGAGAAAGGCTCTGCCTGCCTACCTGGCAGTGTGGGTGTTCCAGAAATTCTTGGATTGATGAATGGATGAGTTATGAAATTCCCCTGGCCTCTGGAGTTATTTTGACTAATGAGCCAAAGCAGGAGAAACCAAAGTACAGGACTAAAGTTAATGCCGTGTGTCAGCCTCTTTTCCTGTCTTCAAGGTGGAAATGGGGCTGGGCGTGGGGACGGGACTGTAAAGACTTGTCACTCCCCATACTTGGGGAGCTCAACGGTCCACGCACCTCTGAACAGAGGGTTACTTTGAGGCAAGGAACCGACCAGGCGCGCAGAGTTTGGCTGTCAGTCCTTCCATGGTCAGGCACGTCCTGGCTGTCCTAGGCCGTGCTTTGCAGCATTCCACCCCCTCCCCAGGAATGTTCAGGGGAGCACCTTACGGGCTTTGGTTCTAGTTTGTGTCATACCGTTAAACTTGCTACCTCCTAAACCCAGGTTACCTCTGGAACCTCCAAGTGAAACTTCAGCCCATAGTAAACCTCTTGCCAGATAAAGGAAGACTGATGGACTTTCTTCTCCAGAGAAAGGACTGCAAGATGGTCATCCTGTCTGTCTGTTCGCAGAGTAAGTGGATGAACCCTTTCCCACTGGTCTGAGTCCAGCATTAGGCCTGGGCACCTCATACTGGTGAGCAGGCCAGATTTTCATGCCTTCCCTGTAGCCAGTAGCCTCATTCTCCACTTGAGGGATGGATTATTGAACTCCCTGGAAGGCTGCAAAATTTAAAAATGACACGTAGAGACTTTGGTAGAAAGAGTAAATAGGATGGTTCCAGCTGAAAGCGTATGTGCGCGTGGGTGGTGGGCCGCAGCCCTGCAATAACCAGAGGGGGCTGGTGATTTCTAGGCTTCAGGTCTCTTGACCACCCTGTTTCTCTGGATGCCCTTTAAGGCATGTTTGCACTTTGAGGTTAGTTATTTCTATCACAGTGACTGTTCGAAGTTGTGAAGTTTGGCAGACATCAAGTCAGTTGACCTGTGTGAACATTGATTCTTTCCAGTGTTGAGTGAGTCTGACAGAGCGACGTTACCTGTGATAGCCACTGTTCTTGACAAACTCAATCACGAGTATAAGAAGTACCTGGACGCTGAGCAGAGTTACACGATGGTAAGGTAATGTGCTGTGATGCACAGCTCCTCCCCCTCACCCACACTCCCCTGCAACATTTTGCTAGAATAAAGCCACTGAGGTCTGATGCGTGCCCGAGGGCAGGGTGGCTGGAGTGGGGGAGCAGTAAATTCCTGTCCCTACATCCTAGTAGCTTGAGGCCACATGTCACTTAATGCCCTCACCTTTTTTTGTTTTTAACCTGTTTGCTCTTACACATAGACCTTGGTCTTACCTCTATTTTATGGATAACTTGGTCTCAGCTTTGCATTATTTTATACCTCTGCCAAGCCAGAGCCTAGACTTAGTAAATTAGAAATATACTCATCTTGCCACATCTTCCTTTCCTTTTAGGGTCCCATAGCTATAAAATAAGATTTACCTTAGCGTTTAGTCAGTACCCTATTAGCATAGGGATGATTTAAATTTCAGCTCTGTGCTTTTCATATATACAGTTGGCCCTTGAACAACACAGGCTTGAACTGTGTGGCTCCACTTGTCCATTTTCTTCAATAAATGTGCTGGAAAAGTTTTTGGAGATTTGTAACAATTTGTAAAAATGTCTCTTTAGCTTGCTTTAGTATAAGAATATAGTATATAATATATATAACCCACATTTTGTAGGTTATATATTGGTTATTATATACTGTTACTGGTAAGGATTCCAGTCAAACAGTTACATTAGTAAAGTTTTGCAGGAGTCAAAAGTCGTACGTGGATTTCTGACTCGGGGGGCTGTTGGCATCCCAAACCCCCGCATGGTTCAAGGGTCAACTGCAGTGGTTGCATGTTTGTTGTGAAGTCGCTGGAAACAGTGAACATGGCTTCTTATCAGGGTTTTACTGTTAGTGTCTCACATCTTCTGAAGCTAGGAAGAAATGTTTTGAACAAGTGGAATTCTTGCACTTCAAGGATCTGATTAGTCCTAAGGTTAAAGATGGAAGTGGTTTTAAACAATCAACGAAAACCCTTTAGTCTCTCAAGGATACGACTGACCCAGGCCGTGGAAGGCTATGCGGCCTCAGCACACTCTCCCCATTATTTGTCGGATACGGAGGAGGGCTGAGCTCTCCTACAGGCCTCCCAGGTCTAGTCTTACCGCTAGTGTACTGGGCTGTGGGGATCAGGTCTCATCCCAAAGGGCAGTTTCTGTGGCTCTTAGGTTTCATAGGCCCTCACTAGTCAAGAGCGTGGCCCCACCAGCAACACTGGAGCTCAGGAAGCTTCTTAGAAATGCAGGTTTTCAGGCCCTCCCCTCGCCCGCCCGCCCGCCACAGCTCCTGCAGAATCTGTTGGCCTAAACTGCTTTACAGAGTTAGGTGAGGTGGTCAGGATCTTCTCAGAGCTTTCCTGTTCAGAAATATTTGGGGAGCCTTGCCTACCATTAAAAACCCCAGATACAGATTCTTATAAGAACTACTCAACTTATTGTAGGGTCAGAGTTTCATAAAACAGATGCAGTAAGCCATTTCATTTTTATTAGATAACAAATGTTAATCTGCGATTAAGAAAATTAGGAGTTATTTTAAGAGGTTAAAAAAATACATCTAGAGAAAATTATGACTTATGCATTTTTAGTTCCATCCATGAACACTGGTGTATTTTCAAGATGACCAACTCTGACTTCCTAACTCTCCCCCAGCCAGCACAGGAAAATACTTCTAAGAAGCATCACTCTCTGTCCATATGCTAGGTTCACAGCAGCTAGGGATTCTTTCTGGATTAACTGCAAACGCACCATTACCTGGAAGATGACAGAGGTCACAAGTGTAACTTATTGCTTAGGCAGTGGAAGCAGGGCAGAGCCGGAGCAGCCCGCTTCTGAAAAGGCCGGGGCGGACCCAGGCTGTGGTGGACCAGTCTGACATGTACACCCACGTCCTGTCGGTGTTCACGGAGAAGAAGGTAGGTCACCGCGCATCAGCCTCTCCTGGACCACGGATTCTCAGGACAAGATCTTACTTGAAGGGGGTTGAGGAAAATCAGTGTAATTCACGATGTGATTAGAATGGTGAGGATCTTGCAGTGCTGGAAGTTTGGCTTCTAACACTTAGGCCTAAACATGATCGTCAACAGGGGAGGTCCTGGAGGATTCTGTCTAAAACCAGAGGGAGAGAACACTGGGCCAGTTCATACTGGAAACAAGCAGTGCTGGGTGAACAGTGAGGTGTCGTCTCCAGGACAACGTGTGATGACTCCAGACCACCTTCTTCCCCCTGTAGGAGCTGCCGCCCAAGTTTGTGATAGCTGTCCTGATGGAATATATCCGCTCTCTTAACCAGTTTCAGATTGCGGTACAGGTACCTAGACACTGGTGTTTGTTCCAAGTTAGAGGGGCGGGGAAGTTCTTTTCACAAGGTAAAAGCAGTCATTATCTTAACGAGGATGACTGTCTCGTCTGTGCCCCACAGGCCCCACACTGAGACTGCTGAGTGCCGGGCCTAGCGGTCCCACCCCGTTTGTAGGTGAATGAGCCTGGCATATCAAGTTGGGTTTTTTGACCAGCACATAGAACCTGCTTCCCTTAAACTTTTACCCATCAGTTAGGATAACCCAGTCCTCCAGAAACCTAGCCGCTAGTCTGCTGTAGTTGGGCAATTGGGAAATGGCTTTTGCTTCTATTTTTGTCCTCAGCATTACCTACACGAGCTCGTTATCAAGACACTTGTCCAGCACAACCTCTTCTATATGCTGCACCAGTTCCTGCAGTACCACGTCCTCAGTGACTCAAAGCCTCTGGTATGTGTCACCAGTTTTGTGATTAGAAATTAAAAATTTAACTAACATCCTATGCTGAAACAAGTCTGAAAATCTGTCTTTCAGGCTTGTCTGCTGTTATCCCTAGAAAGTTTTTATCCTCCTGCCCACCAGCTGTCTCTGGATATGCTGAAGGTAACCGATGCATCAAAGTCTCCAACTGCACAGAAGTCTGTCCTACTGCTTGCATTCATCCAGACTTTTCTTTCTTCCTTACTTCTAGCGACTTTCGACAGCCAATGATGAAATAGTAGAAGTTCTTCTTTCCAAACACCAAGTGTTAGCCGCCTTAAGGTTCATCCGGGGCATTGGTGGCCACGACAACATTTCTGCACGGAAATTTTTAGATGCTGCAAAGCAGACTGAAGACAACATGCTTTTCTACACTATATTCCGTTTTTTTGAACAGCGAAACCAGCGTCTGCGAGGAAGCCCTCATTTCACACCAGGTGAGAACACGGTAGTGGTGAGGACACTGGCAGCTGGTGGGCAGGAAGCCTTTTAGGATGAGCCCCCGGGTGAGCTTTCTAACGGCCCCCCACCCTTAGCCCGTGACCTGTAGGGAGAGTGGAGGCAGTGTGGTCATGGGAGCTGATGTACGCTCTGGCCTGTGCAGGGAAGGTGTCCTGGGGAGGAGACATTCAGGCCCCAACGCAGGGCAGTCTGGGTGCAGTGCGTGTCTGACAGCTGATCTTGGGAGTCCCTTCCCAAGAGTGAAAAACAAAACAGGAATTGGCAGCTAAGGGTTTTAAATAGCCTGAGGCTTATTAACGTTTTAAGCAGGGAACACTGATCAATCTTTATCTCCAAAGTTGGGAGTCTGGGTGTGGGAAACGAGTGTGCAGTGCGAGTCAGCATTAATCACCACAAAAGATTAGCTGCCTGACCGGCTGCAGTGGGAGGAGCTGTGTAAATACAAAGCACAACCCTAAAGCTTAGGAAAGCCAAGTATTTTCAGAAAGAAAAATAAATTAAGACCCAATATCCACATCTAAGCTATAAAGTGTTGGTCTTCTTGTTTTCGTGCCATGCCTAACGGATTAAATCTGTATTTCCTTTAGGAGAACACTGTGAAGAACATGTTGCTTTTTTCAAACAGGTTTTTGGAGACCATGCTCTAATGAGGCCTACGACATCCTGAAATCACTTGCTAGTTTTTTTTAATATATATAAAAATGTGTAAAAAGTTAATTTATTGCAATAAAGCTCTTTAAACTACAAAATATTAAAGTTTATAGATAAAAATCCTCATATGTTACTGAAAATACGGTATAGAACTCGTGTGATGGCTTACTCCTAAAGAAAGGAAGAACAGTGCATTGATTGGCCTCTAGAAAGTGTCAGTGGGCAGATCGGTCATCCTAGTGTCACCTTCCACTCGCTGGAGAATTAGTTCTGTTCCTGGAGAACCGCAGGATGTCTCAGCCATCCCGGGACTGCCGTCAGGCTGGGTAACACTGCTTCACAAGCCAGCCTTGCATTCCCGAGTCTGACGTTCAGTGACATCTAGCGGTCGCATTAGCCCTGTCATGCAGCTATTGTCCAACTGACTGACCCGCACAGTCCAAAGTCCCCAAGCCCCGTAAGACCGCTAGAAATTTAAGGGTTGGAGTTGTTCTCGCTCCATACCTTGGTATCACTCTTGAGTGGAGAAACTTTTAGCTTTATTTATTGATGGTCCTGTGAGGGATAAAAAGAAAAACTTAAATAATTTCTTCAGGAGAAAGGAGAGCATTTACAATGTAACAAGAACTACCCTCCCCTTTCCACCCCTAGAGAGTAAAGAAAACCAAACCCCTCATTTTCTGTCTATTTCAATGCTTCACTTTGTTACAAAGCTATAAATCAATTTGTACTGTCCTTCCCTCAAGCATAGATCGTTTACAGACACTAAGTAGCCACAGAAGTAAAAAGATGAGAAGGGTCCCAAAATAAAGAGATAAACAGCAGAGGCAGCATTTTGTAGAACAGTGAGTCAGGGAAATGCAGGCTCGAGGGCACTGCTGGGCAGGACTGGCTTGATTCACTGGCGCCCACGCCTCCAGGGGCCAGGGGGGAGCCGCCCAGGCCTCCGACACAACTCACTCATCGTCTGCCTTCAAGGCCCCGTTCAGTGACCAGCCGGGCCTCCAGGAAAAGCGCTAGCAGTTTACTAGTGAGGTGGACAATCATGATGACCCTGTAGAGGATTTTTTTCTCTCAAATATTTTTGGATAGTACTATTTATCAAATGACCATTAGTACAAGTTCAAATACTTCAGAAGAATGCTTCAAATATCATAATTTTCCTTTAGTAACATGCTTCCTCCATCCCACTCATTCAAAAATAAAAACTCTTACCTATATAACTAAGTAAAACAGGGAGGAATATTAATCCATGAGTGGCTCCCAGTAGGACCATAGCTAAATACATCCTGAAGTAAAATATCTGGAAAATCTGAGATTTGGCAAAGGCCAACACCACAATCCCTCCAAATTTTGTTAGTGTGATGCCACTGAATACCTAAAAGAAGAGAGATGGGGTTAGGAACCACTTTGATCAACTTGTTTCATCAACCACATCCCCAGGGGCTTCTCAACAGTCCAGGTGCAAAGCAGTGGACCCCAGCTTCCAGTCACTGGTAAGCAGCATATGTTCTACCTAAAGTTGTTTCGTTTACTGCTTATAAGTCTTGGGGGAAAAAAAAAAGGTAAAAGTTGTGTGTTCTACCTCTAAAGTAAGATCATATTTCAGATAAATACTATGGTTCATAGCAATTTTAAATACTTCAGGTTTTAGTTGTTACTCTAACAATGTTTTCTATGGTGGAAAGTAGTTGGTTGATGAGCTGACACCAGCATGTGGAGTTCCACCACGATGGGTCTCCAGACCTGGACCACGGACTGCACGCTAGGCACTCAGTGTGACAGCACCTGCCTTTCAGTACTTCCAGGTGGCCTGGGTTTGAGATGGAAAAGGCTTCCAGCTCTGAAATCAGACTTCGATGCTTTTCCTGCTTCTACCATACCACTGCCTAGAAGGATTCCCCAACAGGGATAGTTCTAAAGAATGGCAGGATATAGGTATTCAATGAACTGCCTGAAAACTTGTCATCTTTAGGAGCTGCTGCTAAGGAAAGGATCCAAATTGTTTTCCCTCATGAATTTAAAAGTCCCTTCTGACAAACAGCTAAGATGGGCACTTAATTTAAAGTTTATGCCTGGGTCACCCCGCTCAGGCTACTTACAGAACTGCCCATGTGAGACAGAGCCTCTTCTGCACGCTCCACGCGGCTTCCCTTCACACTCACTGTGAATGCTCTCGTTATGTGGCTGCAGAACTCCACTGAAATGCCACAGCTCTGAAACAAAGCACTTCCTTTATGACTGTGCTTTCCCAGTTGGGATCTCAAGCAGCCACCCCTTTCCCAGGATTGATAGTTACAAGGACATGCAGAGTGGTAGAGGAGCATCTCCTTTACCTTGAAATACAAAGCTCCATCACACCAACTTAAATTGTACCAGAAGACTTGTGGAACCCTCTAGACACAGCGCCCAATGCTCCAGTTTTCTACAGAATGCCTTTATATTAGGGGATGTTGCTGAAACCCCTTAAGGTTGCCCCCACCGAGCCAACACACCATTGTCATTTCTTTAGTTGGATCTCAGTGGCCCGACCCAGACAGCAGTGTTCATATCTGAAGTACAGACACACTTTCTATTTTCTGTGAATACTTTCTCAAATGCTCACATCTGCAAGACTATTAAAAAGCACCTGGCAACTGCATGGGAAGCAGTAAGTACCAGCCAGAGAATGCCACCAGAAAGGGGCAATTTTTTCTAAAAAAGAACATCTTGCCGTCATTAGGCTACATGTTTTTGCAAACCCTTCAGAATAATAAAGGCAGATCAGCCAAGCGAGACCAGGGAGTCACATTACCATTGTTATATGCACCGCCCATGTCCCAACCCTACACAGCCTCATCCTGCCTATACACACGCGCCAAGAGCAAGCTCGGGGCTTGGTCTTCTGCCCCAGGAAACAACTCACGTAAGTGATGCAGGAGTTAGGGACAAAGAGCGCACAGGGACTCACCATGACCAAGTTGACCAATGAAACTGCATTCAGACTGATGCCCCACAGCCACATGACGCCAAACATGTTGACCAAGATCATGGCGATGGTCACACACATGATCACCGCAGACCACAGATCACAGCCCAGGAGAACCATGGTCACCAGAAAGATCGCCCCCAGGGACACTCCGAGGTTAAAGATTGTATCGTCAATGATGGTCAGGTACTGTTCATAGAAGACGTAGAACACACTGCAGAGGAGGAGAAAAGGCTCCGTTACAGCTCCGGAAGCTCTGCCTTTCATCCTGCTATTACAAAACCACGAAACTACTCTGAGATGGTATCCACTGGTCAGGACTCCTTTAAGCGAGTTCCTGGGTTGGGGAAGAAAAACACTTGTTTCATCTACTTTTCTGTATTTTCCAAATTCAGGGCTTTGCAAAAGGCATTCTTTCTAAGGCAAAACCCCCGATAAACGATCATGAAAAACCTCCATGAAAGCACCGCCCCGAGGAACCAGAGCCAGATCCCCAGTCCCAGATCAGGGACGCCAGCTCGGCGCCGCCCCCTCCTGGCCCCCCGGTGCTGGGCCGTGGTGCGGCTCAGACTGAGCTCCGCCCAGACTGCGAGTTCTGGCTCCAGCACACAGACCCCGCAGGTGCTCCAGATCCCGGCCCTCCTCCCCAGGTGCCTGTGCTTACGATGGAGGGCTCGGAGTGATGGCCAAGTATCCCAGCCGGGGGCCCTCACTTGGGACACCCTCTTTTATAAGATCCACACCAACCTGTATGGGAACACACGGTAGGTACTGCCTGTGAGGCCCATGGTTTTGGTGATGTTACTGGCGATCAAGCGGGCATTTTTCATGGCATCGATAAAGTCAGCAGAGGTCTGCAGCACAGTGTGGTAGGTCATGAAGTACGTGGCTCCGACATCTGTGTTGTTGTCGAGGATGTTCACTGCTGACGCGTACGCAGCATGTCCCCTGAAAGAGGACTCGATGGGGTTAGAAAGGCCACGCCTGCTAGCGCACCTGCACGGTCTGAGGACTCAAGGCTAAACGCCATCGCCTGACCTTAGGCTCAGGGTCAGACCTGGCTGTAAAGTTCAGGGAAAGGAAGGCTCCTGGAAAGCGGACGATGAAGCTTTTAACTTATTCTCTCCCACACTGGACTGGCTTTCGTTACTGCTTTTTGCTTCTGGTTTCTTTGGTGCACAGCTGCTGTTGTTTCTATAGCTGCTTTTGCTCACACTCAAATGTGTTTTCATACAGAATTTGTTTAGCAATGTTTGTGTAAGAGGAGGCAGGAAAGGACAATGGTCCTGGGGCCAGACAGCCATGAAGTTAGCCTCAGCCCTGCCATGTGCTGGCCACGGAACCCCAGACAAAGTCACTAAATTTGGGCTGCAGCGTCCACTTCTGCAACAAGCACAGCACCACCTACCCACAGGGCGGTGTGGTGAGTACGTGAAATGGTGTGTGTGAAGTGCTGGGCCCAGAGGAGGCTCCCTGAAGGTGGTGGCTATCCCCTTCATACAAGCTGAATTTCCTTTGACGTGTTTTATGTAGGCCAAAGCGTTCAGTCGGCAGGCAGACCAGCTGCGAGGTACACTTGCATTTCATTCTTAGGGACAGCCTCCCCACGCTGCCTAGCGTAGGTCTAGAAACATAGACATGATATATATGACTAACTGATGGAACTCTGGTCAAATTACATATTCATATGGAAAACAGGGAGGGCCAGGATTTACCTAACATACCTGTGGGCACTCATCTTCCTCCTACAGAAGCTTCCAACTCTCCCCACCTCAGACTTCCAGTCATTTTCACTATGTCTGGGCCAGCTATCCTGTTTCCAAGGTAACTGGCTGCTTGGTTGGATGGAGAAGTAAGACAGCCCATAACCTCACACACGGAAAGCTGCCAAGAAGCACAGTGGGGCTAAAAGAATCTAAATCTTAACCTAGGGTGACACTGCCAAAGCAGACGTGCTGTCCACATGCCACGGACACACGGAGCAGATCATTTCACCTCTGAAATGCCGTGTGTTCCTCCCTGTCCTCTGCCCACAGGCCACCTGCATGAGACTCTGCACCCATTCGTACAGCCAGGAGGGCAGGACACAGGGATGCAAGGGAAACAAATGCTCAGGCCAGGGGAAAGCAGCTGGAGTGAGTTTTCTTTCAAGGCATTTTACGTTTCTCTGCTTTCACAGAAGGAGCAGGACAGGGGTGGGTGTGGGGGGGGACGAGGACCCTCCCCACACAACTGTTTCTACCCCAGCTGGAAAAAACCTAGTTTTCCAGTGCAAACTAAAGGGAAGAGGGTGCGTATCTGACTGGCTCAGTGGCACTTACCCTTTGCCACACTTGGGGTTCGGGTTATCGGAAAGGAACATGGGCAGGAATCTCATGAAGTCTTCACCCCGAGGCCTCTGTTTGCCCTCCCGAGTCAGAGGCCTGCAGCGGACGCAGGCAGGGTCAACCACTAGCAGAGACAGCGGAGAAGGCAAGCTGAGAAGAATCTCCAGATTTTATTTTAAAACATTTAAAAATACTAGTAAAGAGATGAGGGAAGTTCTTTTCCTGAATCTTTTTCCTTATCCAAAAGCTTCAAATACATGTGATTTTCATAGTCTAATATATCTGAGATACCATCTTCATATTAGGTAGGCTGTGCAAATTTTCTTCCCTGAAGCAGTGTACGGCTTTCGACCTCCATTATCAGAGCCCAGGGCATCTGTTTTTATCAAGAAAATTTACGACAACCTCAACACTCTTACAAAACCATAAAGCAATAGTGATAAACAAAGGAAAGCCCACTTGTGAGAAACCACGGCCAGATACCGATCAGCAGAGGCCATTGGTGTCTTTGGGAAAAGATAAACCCCAAACCCTGACGGCTAGAGCTCCCATGCAGGGCCTTGTTCAGCCTGCTGCCCCACGGGGGGGCTGCTGGAGACGGGAACGACACAATACTCTCCCGAGTGGACCGAGGAAAGGGAAGATGACCAAGGGGGCGAGCCCCAGTGTCCGCACATCAACAGGTATGAACTGCTGAAATGTCTCAGCACAAAGGGAAGGATTCGGAAAAGGAGCTGGACAAACCTGAAGCATTGCAGAACTGATCGGTAGTATTGTGGACTCTACAGCAAGAGGACTGGGGCTTGATCCAATCAAAATAATCATCTATCCACGAGGAGGGAACAAAGCCGATGCGGGTACTAGAGAGAGAAAGGGAAATTACCGACCTGCTCCGCAGGGGAGACGCTTTTAGTTCTCGTCTATCTCTTGAAGCCTAAGTTCCTTTTCTAGACTTTATACTGCTCCCCAGTCAAGACAGACCTCATTAGCACTTCATGGAAAACCCTTCAAAGCATGAGGTGGTAAATTCAGTCCTTTCTAAATTTAGCATTATTTTGAAAAACAAATTTTGCAAGAAAACCCATTTTCCGGGAGAAATTCAGGCCTGAGTTGACTCTGGCCAAGAGCCCCTTCTGGCTGCCTCTGCTGCAGTACAGGATGACCGGGCGGTACTGACTAGTTGTCCAGCTGAGCCGCGTTGAATATCTGCTGCACCAGGGAGTCGCTGTCACAGCCCACGCCCCCGCACACCATGTTCTGCCCTTTCAGAGAAGTGTAGTTGTGTCCTTCCTCCAGGACGAAGTATACAGGAGGACCTGCATGCAGGTACTTGAGGGACTTGAAATAATCCATCACATAGGAGTCCTGGAAGAAAGATCAAAGAACGGGGGTGACTGTTCTGATGGTGTCTAAGTGAGACGATGCCCAACCAGAATCCAGACGGCACCAGGAGGCTCCTGAATGACACCCCCCAGCCCAGACTTGTGATTCCCCACAGAACTCTGGCCCCTCTCCACCCTCCCTGGATCCAGCGAGCTCCTCTGGCTAGTCTGACCGTTAGGAGGGCACCTCACAAGGTAAGAAAGAGACTGGCTGCTCACATTCTGTGGCTGTGTCCCTGAGGGCTCTCTGAGGGTTTAAAAAGCTAAGATGGCCCACGCCAGCAGAGCTCTGTGGCAGTTCTTTTAACATGCGAGAGCCTGTCAGCACTTGCACTTATTAGGCGGCATTAGCTTAAAATATCTGCATACACGTTTTGAAAAATTTGTTTGGCATTGGCTACACAAGCTAAGATAAAACAGAAGCATCTTACATCTGGCATTGAAAGAGACTGATCCAACCCGATCTCTACTTTGTTCAGGACTGCGACACTGAATGACAGCACGCCCACGAACACTGCTATCTGGAATGAAAAGTGAGTCACAGGACAGCAATTGCTTACTGCTACAATGAGCTTGAGGACAGAAATCTTCAACACATAAGAAATAGCACTTCTCCAAAGGGAAGAGCAACTTTAAAATAACACACTAAGGAAACAGTAAGGGGTAGTGGCTGTAACTGCAGTATGTAGGGTCAGACTACTAAGGGTTTAAATCCTGGCTGCACTTACAAACTGAGTGACCCCGGGGAAGTCACTTACCTCTCTCACCTTCTACTTCCTCATCAGTAGAACAGGAAAAATAAAATTTGTGGATTAAATGAGAAAATCTAGGGATAATCTAGATTTTAGCATAGTACCCAGTATTTAGCATAATGCCCAATATTAAATGTTCCATAAGCATTAGATATTACATTACTTTTGCTGTTACAGGAAACTACAGTTGGCCCTTCAACAACTCAGGAGTTAGGGGTGCTGACCCCTTGGCACAGTTGAAAATCCACATATACCTTTTGATTCTTCAAAAAGCTTAACTGCTAACAGCCTACTGCTGACCAAAAGGCTCTCCAATAAACAGTCAACTCACACATGTTTTGTATGTTATATGTGCTGCACACAGTAGTCCTACAATAAAGCTAGAGAAAATGTTTTTTTATATTGTCACAAGTCTCCTCCAAATTTTCCAATAATTTATTGAAAAAAACCATGTACAAGTGGACCCAGGCAGTTCAAACCCATGTTGTTTGGTTCAAGGGTCAACTGTAATTTATGTTCTTTTTATAGAGAGATAAGAACAGATTATCACTGTTGGCTACTCCAGTGTATAAGCTACAGAACACTTCTGCTGGGTTGGCTGTTGGGGACGGGCCCGAGCTGGTGGTGTGGGGGGAGAGGTGACTCCTAAGAAGGGGGAGCATGCGGGGGATGCTGTGGTGCTGGAACGATTCTGAATCTTGATTACGATGGTGGTTATGTGAATCTGCACAGGTGAGTAAATGACATAGAACTAGACATACCTGTTGTGCTAACATCAAATTCCTGGTTTTGATACTGAACTGTGATTATGTAAGGCCACAGGAGGAAACTAGGTGAAAGGGACCAGGCTCCTCTCTGTACCTCTGCAACTTTCTATGAATTTATAATTATTTCAAAACAAAAACTTTACGCTTGCTTATAATGACTGCTAAACTAACTAGAAAATATTTTATATATCTGTACATATTTGCTTTTGCATTCTTGTGTATATATTTAACAGCTGTCGGAATCTCCTTCTGAAGCGGTCTGATTTCTTAGAAATCATGTGACAAATCTGTTTTGAGGAGAGAAATGAGGAAAACCACAGATAAGCACCTACCACAATCGGTCGCATCCAGTCCTTCAGCAGAAATGGAGAAAAGGAGTTTTTGAAGAACTGGAACAAGCAGCTCTCTGAGGCCTGGACGCTGGCTCCGTCCTCGGAGCCTTTGATACAGCAAAGGACGTCCAGGCGATTCTTCTGAGGGGACAAAACAGGAGCAGAGGTCACACCCCATGGCTGCCTCACCTAGATTTCAGACTCCAATCAAACAGATTTAATACTGATAACATACCTCTTGACGCTTAATGTCTAACCCCAACAGGCTCACAAAACAGGAAATCTGAAGAAGGAAGTCAATGAAGATTGCCATGCCCGCAAACAGAGAGAAAGTGTGGACAGCCGGCATCATCGACAGAGCCCCTGCAGGGGAGAAAAGCCGCCCATCACTTCCACTTGCAGCAGACGACTCTGCATGACGCTTACACCACGTGTACATCTGAATACAAGCCAGCGCAGGCCGAACGCCCGAGAAGGCCCTCCCTCCAGCCACCCCCACGCTGGCCACAGAAGTCTGTGGGTATCAGGCCAGGACTGGGGGAGTCTAAGCCCGGTGTTCTGCAAAATGGGGCAGCACCAGAATAACTTGGGGAATTGAAAATGTAGGTTCCTGGGCCCGGGTCCACCCTACTTAGTCAGGACAATGGGTATTCAACCCCAATTCTACTGGATTTAATAGGCTCTCCAGGCAAATTAAACTTTGAGAACAACTAATAAAGTCCATCTTTTAATAGTACCTTCTATATTATACTCTAAGAAAGGGACAGTATTTTCCATCTGCTATTATATCAACAATACTGGTCTCCTGGGTTAGTTACAATCAAACGAGGGCACTCCAAGTCAGAGGCACTAGGTTACAATTCTGAAACTGTGAAGTTGCAGCCCACAGGCCAGGTGTATCCTGTTTGGCCCACATTATATCAACTCGTTTAAGGATCAAAAAACATTTTTAAAAGTAAGTAGCCAATATTCAACAATGAGATCTTACACAAGAATCTAGTCCACAGCTTTGCCTGAACAACCCCAAGAAGCTGACAACACATACCTGCTGCTTTCATACCCGTGCACTCTGGCAGCCCATCCCCCTGCTCCTGTCCCCTCAAAGTCACCCTGACCTGGAGGCACGGCGTCAGCTGCTCTTACCATCATACTCACACTAGCTTTCTTATAAGAGAGGTAAAAAGAAGAAACAGCTTTTTCCACACCTGTATCCACCAAAAGGACGTACAAGGGCCACAGGTTTCAAAGTGCACAGCTTTGTGGAAATGAAGAATATGCTAACAGTGTGTCTGTGCTGAAAGACTACCACCTTCGATCAGCCTACAGTGGCCCTGTATAAGATGACTTGGTGGCCTCTGGGGGCATTTCCACGTGACCCCAGATTGTGTGTCTTCTCTGGACTTGCTGGGCAACTCTAATCTGGCCGCCTCTCCAGAGGGTGGAGTGTTCTCTTCCTATCCACACCAGATGTGGGAGCAGACAGCCCCACTAGGAAGGCAGGTCAGTGATTTCTCCAAAGGAAAGAAGCATATAAGTGCTCGTTTGTTCTAGCTTATTCTGGCTCCTTATACTGAGGTAAGAATCAAGACCCTCTGCTCATTAACAAGGATGCTTCTCCCAGAAGTTGTGTGTACAGAGGAGGAAGACCGCCAAAGACAGCAATGGCAAGTACCTTGCAAACTAATGCCTGCGGGTTCTGCTTAGAGTTTTGTGTTGAGACTGATTCTGTGGCTATATAAAAATACTGTTTTCTAATATCAACATTTGCCATGGGAGCCAAAGAGGGAAAGTGGTAAAGGAGTTCTAGGTGTGTGTTATTCTGGACCCCAAACATCAACGCTGTTTTAACACGATGTGAGAAGGAAGCTGCTTGCAAAACAAGACACTCCCACCGTCTTTCCTGTGATCCACTCTGATACCCTCCAATTACGGAGGAAAGCTTAAAGGAGGCAGCGCAAAGCGGCATTCTGTCTGAGTTCTAGTCCTCCTACACCCCGACTGAGCAAACTGTCGGACTGGCAGAATTCCAAGAGTAAATACCTAAGAAAAATGCTACCGTCTCAGAAAAGGATGACAGGAATATACTAGGCGCCACTTCTCCTAGTACCCTGCCCAGCTGCTGATCCAGCGTTTCTCCTTGAAGACGTTCATCTCTCTTAAAAAAACAAAAGACAAAACAGGTGATGTTAAAATTTCTAAGTAACAATGCCACCTTTTTGTTAATTTGCTGCCTTGTGTTAACTCAATGGTTAAAAAAAAAAAAAAGAAGGAAACTTGTACTTATTGCATATAAAATTTGGTGGGGGATCCACATTTCATGTTAGTTCCTTCAGGATATTACTGAACCCCTGAGCGAGGCAACGAGGTGAGAAGCCCAAGAAGAGACTGGACCATATTACCGGGAAGATATATGGCATGTCAGCTGCAGGTAGCCGGACCATTAAGTGGCACCTGTGAATGCCCCTGGGTCTCCCAGCAGGTCAAGGCTACAGAACAAGGGGGCCATGTGCGAACCCACCGACTGGGATCATTTTCTACATCAGCAGGTCCTATGCTGACCTGTTGTCTTTTTAGAGGCGCCTCTGACGCATCTTCTTTGCCATATGCAGAACCCCTTTAATGGCAGCCATACCCAAAACATTTTCCACAAGCATGTTAGCCCTCTTTGCACACACATTCAAAATCAAATTCTCACTTTTTATCTATCCCATCAGCCAAAGAGAGGAATGAACTTCTTGGTTCTCAAGATGTCCAGAACAAGTCACGGCACCAATAAGCAACACAGAGGAAGGAAACAAAAGCTTCCCTGCTGTTCACACTCAGAAATAGTCCTCACGGTCCTGAAGAGCCATTAGTGCCACCAATACTTGGTCAGGGGCCAGACTCTGTGAGATTATGAAAATGTACCTGGTAGGTGTGGACGAGAATGAAGATGTTGTCCACCCCAACAGCCAGCACCAGGAATGGGATGACTTCAATCACAATGAGGGTCAGGGGGATCCGGATGTAGCTAAAGATGCCCAATGAACATGCCACTGAGCTCAGCACAATGAGGATACCCGCGACGCCGAGGGAGATCTTAGAATCCACCTGAGATGCAACAGAGACACAAACGGTCAGAGTCATTACCTGTCCCACTACTGAAAGGCCCTCATCTCACCTCTTTACATGGGTAGAGCCAGGCTGGAATTAAAAGTAAAATTTCAAGTTTGGGAGAAGATATGGAAAATGTTCTAGGTCTTCCCTAGCAAGATATTTTGTGAACTTCCATTCTGGGTGATGGAGTGGACAAATTAGAAAAAACTGGATTACGTGAAATAAATTTTAAGTTTAAGATAAAGCAGAAAATTGGAACTAAAGAAATGAGATGCAAAAAATAAAAATGTCACATCCAATTAAAACACAGAGGCATTAAGGCAGTTTTGAACAAAACGAATGATGATAAGTAGAGGGAAAAATACAACAACATGCTGTGCCTGGCCAGGTCTCACGCAGACACATACACAAGGACACACACACCACTTACTAGAAGCCTGCTACAGCTCTGGATGTGCCCCAAGGCTAAGGAAATGTACAGAAACATGATGGCATAGCTGATGACAACAGTCAAGATATCACTGTTACTTTCACGATTTAGTTCATCTTCAATGCTTCGTTCAGCAGTGAAAGAAATCGTCAGATTTGGATTCTTGTAGTTTTTCACAAAATTAATAAACCTGAAGAGTAAGAAAATTATATGTTTTTAGTTAAAATTTGGTGACAGCTGAGTGAAAAACTCCTTCCCAACTTCTGTAACACAGAAGCCATGCTTAACCTTTATCGTACTTTAGGATAGCCCACACTGATGACTAGAAGGTGAGACACCCCCAGATCACAGAGTTCCAGATGTGCTGACTTTTCTACCATTTAAAACAAGTTTAAAAGTTGGTTCATATTCTTCTTTTTTATAAAAAAGATTTCAAAATGTAGTATAATAAAAGATACATGCTCATGGAACAAAATATTAAAAGTTGACCTACAGATTCAATGCGATCCCTTTCTGAATCTCAGGCAACTTCTTTTTGGAAGATAAACTGGCTCTGAAATTCACATGAAATTGCAAGGGGCTCACAATAGCCCAAACCTTGTTTGTCAAGAACTAAGTAAGGCGACTCTCACTTCCCAATTTCAAGCTTTCCACAAAATAACAGTAATCAAGACAGTGTGGTACTGACGCAAGAGCAGCCAAAAAAGTCAAATGAGCAGGACTAAGTCTAGAGATGATCCACGTATCTATGGCCACCTAGTTTTCAACAAGGGTGGTAAGACTACCTAAAGCAGGGAGAATAATTTTTCAACGAATGGTCAGGGCCAACTGGAGGGCGACGTGTAAAAGAATGAAACTGGGCTCTGAGCTCACACTATATAAAAAAATTAACTCAAATGGATCAAGGACCTAACAGTGAAAGCCAAAACTATGAACCTCTCAGGAGAACACGTAGGTTAATCTCCATGTCCATGGATTAGGCCGTGGTTTCTTAGGCATGACACCAAAAGTATGAGCAACAAAAGAAAAAAGGATAAATTGGATTTCAAAATTAAAAACTTCTCTTCTTCAGCAGACACCATCAAGAAAGGAAAAATATAACCCAAAGAATGGGAGCAAATTCTTGCAAATCACAGAGCTGATGAAGGATCTGTACACTATGTAAGAATTCTGGTAGTTTAATACAATTAAAAATCACCCAGGTAAAAATGGGCAAAGGATAGGAACAGACGTTTCTTCAAGTTATACAAATGGCCAATAAGTGCATGAAGATGCTTGAAATAATTAGAGAAATACAAATCAAAGCGGCCATGAGATACCCATGAGGATAGCTGGAATCACAAAGTCAGGCAACACCTGTGAGACACTGGTGAGAGAAACTGAAGATGACACAAATATATGGGAATCATCTCATGCTCATGGATGGGAAGATTTAATATTGTCAAAATGGCCACCTGGCCCAAGCAATTTACAGATTCAATGCAGTCCTTATCAAAACAGCAGTGGCATTTTTTTCAATAAACTACTAATGAGCAAATAATCCTAAAATTCATATGGAACCACAAAAGGCCCCAAACAGCCAAAGCAATCCTAAGAAAGAGGAACAAAGCTGGGGTATTAGGCTCCCTGACTTCAAGCTGTACTACAAAGCTACAGTGATCAAAACAATAAAGCCTGGGCATAAGAACAGACCCATAGATCAATGGAACAGAACTGAGAGCCCAGATATAAATCCATGCATATACGGTCAATTAATATATGATAAAGGAGCCATGAACATACAGTGGGGAAAAGACAGCCTCTTCAATAAATGGTGTTGGGAAAACTGGACAGCTACATGCAAGAGAATGAAACTGGATTACTAACTCCATGCACAAAAATAAACTCAAAATGGATTAAAGACTTAAATATAAGACATGAAACCATAAAACTTTGGAAGAAAACATAGACAAAAAATCTCCTGAATGTAAGCATGAGTAATTTTTTTCTGGATATGTCCCCCCAGGCAAGGGAAACAAAAGCAAAAACAAACAAGTGGGACTACATCAAACTAAAAAGCTTCTGTATAGCAAAGGACACCATCAACAAAACAAAAAGGCATCCTACAGTGTCAGAGAATATATTCATAAATGACTTATCTGGTAAGGGGTTAACACCCAAATATATAAAAACCTCAAAATGACTCAACACCAAAAAAACCCCCCAAAATAACACAATTACAAAATGGGCATTTTTCCAAAGAATCCAGATGGCCAACAGGCACATGAAAAGATGCTCCACATCACTTATCATCAGGGAAATGCAAATCAAAACTACAATGACTTATCACCTCACACCACTATCCAAAAGACAAGTGGTTAGAATGACCACTATCCAAAAGTCAAGAAATAACAAGTGTTGGTGAGGATGTGGAGAAATAGGAACCCTCCTACACTGTTGGTGGGAATGTCAACTGGTGCAGCTGCTGTGGAAAGCAGTATGGAGGGTCCTCAAAAAAATAAAAATAGAAAACCATATGACCTAGTAACTCCACTTCTAGGTATTTACCAGAAGAAAACAATCTCTGATTGAAAGAGATATATGGACCCCTATGTTCACTGCTGCATTATTTACAATGGCTAACATACAGAAGCAAAGTGTCCATTAATAGATGAATAGATGCAGTACATATACACAATGGAATATTACTCAGCCATAAAAAAGAAATCCTGCCATTTGTGACAACATGGATGGACCCAGAGGGTATTATGCTGAGTGAAATAAGCCAGGAAGAAAAAGACAAATTACCATATGGTTTCACTTGTATGTGGGATCTAAAAACAAAACAAAACAAAACGAACAAAACAGCAGTAGACTCACAGGCACTGAGAGGTTACTGGTGGTTACCATGGCGTAGGTGAAATACGTAATGCGGATAAAGAGGCACAAAATCTCAATCATATAAATTGGTCATGGGGATGAAAGTACAGCATAGAGAATATAGTCAGTTCTGTAACATCTTTCTATGTTGACAGTAACTAGTTGGGGTGAGCATTTAATAATGTAGATAACTGTTTAATCACTATGTTGTATACTTGAAACCCAGAAAATATTGTATAGCGACTATACTTCAATAAAAAAAATCAGATCAATAATGAATGTTGGTGAGAAAACAGAGAAACTGGAACCTTCATACACTGTTGGTGGGAATGTGAAATGGTGCAGCCACATTGGAAAACAGTGTGGCAGTTCCTCAGAGTTACCATCTGAACCAGCAATTTTACTCCTAGGTATATATACCCAAGAGAAATGAGTACATAAGTTCACAGAAAAACTTGTACATGAATGTCTACAGCAGCATTATTCACAACAGCCAAAAGGTAGAAATAACTCAAATGTATATCAACTGATGAAGGGATAAACAAAATGTGGTAGATCCACAGAATGGAACATTATTCAGCCACTAAAAGGAGTGAGGTACTGATACACGCTACAGCTTGGATGAACCTCGAAAACATTATGTTGAGAATACATGATTCCATTCATGTAAGACTTTATGGAGCCGGAGTACACTAGTGATTGTGTAGGGCTGGGAGAGGTGGAAGGATGAGAGGATGGGGGTGACAGCTAAAGGATATGCAGTTTCTCTTTGGGGTCAAGAAAATGTTCTAGAATTGGCTGTGGTGATGGTTGCCTACATTTGTGAATATACTAAAAGCTACTGAATTGTATACTTTAAATGGGCAAGATATATGGTATATGAATTGTATCCCAATATATGTTGTTGTTTTTTTAAAAAGTACTGAAGGGTATCAAATGAAGAGTCAGTTCCCTGCCCTGCTCAGTCCTCTTGTCCCCTTCTCTAAAGGTTACAAACACAATTCATCATTTCCTGGGTCCTTTGCTTGATATTTTTTCTAGGCATGGACAGCAGATATAGGATATATTCACCTAAACATAGATTGCAAATTTTATTTAATATATCTTGAGCCATTTACCTATCTGTAATGACTGCATAATTTTCTACTGTCCTGTGCCCTTACTAAGGTACATTTGACTTGTTTCATAAAAGGATCATTTCTGTACATATACTTTTGTAGTTTTGTGAAGGAGCACCTGTACAATGTTTATATGCAAATTTGTTTACAGATTTTTTTCTTAGCATTGCTAGTACTAAGTGAAAAAAAATGACACAGTTGAGACCTGATGTTGATTAATTTAGCCAAATGAAATAAATTTAAGTGCTTTCTGTTAGTGTCCATCTTCCCACACAGAACAAGTTTAGACCCCATTAGTAACTCACTCTCTTTCCCAGGCCTGGGCCCTCAGGAGCTTCTCTGTGTCGTTATAGTAATTATTGACAGGGAAGGTAATCACAAGGGCTGTGGCATTATTGTAGTTTTGATCTAGAAAGGAAAAATGTGACATCAAAAGGTTACAAGTGTGCAGGAACTTAGATAAATACGAGGGGATAATCACAGTATAATGAGGCGAGTGACTTATCGGTTAATGAAGAGAAAGGATTCTCCACCAGATGTAGGCATTGTTCAGGAAGAGTGACATTTTTTTTTTTAATTCCACATGGCTCATATACGGTAAACATTTCAAGCAGAGCAGAAAGGTGTTCCAAACAGTCTCTCTCTTTCCTAAGTCCCTGTTCTTTATCCTCCCCCTACTGTGGCTGTCACCAATCTTTCCAGAGACACTCCATGTGTACATAAACATATTTTCCCCCTTTTCTTCTTACTCACATCAACAGTGACATACTGTTTTGCACATTACATTTTTAATTTGTATCTTGGTGACTGCTGCATTTTAGGACATAGAGCTTCCTTATTTTTCTTTTTGTTGTTTTTTTTGCTGTATATTATATTTGCTAGTGTAATTTAACCAATCTGCAACTGATGCAGTTTTTTGCAATTTTTATTATAAACAAAATGCAAATAACTTGATAAATGTTTTGTGTGAAAAATACATATTTGTAGAATCAATTCTTATGAGTATAATCACTGAATCAAGAAGTACGTGCATTTCTAATTTTGATAAATTCTCCCAAACTTCCCTCCAAAAAGGTATCCTATTTTTCATTCCTTTATTCAGCAAAATGTTTACTGAGACCTACTTTGTGCCAGGCATAAATTTGGGATAGTACAGATATATCAGCGAACAAAAGAAAAAAACCCTGGCCTTCCTGGAGGTTGAGCAGTTTCCCATATAAAAGCCATTTGTACTTCTTCTTTTGCTAACTTTCATATGGCTTCACCCACTTTTCCTTTGCGTTGTAGCCATTCTTTTTTTCACAAGAGCCCTTTGTAATGTTAAGGAAATGTTGTCTGTTATGTACAGTTTTTTCCTCCGTTTTGTTGCCTCTGTTTTTTAAACTTTGTTCTACACACGAGAATTTAAAATTCTTTGTAGTCAAATTCATGAGTTTTCTTTTGTGGCTTTTTGGTTTTGTGTCTTGCTTAGAAATGTTTTCTCCATTTTAACATAATTTTTTAAATTCCTCCTATATTTTCTTCTAACTCTTCACTCACTTCATTTCTTACATTTCAATCTTTGATACATATGGAATTTATTTTGGTGAAAGAAATAAGATGGAGATCAAATGTAATTTTGATGGCTGTGAATAGCCAGTTGGTGATACCAAATTTCCCCACCAGTTAGAAACGGCATGCTATGAGGCAGAGTAAAATTTAGACATAGATCACTACTTTTCTTTTCCTACTGGGCGAGGAGAGGAACATCTATTTGGCCTCTTCACTGGGGAGAAAACCTGTTGAGCTGAAACCACCAAAGCTGTCACATAAATCAAGACCCCACTGTACCTAGTACAGCCCATTCCAAGGCACTCCAGGAACAGCCGAGAGCAAGCCCACTGCTGTCCCCACTCTGGAAGTGTCTCAATCCTTAGCCAACTGATTTAGGAGGAAAAAAGTCCACCAACTTTGTTCCCCCCATATCTTGCACATTACCTCTTCCCCTTATAGATGTTCTTAATCTGAGGTCCATGGACACCCTAGGGTGTCTACTGGTACGCTTCAAGAAATCCATGAATTCCTTGAAACCGAACAAGTTACGTGGCTGTGCACGACAGACGTTCTGGGGAAATGTCCTTAGCTTTCAATAGCGTCCCATAGTGTCATCTTGTGGTATAATGGGTCATAAGAAATACATATTTGGTCATTTATATGACCAAATATCTCTTTCCCAGGTATACTGGTCTACATCCACAGTTCCTAAAGACACTACAGAGTCTTAAAGGTGAAATGGGTGTTTTGTCATGTTAATGAGAGACTTTTGGACCCCCACCCAACGGCGGGGGCTGGAGGCTGAATCAGCCAGTGGCCAATAATTTAATCAGTCATGACCGTGCAATGAAGCCCTCACAAAAAACCCTGAGAAAAGCTTACTGCTCTCTCGGATCCCGCTTCTCAGTCTGAGAGCTTCTGTGCTTGCGGAACCAAAAGAGCTCCACGTGCCATGGAGCCAGGCCCCAAGCAACACGAGGACAGAAGCTCCTTTATCTGGGAACTTACTGTGTGTATCTCTTCATCTGGCTGTTAACCTGTATCCTTTATAGTGTCCTTTATTAAACATAAACGTTTTCCTGAGTTCTGTGAGATGCTCTAGCAAATTAATTGAACCCAAGTGGGAGGTCGTGGGCACCTCCAATCTGTAGCCGGTAGGTCAGAAGCACAGGTAACTGCCCGGGGCTTGCGGACATCTGGAGTGGGAGGTGGAGGACAGTCCTGTAGGCCAGAGCCCTCAACCTGGGGAATCTGGTGCTGTCTCCAGGTAGACAGAGTCAGAATTGAGCTGAGTTCTCTGAGTGTTCCAGAATTGCTTGGTGTTAGGTGTGGAAGATGCCCTCCCACATACTTACAGACACTGGAATCGGGTCTGGGAACCCAAATGGAGTTAAAGTACTCTTACTGCTGTGTATAATATTGTTATATATACACACATGTAGGAAAACACACCCATGCAGACGTTTTAGAAGGCTAACACCATCTACTTCTTCCAAATATGCAACAAAACCCAAAGCCAAAGCCAAAGGAGGTATTATATTTGGGATTTAAGAGATAGGGAGTTAATCAAAACAGCAGCAGACTCACAGACCCAAGAATGGACTAACAGTTACCAAAGGGAAAGGGACTGGGGAAGAGGGGTGGGAAGGGAGGGACAAGGGGAATAAGGGGCATTCCGATTAGCACACATAATGTGGGGCGGGGCACAGAAGACAGTAAAGCACAGAGAAGACAAGTAGTGACTCTACAGCATCTTACTACGCTGACGGACTGTGGGTGTAATGGGGTATGTGGGGAGGACTTGATAATGGGGGAGTCTAGTAATCACAATGTTGCTCATGTTATTGTATATTAATGATACCAAAAAAAAAAATTAAATAAATAAATGTGAAAAAAGGAGAGAGAGACAGGGAGTTAATAAGATTGCTCAACTTATGAAATCTTTGTAATCACCACTTGATTACTAATGACAGAACAAAACGACTTTATCAAATAGGAAAAGTAAAATCTTCTCTTACCATCATAGCCTCCTAACACAAGCCATGGGAACACTGGTCCACCAAACGTACCCAGACAAGGATCGTGGAGCAAACTTGTATCATTCAGAGACGCAGGAGCCCTGTCAAGACGTTTAGAAAACATCCCCCAATTAGAACATGCCTCAAGATGTTGCAGAGACCGAAATGTTTACTCAGCAAGCAGTTAATGAGGCTGCTTACATTCTAGGCACAACGCGACCCTGAGGTTTCTTAGGTGCACGATGCCGGTCAGCACTTGCCCCTGGGGACTCACCATCACTGAGCAAGAGGCAGGCCGGCTCAGCACCTGGTGCAGACGAGGGAGCGGCTAGGACACGGGGACTGTCGCCAAAGAAGGACGTGTCCAGGACCGGATCTCTAAGGCTGAGGGAGAACTCAGCTGGGAGGGAGGAAATGGGAAGAGAAGAGAGAGCGAGAACAGGTGCATGGGGGAGAAGAGAGCAAGAGGGGGGCAGCTTGAGGAAGGACAGGGTCCTGTGCTGGGAAAGCGCAGGATATGCCCACGAAGCGGGGGACTCCCAGGGGAGGGGATGAGGCTGGAAAGGGTGAGGCACAGGCAGTGAACAAAAGGACTGGGTGCCAGATTCAGTAGTTTGGATTTCTACCCTGTAGACACTGGGGATCAATTCAAGATTTAGGGGAAAGGGACGTCATGAGCTGTTTTACAAAGATAGTTTAGGTGACAAAGTGGAAGAAGGTCTGAAGCAGGAAAAAAAGGGAAGCAGAGGCATGAGCTGGGAGCTTCACGTCCTGGCCCGGGCGGGGATGAGCAGTAGTGGGGACAGGCAGGGTCACAGAGAGGGAACGGGCGCCTCCAGACAGGTCAGAAACCAGAGCTCCGCTGGGCACCCATGAGGTTCCTGCATATGACCCGAACCACCTCTAGAGCCCAGGGCTGACGGGATCAGGCCCTGGGGGTCAAGCCACTTGCTGGAGCAAACAAGTGGCAGGGCTGCTGCCAGAAGCTGAGTCTTGTCATCTTACATGTGGGACTCTGCCACCAGAATTCAGCTGGAGGTTAGAGCCCACAGGTCCCATGCATAAGATGAGGGCGGGGAGGGATGTGGCCTCAGGTGTAACGGGGAGGTGCAGATGCCCAGGCGTGATACAGTGGCTGCCTGCAAGGAGGAGGTCTGCACTTGGTGCCGGGCGGGCTGGCTTTGCTGTTTCCTGCAGGACTCCAGGGGGAAAGCCCCAGGGAGGCTGGCGGGGGAGATGGGGCAAGAGGTGGAGACACAGGCGTCAACCGTATGCCAAACACAGACCTCCACCTCGAGGGAGGGAAGCTGCTGAAGGTCGTGTTTCCACACCTGCTGGAACCAGGGCCCCATGGCTGAAGCACCAGCCTCAGGCATCTGCCCTACCACCAACATTTTGTTGACTTTATTTTGTAAAAAAAGTAGTTTTCTTTAAGTATAAAAATTATGTATCATTAAACATTTTTATTCTTAAATGCGCACAGGTCCCCGGGCCCATCTGCCCCGTAGAGAGAGCACTGAGTGAAGGCATATGGGTGAGCACTCACTGTTTCATGTGTGGAGCGCCTGTCCTTAGAGGTGACCTCCTTGAAACACAGTAAACCCAGTCCAACTACCTAAAGAGTCATTTTCCAGTAACAAAAATAGACAGACTTTAAGGTCACCAAACTGGACCAAAGTCAGAGGCTTGGCTCTTGAGAGGTGGTGAGCTGAACAGCCCACGAGGTGACAAGGAATTGTTTCTCTGTCCCCGTGATGATGAAACAGACATGATGGTCATCTGGCTGAACAACTGTTTGAGGCCAGGTCAGCCTGAAGGGCAGGCCCAGCCAGCATAAGCTGTTCTTCCCGCTCCAGGGACAAGCCTAAGGATCACACAGACCACCATGCGCAGCTTCTGTGACCAACTGAAACAGAAACGCACCCCGACGGACCAGCTCCCGTGATGTCCAGTCTACACTGCACACAAACCCTGCCCCCGGCCAGGGGGCGACGCTGAACTCTGAGAAACAATTCAGTACCATGGTATAAACGTATACTTGAAAGAAAAAGCACCATAGGTTTCTATTTTTGTACTATGAAACCACCTCAAAAAAACTTAGTAGGTGGTGTGGATGAGCCAACTCTGTGTTGTCAATCCAGACATGAGTTACAGGACGAGTGGTACCTACTGTTCCCCAATTACACAAAAATGCTCCTACCTCAGGGCCTTTGTTCTTGCTGCTTGTCTACTTGGAACACTGTTCCCTCTAATAATCACAGGCTCCTTCTTTTCCTTCCCCTTTGCAGTCATCCCCACTGCACTCTCTCTCTTTGCCCAGCTTTATCTTCTCCACAGCACTCATTTCTACCTGGCATTACCACATGTGTCTACAGTTCCTATCTGTTTCCTTCCACCAGAACATGAGCTGCACAGGGCGGGGTCCTATTCTGTTTGCTCACTGCTGAGCCTCTAGTGTCTACAACAGCTTGTAGCAAACAGCAGGCGCTCAAATATTGGTGGGATGAATGAATGACGGCCTCCTGCCACGTACCGTACACAGTACAGAAGGTGTGTGTGATAATCCGCATACACAAAGAAGTCATCTCCAATTTTGTGGTCCAGCATGGAATGGCTATTCTGGAAGTAATTTAACACGCTCATAATGGTGCAGTTCTGGTTATATGGTGAGAGAGGGGCCAAGCAGATGTCTTGAAGGGTCACAGTCTCATTGTTGTAAGATGCAGTAATGTTTTCGATGGCTATTTGTAAGTCAAGGACCTGAAAGAAGATTTTAAAAATAAGTCCAGACACAGAGGATTTCTTTCTGCTTTTGACTAATCATTATTGCCCTGAAGGGTCAGAAATAAAGGGTATTTGGGGAAAATTCTTCCTAAGACACGGGAGAGGACAAAGGCACACCAAGGTAAAATACCTGATGGCACGAAGGCCAACTCTTAGGGACAGCAAACTGTCATGGAGACCCTGCTTAGAAGCATCCAGAGAGACAGGGGGCAACACCATTACCAGGACAGAAAGATCTCAGTGCAGGACACATGAACAGCTCCCCTCCCACCCTCCTCCAGCAGCGACCCACAGGGTCACAGAGGGGACTCTGGGGCAAACGACCAACAATATACCACCTAATGCCTTGCTCTGTACTATGATTATTTATGTATATTCCCATATTTTCTAATAGAGAATACACCGCTGGAAGAAAATGACTACGTTGTGCATCTGTTGCAACAAGCTGGAAAAAGCAACAGTCATTGGCTGGAGAAAAAATTCAGTTGAAGTCGTGGGACCATATTGATGTTTTTCAAGGTATCAGACTTTCATAGGCAATAACAATGTTTAAAGGAAAAGCCATGCAATTATTCAATCGTTCATTAAAACAAGTGGGATGCAGTTTATTCACAGATAACAGTTCTCCACGACAAGTGTGATAAGATAACGAGAAGGCTGAAAGGCCTTTGTAAGAGAATGGGAGGGACCTCATTGGAAATGCACCTCTCACCAGATGCAGGCTGGGAGCCCACATCCAGGCAACGATAAACTCCTCCCTGAAGGCAAAGCAGCAGTGATCCAGGACAGCGTAAAAGGCTTCATGCATCTGGATCCTGGCATATTCCTTTACAATTAGCCAAGGGAAAAAATTCACAAATTCCTAAGGTGAATTATAATTATATTTTGCTTCCATGGAGAAATGTTCATCCCAAGTTCAACAAGAAAGCAAACCTACTATATGAAGCAGATAGAAAAACAGTCTAGAGTGAAGTTTTCATTAGGTAAATGCCTATCATTTGCTTTCTTGGAAGTAAATGAAAAGCACCTTTACTTTCATCATGAAGAGTTTCAAGATACACCACTACACACAGCCTTAAACCCAAAGGAGAACTTCTCAGCAAGAAAAGGCCAACAATCCCCTAGGTTCCCTGGAACTGATTTCTGCACAAAGCAGATTACCTGGTGCAAAATCTCTATGTCCAGCGGAGGTCCAAAGGGCACGTCAGAGCCTGAGGGGTAGGGCTGGTAAGTGTGCGTGTTGGTGCGGGGGGCCCGGATGATAAGCTGCTCCGTGCGGAAGAAAGGCCCAAAGTGTGTGTCAAAGTACTCTTTTTCCAGGCGGGCCTGGCTGCTGGGGGCTGACCAGAGGTCAACGGGGTTGGTCGTGACCTGGACGAACACCAGGCCCGAAGAACACGCAGCAATGAAGGCCAGGGAGAAGAAAATGATGCAGCCAGGGTTTCGGACGCAGAAAGAGCCCCAGCGCGCGAAGAGCCCCCTGAGACAGCCTTCAAATGCTGCACTAACCGGGTCGCAGCAGGATGCCTCCCCTGGAAGAGCGGGAGAGGAAGGGAGGGTGGAGGTTAAGAGCCAAGCCGCTCCTGAAAGCCGAACAGGGAAAGCGTTAGCGACCCTAGCACGCGGGACTGTGCCCCCGCAAGCCCCCAGCTACCTGTCTGCTCAGGCAGCCACCCTTCCTGCCTGCCCCCGAGGGCCGCCATCCCCACCCCCCAGAGGAACAAGGCTCATAGGCTAGCCTCTGAAAGGCAAAGTTCTCCAAGCACTCTGCCCAAAGCAAGTCCCAGCAACCTCCCCTGCAACTCCTGCCCTCAGCCCGCCGACACAGCGCCTCTGCAGCTCACCCCAGCCCCTAATTACTCTCTTGCTATTGTTACTTACTTGGTTCTGATTGGCCACCCTGACTAGATTGCAAATGCCACAAAGGCAAGGGCCTGTCTTGATCACAGCTGGGGCCCTGACACAGCACAGACCCTCTCCCGGAACAGGGGCATAAACGTGTGCCGAGGAAACGAACGCTCTCATGCCAGCAAAATCCCAACCCTCACTTCAGACAAACGTACCTACCTTTGTCACAGGCATTTACAGAGAAAGCTATACTGCCACCGATGGAGGTGTACTCGGAGACAAAATACTGTTTTCTGAAAAACAAAAGCATGTAAGTACCGTCAGTGGACGTCTACAGCATGAGGCGTTCTTCCGACAGCCCCGCTCCCCCATTAAAGGCTTCCTTCCTCATCCTGCTCTCCTGCCTGTTGTCTTCTTTCCCTTAAGTGCCTTTACTCTGGGTCCCTCTGCTCACCAGTCTCAGGAGAACATGCAAGAAGGCATCAGAAGAACAAATAAAGGCTAATTTCACCTTGTAGCCCTCATTTACATTTAAAACTTTCAGGTCCTTTAAAAACACAGTAAACACTATATTGCAGTAGCAACGAGCACACCTAGTTTCTAAACACCATTCTTCAAAAGGAGCTGGGATTCCTGTAGAAGAGGTTGATGCCAGGGCTGGGGCAGGGAAAATACAAGATGAGCCTGGAACTTCCTGTGATTCTGGAGAACGGGCTTGGGGAAGGTGGGAGCATGTTAGAAAAAACACAGGAGTCAACCAAAAGGTACTCCCAATGGTTGAAACCGGAAAAATTTGAGTAACAAAATAAATTACAGTATTGGATAGAGCCCACAGAATTAAAAAAATTCCATGAGGTAAATATAACTGAATAAATTAGTAAGTAGGGGAGAGGGACAACTGCAAAGAGAAAGTCCAATTAGTGCAGAAGGAACGAGGGAAATACGGTCACCGTCAGGCAAACACGAGTAGTAACTGCAGAGAACAAGCCCCACGGACGGATGTTAAACGCAGCGGGTGACAGCGTGAGAAGTAAGGTATGGGCACAGCCTTAATGTATCTCCCCTGAGATCTTCATCAACGCCAAATGGAGACGCAGTGACCTCACAGTGGAGAAGCCCAGCAGACACCGCCCTACCTGATCAAGGTCAGCACGTCCCCGGTAGAGACACCGAGATGGTGCAGCCCTGACATGACACACCGAGAAAGACATCATTCCTGTGACACTCTTGTCAAAATCACACACAGCCTCAACGTAATCATGAGACAGTATCAGAGAAAGCCAAGTCGAGGGATATTATGCGAAATAACCGGTCGGTACTCATCCCGAGTGTCAAAGCCACAGAAGAAACGGAAAGACAGGATCTGTTGCAGGTCAGAGCAGAAATGGAGAGCACAGTAAGTTCATGCGATGTGGGACCCCGCAACAGAAAGATGGCGGCAGGGGGAAAACTGGTGAAATCTGAATCAAGGCCGTGGTTTAGCTAATGATATTTTACCAATGTTACTTCCATGGTTTTGATGATTGTATTCTATGGGGGATGCAGGTTGTAACATTCAGGGAAGTTGGTAAAGGTTACCTATAAAGCTCTGCTATTTTTGCACCTTTTGGTAAGACTAAAATTATTTCAAAATAGAAAGTTAAAAAACATACCATTCTAAATCTAGATGCATTTCTCTGAAAGGTCTATAGGACTGCATTCATAATTAGATTTGAATCAGATTTGGCTTCTAAGACTTTTTGTTGAAGAATGGGTGCTTAATGCATTGCACAGTGCTTTAAATCACTCATCATTTTGAATAAACCAATGAAACCAACTTCAAATGTCTCAACAAGCCTTTGAATGTTTACTAGGTGCAGGACAAAAGCAATTCATGGAGTGGCATTAATGCAGCTATTTCTTTCCTGGTCTAATTAACCAAGACATACCAAGTGAAAGTTAGAAATGCTTCTAATAATGCGGCTTCTTGCCCTGGAGGAAATGGGCAAATTTCCTTACCTGTAGCACCACATGGCAAAAAATGCCCCAAAAAACACAAACAAAAATGACATGTAGGTGATCCACATGATGACATACATGGCGTCCAGGCCCAAGATTCTCCAGGGGACAGAAGGGAGCGGGGGCTGCGGCCTGGGCCCACAAACCACCGAGCAGTCCTGGCAGCTGCATGGTGCCGTGACCTCGTCCACAGACTTGTCGCAGCCCTTGGTAGCATTGTTCATGGGCTCCATCCCATGGACTGAAAAATCTGCAGGGAGGATTATGTTGAATGAATATCTCAATTAAGAAAATTACAGTTTGCATTAAATTATACTTAAGCCCAATGATAAGCACACTGAAATATGTATGACACCACTGGAAGAGTGAAAGACTGGTTATTTCTGTCTAATCAAATGATTTTGCTGGTTAGTCCTGTAAAGTTTTAAGTTACCTCAAATACCTGGGCAAAGGGTCTGTTCTTGAGACCTGAGTAAACCACCTTCCCAGGGGAAGCCCTCAACTGTGCCTTATCTCCACTGAGGAACTAGTCTAATACGAGTGCAGAGCTCCTGAAAAGGCCTTTTTAACACTTTTCAGTCTTTTTATAAAACAAAACAAAAATCACCTCACTCTTTCAGTTAACCAGGGGTGGGATAAATGTTCTAGTTACCTCTCTCAGTGAAGGTAAAGTCCAGGAACTAGTCACCTGAATTTATTTTCCTATCGCAGATTATGGAACCAAACTTGGGAGCCTTTAACCCCACCTGAAAAAATGGGTGTGATGGTGAAAGGGGCCTGGCCGTTGTCCTTGTTGAACATGTACTCAATCCAGTTGGTGGCATTGCAGGCGTCGGCGTCCTTCCCACACAGGAGTCCCAGGGCTTTGACATTACTTGAGGGGGCCTCCACGTCCCGGCAGGCATTGTACATGGCTAGCAGAAGAATAAGGGAAAAGACTGAAAGGCCAGGCTCCTTTAATTCCCCAGGCGGGATCTTACCAAAGGGGTTCTAACATCAGCTCGGAAATCCATCTGCTCTGCAATCAGGAGCCGCAGGGCTGAAATGCAGGGTAGTAAACGCTAAGGGCAGGAATGAAAATCACCCCTGAAACTGGCCTATCCCCCAGCAAGTAATATCCCAGGCCAGATTCCAAGTAAATCAGATGTAATAAACAGACAGGAAAGGCTTAAGTCCTCCTCCTGCGTTGCTCACAACAGCCTGGAGAAGTATTCCTCCCACTGCAGGAAGAGCTGCACTAAGGCTGAAGGACGAGAAGCTGAGAACCACAGTTCCCTCAAAGTCAGTGAAGCTGTTTCCAGAAAACTTCAGCAGCCAGAAATCACAGTTGGACCACTAAGGAATGTACAGGGGAACACCAGTGTTAAAGCAGAGGTCACGTGGGAATGAACCTAACTGCTTTGTTTTCTGTTTTATTTTAGCCTACAAAAATATATCACACTAAGCAGGGATAATGCCAGCGACATTTTGCACCTAAGACAGCAGTAGGAATGGGTCCTGCAGTACCAGTTATATGCCAGGTCCTGCTTGTCAGAAACGTCCCCCGACTTTAAGGAGATACTTTGTAAATTCATTGTGCCTTGTTTCACTTTTGAAAGACAGTATAGCTGAAGTGATAGTTATTTTCTTTAGAAATGTAATTATTGCACTGCTTTCTGGCCTCTATCATTGCTGTTAAGAAAATCTCCAAGTGCTATTCTTCTAAAGTGATTTATATCTTTTTTTGACTTGCTTTTAAGATACCTGTCTTGGGAGTTTTATAGTTTTTCTACTTAGGAATGGATAGCTCTATTTAGCTCTATTTAGGAATGGATTTACTTTTTTTTAAACAGCTTATTAAGATAAAATTTACATTCCATATTATTTAATGTTACACCTATTTAATGTTAGAGTTTAATGAATTTTAGCCTATTCACAGGTATGTGCAACCATCAACACAATTTTAGAACATTTTCATTACCTTTAAAGAAGAAACTCGAGTATGTTTACTTTTGTAAGAAACTGTCAGAACGTCTTCCAACGTGGCCTCAGCACTTTACATTCCCACCAGCAGCAGACGGGGGTTCCTGATGCCCCACATTCTCACCAGTGTTGGGTGGGGTCAGTGTTCTCGGTTTTGGCCATTCTAATAGGTGTGGAGTGTCGGTTTAATTGGAATTCCCTAATGACATATGATATTGAGCATTTTTTCATATGCTTGTCTGCCATCCATGCTTCTTTTTTAAGAAAGTGTTCAGGATCTTTTGTACATTTTTCAGTTGGGTTGTTTGTTTTCTTATTGCTGTATTTTAAGAGTTCTTCATACATTTGGAGTAATCAATCCTACATAAGATGTCTTTTGCAAATATTTTCTTCCTGTTGGTGCTTGTCTTCTCATTCTCTGGATGTTTCCAATTTTTCACAATCACAAAAATACTAAAGTGAACATTCTTACAAGGTTCTCTCTCTTTAGAGTTTAGAGTTCCTCTGAGGCAGTCATATGTGAGTGGAATTTCTGGGATGAGGGTATATTTTTTCAATTCTACCAGGTATTGCAAAATTGCTTTCCAAATGGTTTTCAAATACTCCTACCAACTTATGGTCACCGGCAGTTAAGTATATTAAACCTTCCTATTGCTTCACATCCTCACCAATCTTAGAATTGAACAATTTTTAAATTTGCGCCAATCTGATGTGGAAGTTTGAATCTGCATTTCCCTGACTGCTCTATATAGTCATCGTATTTACAAATCTTCTCATTTATGGTTTCTGCTTTTCCTCTCTTGCCTAGAACCCTTAAAGTCCTAAAGATGGTATCTATGTTTACGTCTGAAAATTTCCAATGTTAGGATTTTTAATCTATTTTTTAATATGATATGCAAAAATTTAAAAATAATCAATTTTCTCACTCCATTTATTAACTAGCCCATCCTTTCCCCGTAATGAATTGTAACAACATAAGTGTTAACTGTTACATACTTTCCACATGCATGGTTCTGTTTCTAACAGAATGTTTCTCTCCATTCAGACAGGCTGTCTTTTATGTCACACCTTTTGGAAGCTTTATTCCTAGTAACAAAAACTTATTTTTTGTTGCTTTGGTGATTGGGAACTTTTTCTATTGGTTTTCTTTTTTACATTCTTAAATCATTACAATTAAATTTGGATGTTGCTGTCATAGTCAACAACTTTGCCGAATTCTTATTCTTTTCATTTATAGGTTGTTCTTGGGTATATTCTTTATTCAGCTGTCTAATCTGCTGTTTATCTCTTAGTCCATTTAAATGACTGTTTTTCACTAATAGGTCCAATTGGTTCTGTTTCTGATCTGTTCATTATTTTCCCCTAGTGTTTCTATTCTTTTAGAATTCTTTGATTTCAGTCATTTTCAGCAAACATTATATGGTCTTTTCCAGACTGTTCTATGATGATAGTGGCTGGGATTCCAGTTGCTAGTTGCTGCTCACTTTCCCCTAAAGGCGACCTGTTCCTTCTTAGTCACAATCTCCTCTCCTCTACCAACTGGTTTTACCCAACTCCTCTCCTCAATCCTGCAGTAATGAAGTTAAACAATTCTAGTCGACTACAACCAAAGTTACAATCATTTTTACAGAAGTAAACTTACACATGCTGAAAATTTCCATGTGGGAACTTAGAAAGGAGTTAAAGTGAATACTTTAAGGTGATTGTTTTATAGACCGTAGCTCAACAACTCCCAAATGATGCCAGTGGAACTAAAAGTTGTCATTTTCACACAGCTGACAGGACAACAAAATCGAACAACTTGATTCACTGTCCTGATACCAATTGTGAAAGAAGAGTAGTTAGAAGTTTTCTTACCATTGGCAAAACTCTCTCCAACATAGTACTGTAATTCTTCTACGTTTGTTTTCGTCTGGTTTGTAACAGGATCAACATAATCCTCAGTTGCTGTGACATTCAGAAACTGACTTTGTTGAGGGCTACAAGTCAGCTCACAAAACAGGTTCATTAGGTTATAAAAACAGGACGGACATCTGAAGGAAGAGCAAATTATATTTTCTATGATCTCACAGATAATAGGACAAACAAAAAGATGATTTAAAATAGGCAAAGAATACTTAAAATTTATTGCAAAGTGACAAATTACAAGGACATATTAAACCTGGCAATTCTAAACCTACAGCCTCATGTTAAATGAAGACACCTCTCTAAAAAAATGCCCTAATTACTACATTTTGTTGTCCAGATGTAATTTCAAAGAGGGAAAAATGTTACTCTGAATTCTGCCATTTTTAATTGAAATACATGTTTTCTTTGTCTTGAAGCTTAAGGGAATTAGAGACATATGGTGACAATTCTGATTAAGAAGAAAAATGGGAAAAAATGACATTTACACTTAGAATTTTCATTTTATAACCTAGCGAAGGGCTCTCTCTTCCAAGCTCCAGATAATCCCTAGGCCCTCTTGAAACAAGAGGATCTCCTGTGACCTGAGACGATAAAAAGGACAGCGGTGGTCTCCGGCCGCTTCAGGAGCACACAGGTTTCCAGGAGAACTGGGAGCTGTCTGCTGTTCTACAGGTTCTAAGCTTAGCCTCCTAATGCTGACTTGTTACGTGGCAAGAGAACTCCCTCTCCTCTGCGGTTCACTGTTATCTGCAGAGGCCATTGCTTCTTAGACTTGCATTCTCTCAATACAACCGGTTAAGGCTGTTCTCTACTCTGATCCAGTCCAAGCAAGCACACTCAACATAGGAAGGACAGTGGAGGTATGGCCCCAGCCTTCAAAGCCTCTGGTTTCGTGAAGGTGCAGACACCCACACTGACTCTCTTTCAGGAGTCCTATGCTTTACAGTGACAAAAATAGAAACAATTACACAATTCTAACAAAAATCACCTGTGGAATGCAGTTTTCCATCATTGTCCATGAATTATAAACCTATCCCTGTATTATTACACTTAATCTCCACAATCATCAATTTTGACAGCTGCATGATGTTCCACATATTGGCATCTTATTATTTATCATTGACAATATGGGGAAAACTTAGTAATCTTTTGCTGTTTATGGCCATAAGGTTTCACCAGGAGTAAGTGCTAAATTTTTAAATGTATTTTGAGTGAATGATGGCTCTAATCTGGCTCCATCTATTGGCCCTCTACAGGACACACTGGCCTGATTAGATTCTCAACTTTTGGTCTAATGTTATACTGCAATGTTGTCCTGAAAGAACAATTTAGGGATGGTTTTCCACTCTGTATTGCCAATCTAAACTTCTGGAAATAGGCAGGGCTTCCATAGTGGACACCGACTGTCCTGTCCCCCACAGGGAAGACTTCATTGTCCTTCCCATCCACATTTATCAGGGTAAGTGTGAAACATTCAGAAAGATATTACAATGTGCTGATCTGCAGACCACCACCAGCTTGTCTCCTGCACGTGTGAGAACTGCAGGGTATGCTGAGAACACATCTGGCATGCAGCCCTTTCCTACCCTGTCATAGAGAACAGACTGGACTGCAAACTAATTCTGACAAAACCAGCAAACTATGCAAGAATGAGCTTGGTGCCATTTACCAATGGCCAGCTGGACTGAGGACTGGGGCTCTCGCACATCACGTCACCACAGGAAGAGAGAACCGTATGCACACCAGGGGAGGTCAGGAGAGGGAGGTGATGCGGAAGACTGTAGGGATGCAGGTGTCCTGTCAGAGACATGAGTAGGGACAACGAGAAACTGCTCCTCCCTAGGCCACAGTGCAGATGCCCTTTGGGATGAAGGCATCTCAGAGGAAACCCAAGCACCAATTTCGAACGGAACTACGAAAAGAACTGTCTGAGAATTTTTACTTCATCAGAAATGATTCTTTATTTCTGAGAAGTCATAAGATTGCTTTCCATAAAATAAAACAAGAAGAACTTTTTGAAGGAAATCAGAATGTTACTAGTTCATGAGTACCTTAAATCCACTTTCTCTGTTTGCCTGAGGGTCATCCTACCTGGACAGAAACTGTAGCGGGAGCTGCAGGCTATCTTTCAGTGTCCGAAGCTGCTGGATATCACAACAGAGACTGACGTTGCCAAAGAAGAATCCTGGACAGAGTTCCTTTTGGGTGAGAAAGCATGCATATCAGAATTGCATTGTGATATAAGGACAAATATTCCTCAGTGAAATAGGTATTCTTTTCATATAATCCTTTTTAGGAACACAAGGGTAAAGACACACATTTGCAGAGTTCTTATAGAATTCTTTTAAAAGGGCATCAATTCTACTTCTACTAATAAACTAGGGATTCACAAAGTAAAAGTAGAGACATTTCAACTTTTTTCTTCTTTGGAAACTCTCTCTCTTCCCTTGACAATCATTTTACCTCTTCACAGGATTTTTAACTTTAATTTTCAACAGAATGCTGTTTACTATTTCCATGAGTCACTCCAGTGAAAATCAAATGCCTTCACTAATTCTGGTGAAAGTAGCAAGTCTAGGAGACCTGCTATTTATGTCAACTTGATTTTAGATACTGAAGCCTCTAAAACTAGTCTTTTCACCTTGATTTTTCCAGTTCTTTTCTATTATCCCTGTGTATCAGGAATGGTCAGAGAAACAGAGAACAGAGTCCTGGCAGCAGCCAAAGGCCACAGGCTTTTGACGGGAAGTGGAGGAATCAGCACAACGAGCAGAGGGCGAGGGAGTCACGGTCCCTCACAGCCCGCTCCGTTCGCAGCCTGAAATCTGGGAACCAAAAGACTAACTTCTAATATATTTTGAAGAAGCTGCAAGGAAGAACATCTGAGGTACAAAGGTCAGTCCCTAAATATAACCTGCCATTAGGAAACTTTACGAGAAAGGCATTAAGTCAGCCCAGAAAATTAAGCCTCTGGGGTTATGTTATCTCCTCTGTCTTTCTGTGCTACAGGTAAGAGTGTGGAATAAGACTTAAGCCCATTAGTTCCATATACAACCTCCCCCCAGTTCCCACCCAATCATATTAAGGTATAATTACAGAAGATCTCTGATTAGCATTTGTGCTCCCAATGCCCAAAATAATGAACTCACCTGCACTAAGTAATATCCGTCCTCCGGCAATGGTTTCGGTGGCCCAGAATATTTGCAATTGTACCTCTTATCTCCACTTGCAATTCCACACTCTCCATACCAAACACAGGACTGTGAAAACACCTACAGAAAGTCAACACAAAACTCAGCGGGTCAGGGCCTCAAGGGTAAAACAAACTTCAACAGCACAAAGTACCCACTCAACCTTCCAACGTTATCTGCAAAGTGAAGTAACAGCAAGGGACACTGGTTAGTTTAACATTTTGAAAAGTATTAATGAAAATAGACCAAAAGCCCAAAGTGGACTTGCCAAGTAAGTTAGTGAAGTAGGTAATAGAGATTAGTTATTTACATGATTTCTACTTCCTGCCAGTTCGTGGATAAGAGGAAGCTACAGTTCCATGGAAGAATCAGCGTAGAGGAAAGAAAGCAGGATAGTGCGGGTTTGCAGTTACTATGGCACTAAAATTTGTGTGCATCTGCAAAACGAAGTATGTAAGTTCTAAATAATGAAAGACGTTTCCATTAATTTAGGCTAATTAATATCGGCACATTATTAATAACACAAAGAACAAAACCACAAGCACCAAGAGACCTGAAGGAAGAAGGAACAAGAATGAACACCAGGTCCCCGAGATTTAAGCAAAAAGCAAGCAATGTGCAAACCTTAAGGAAAACCACCTCAGCAATTTTAAAAGAAAAATTTCAAATCTCTTATGTAAAGACTTCTCAAGAGCCACTCATGGCCCACATGGGAGTCACAGTCACAAGGCTGCCAGAAAGTTGGGGGGGAAGGAGGGTGCAGTGTGTCATCGCATTAGTGACAGCCACAGAGCTCCGCCAAGCTGGGCAGGGCTACAGGCTCGCACAGTTTTGCAATCATCAGTCCCACAGAGAAACAGGGTTATCAAGAAGCAATCATGGCTCCCAAGATACTGATGGAAAAGCCCCTAAAAAAGAAAAAACTGCACAGAACCAACACAGTGAATTCTCTCCAGTGGCAGAGACAGATGACCCGCATGTGGGCAAGGAGCGAAATCACTTCGTGTCGGCCCCTAGTCAAGACAGAAATCTCACCACAGGCCCCCAAGCCCTATAAAAGCATTAAAGAGAAAACAGGCAAATGGCTAGGGTGTATGGTGGAGGAATCTAAGGGTCAGGATGACTTATCTCTGAACACACCCTTGAGATACTTTAACAAAACAGAAATTTAGTCAAAACAGAAATTATGACTTACCCTATCTTGATTTGTTCAAAGTCACATGTTTAGGCCACAAGGGAGGGAAATTATACAAAGGAGGAAGTGACAAGTATTCAACAAGGTTACACGCCAAATCTTTGTTAGAAGTTGCAAAATGCCACCACCATTTTTATATAAAAAGAATCACAACTATTTCCATAAATCTTGGCATTCTAAGATTTGAATGTATGCTTCTTCCAAAACTTGGGGTTTCCAACTAAAAGGTCATTATCCATTTACTGAAGTTTGACAAGGCAAAAAAGCTGATCTGTAACTGCAGATATGACACGTACTTTAAATACAAGGCGCCCCTCCCTAGATGTCACAGGATTCTCAGCTGACCAACAGGGCCAGCAGGCCCGGGCTCTGGAGCCTTTGTGGGAACCTCCACCACCACTTTCCCTTCCACATTTTTGGCCTCACCTCTGGGTTTGTCCCTCACCTGCTCCTGCCTGTAACAGCTGCTCCACTCTCATTCTCCCTCTCATCAAACCACCCCTATTTCTCTCCAGCTGCACTTCCAGCTGTCTGCCAGATGACCCCAGGTGCTCTACATGAAACCAGTCTTTTATCCAAGGCCAACCCCCCCTTCTCAGGGTTTCAAGCACCAGGTGCTTTCCAGTCGGCCTCCAGGGGAGGCTCTCCAGTGCTGTCCCCGCACCACTCTCCTGTCCCCCCCAGCCAGAGCTCAGCAATGTCCCCAGACACAGCTGTCACTTGGCTCTTTCTGAACCATGGCTCCATAGTGTCCTGATGCTCAGAGACCTACACCACCCTTCCCACTGCCTGCGAGATGAGTTTCAGGGGCCTTGCCTGGCTCTGTTGTGCACTCTCACCTCCTACCCATACGTCCCTTCCAACCCATGCCAAGTGGGACTTGCCTGCCTCTGCACTGTTCATGCCTGCCAGCATCCCTCCCTATACTCTCTACACTCCTTACTCCCTGTCATGGCCACTCTGCAACCTCTACCTCCCCCGCGGGCCTCCTGACCTGCCCAAACACAGCCCTCCCTCCCTGAGCTCCATCACACCTGCTCCCATGAGGAAACGCTGCCACCACACCCAGTGGCCAGGCACTGGCTAGTTATCTCTGTTAACCCTAGACTGGATCTGTGGGGCCATTTTACAGATGAGGAAACTGAGGGTCACACAGGGAAAGCGGCTCATTTGGGATCACATCCAAGAAACAGCAGAACCAGACCCCACCTGAGGCCTGGCTGGCTCCGCAGGTCAGGACTTTACCCATCAAGATGACAGGCGCACCTTAGGATCTCTGGAACGTCAGGGCACACAGGCTGCCACCACACCAAGGGGACACTGTGCAGTTAAGGGCTCACGCACAGGCCACACGCTTCCTTTCTAAGCAAACCACCTGATTTCTGAAAGTAAGGTATCTGGCTGGAGGTTGCCTTTACTATGATAAAAGAACACCAGGTGCTGATTTCATATCACTAATATATCACCCGGGGAAGGAAGTATTATGCCCAATAATGAAATAAAACCCACTGATATTTGAGGTCTGACAGAGACAAAAGTGTACCTGATTAAAGGTGAGCTTAGTTCTGGGGACAGATGTTGGTGATGGCCACACAAAAGTGTGATACACTTAATGTCACTGAATTGTACACTTCAAAATGGTCAATGGTATGTGTATTTTGACAAAATAGGAGCTCAGATACCTCTCGCCATGTAAGAGCAAAGCCCCGTGGCAAGCACTAGAGAGCACTCCCTCAGTGATTATATGAGATCAAACAGCGAAGAGTGACCACCAAAGACTGCGGGCCCGAGTGCCCAGACGTCCCCAGAGTCTCTGGCAACAGGTCTTGTCAAAGCTCTGCTGAAGCACGGGGGTGCAGTGGGGTAGGGGGTGGCGGCAAGTCTAAAGAATGACAACTGACGATTCTTCAGAGCTCACCTCGTGGTCAGGGACCAGTCCTACAGAATTAGTCATAACCACAAGAACTATCTTATTTGAGCATTTAAAGTGCTTTAATTCCTAAATTCCCAACTCCTAAAATGTTAAAAAGAAATGACTGTAGATTTTATTTTAATCACAGAATCAATAGCCGCTCACCACAAATACTCAGCCGGCACAGGTGCACATGGAGTACACTGACAGCTCCCGCTCACTTCTCCGCCTCCCACCCCATTTCTCAGATTTCACCAACGCTGACGTATTAGATCTGGGTCTTCCAGGCTTTCGATTGCTCCCTGCAGGCAAACTGGTAGAGATGAATACACACAAGCACACACCAGTGCAGTAACTTTTAAAGAGCCTTTGCACAGATAAATCTTGACTTCCCTCCACCAACTGGCTCCTGGCTCTAACTGAACTGCCTGTGACTGTATTCATCTGGGTCCCAAGGCCACACTCCTTGTCTCCAGACCCACTGCTTTCTCCACAGGTTTCAATCCTCCCTTCTGACAAGTCTCACCCGACTCAATGCCTTCACTGAATGTAACCCTGCCTCCTCCCACCTGGTTCCAGCCAGGTGCAACCCTGCCCAGGGGAGCTGTCCTGGGACAGGTGGCTGGTGTCCAGGGACATCCATCCTCACTGCTCTTAGCCATGTTCTGCACCCAGAGCTCTGGAGACCTGAGCACTGTTTCTGTCACTTATACTCCACAAGCTCCCACGTGGATCCACTAGGACAGAGGTGGATAAATTTCCCTTGGAGGGCCAAATAGTGAAGATTGTAGGCTTGCGGGCCATTCAGTCTCTGTGATAAATACTCAACTTTACCTGTTGTAGCTCAAAAGCAACCACAGCCAATAGGTAAATAGTGGGTGTAGATGTGTCCCAAGAAAACTAATCACAACAACAAGCTCTGGCTGGGCCCTAACTTGCTGGCTCCTGCCCTAGATCAAGCAGAATTTCTACTTATGAGAATTGCAAGTTGTGCATATGGGGAGAGGCTGCAAAAGAATTTTCTTGCCTTTCTTTCAATTCCCTCCTAAGACTATAAAACCCTAAATGGCAGAGGCCAGTTGTAAAACATCCTCTGAAATAACTAACCATCAACTCACCATGAGTTGAAGGAGTTTAACTAGATTATGTAGCTCAGAATGAGAACTACTGGTTGTTTTGGCTTTAACCCAGAGTTTAAATTTAATCTCATAGTTACAACACTAGACTGTCTCTACTTTCAAAGGTTAGGTCATATGGATAATTCACAACGTGTTCCAGAGTTTTAACTACTGGGTAGATGACTGCACAGGAAAGCTTCTTTCAGTAGTAATAAGAATCGTTCAGGAAAGGTTAAAAACATTTTTAAAAAAAAGCCCCTTGTGCTATATGTCAGCAACTATAGCAATTGCTAACCCAACCACTAGAGCCCCACGGCAGTCCACCTTACCACATGGCGCAGCTCTGGGCATCAGGAACAGAGTCCTGCACCCCAGACTGCCTGAATGAATGCTGCACAAGTATTAACTAACTCCTATCCCAGGGCTGACTTGACACCAATTGGGCGCCAGGCACAATGTTAAGCGATTTCTCCCTCATTGCCTCATTTACTTCTCAGACACCCTATGGAGGAGTACCACAGCATTTTACTAAGGCTCGAGAGAAGATACTGAGGTCCCATGGTTCGTAAGTAACAAAACCAGAAACGGGAACCAAGATTTTGAGGGCCACGTTAGGCATTCTCCCTCCTAACCTCCAGCCCCAGCCCCAAGCTCCTGCACTGGTCCTACTGCAGCTCAGGTTGCACACAGATGAATCCGCTGATTTTGACAAGTCCCCAGAGATTAGTATACTAACTAATACTCTTAGTATTAGACATTTCTGACCTCCAGCACCCACAAGTTTAAAAACTAATTCAAAAGCCACAAGACTAAAACAAAACCATGAAAAGAAGTGGGTGGGAGTGTATCCTGTTGCAGGTTTTTTCCTATGGAATATTCACACAGTGTTGCAACTGAACAACAGGTCAGGCCAGCAGGCTAAATCCATCCTGATTTATCACTGGCTTTTGGAGTTGCCACCCTGGAGCTGGGAACATGCCTTCAATGAGATGGCTTATTGGCCAAGTGGAAGATCTGCTGAACACACACTCAACTTGGCTTGCTAAATAGGAATACCTGGTAGCAATATTTTGAATTTCAATAAATTAAGGCGTGTAAGTCAGAGGACAATGGCTCAAGCCCCCTGCCTGCCATTTACTAGCTATGTGACTTTGAAACAACTTTGAGCCTTAATCTGTAAAACAAGAAAAATAGCATCACACCTATCTTAAAGGGGTTCTATGAGGTTAAACCAAGATCAGATGTGTCCTAGCAACGGAGTACTATGTAAAAATTAGGTAACTCTTCTTTCTTCAGTTTCTTGTAGTCATTGTACAATGCCATTTTTTAACAACTTTGAGACAACTTACATACCATAAAATTCACCCTTTAAGTACACAGTTGAATGGTTTTTATTAACAATTTTTGTAGCAAGTTTTGAGTAACCTTCCCCCTATTTTCTCCAGGTTTCTTCTTGTCTACCTAGCAAGTATTAATTCACTTTCTAATAGTCATCTCAAGAATGGACTCCCCACAACATTTTGTCCCTACCTTTATTTGAGTTCACTTTGCATTGCATTGTAATTTTTTTATGTATACACCTTCTGTCCCATCAACTATGAACACAACAGGGACAGAAATGAACATTTACAAAGTACTGGGGTGCGTGTGTGTATAGTATGTGTGTGTGTGGGGGGTGTGTGTGGGTGCCTATGTTTTCTTGCCAAAACAAGACTGAAAATAAGAGGCAGTCCAAGCAAAGGAAAGAAACTAACTACAAATCTAATTCTGATCTCCACTAGCCTCTGAATCTTACCGCCTCACCTAAACCCACGAAGGCCCTATGGTTTGGCAATTCAGCAGAGTAAAAGAGCCCTGGCCATATGGGAGATGGAAAAAACATAGTTTCTACCCTCAAGGTGCTTGCAGTCTACTAGTTCAATTCAAACAATATTTCTCTGTCTTCCCACAAGCACCCTGAGAAGCACGCATCACTGTTACTGTGATTTTCCAGAAAAGGAGACTGAGGCTCTGAAGGGAATACTGGCTTGCCCAAGGTCACTCTAGTAAGAGGAAGAGTCAAGGCCCACACCCAGGTCTATGAACTCAGTCGTTTGCCAGGCAATAAATAATCCTGTGGCAGATTAAAGGAAGATTTAAGACTTCAGAGGGAAGGCATTCCAGCTGGGGGAACAGGATAACAAACGTCACGGATGATGTGGCATTTGGACTGGGCCGTGGAGGACAGGCAGAGCTCCGAGAGCAAGCAGCCCATCCCGCTGGAGAGCTGATGCCCTTCACAGAGCTGCGGGTGACAGGCAGAAGGGGCGCCTGAGATCAGATGAGAGACAGTGATCCAGGATTCCACAGTAGGTGATGTGCGACACTTAAAACACCCTTAAAGGCATCCCTTATGGGCGGAGTGGAGGGCGGGGAAGGGGTCTGCAGGAAAGAGAGGGTATTTGTCTTCCTGACCAGAGGGAGTCTTTGTTCTGGGTAATATGACAAACAGTGAAGGAATACAAAGACCTATTCAGACAGTTCTTTTCTTTCTGCCCACTCACTAAAATAAAAAACCTTTTTCCCTTGATTACTTAGGAAGATATGATCAAGGAGTAGGAGAGACTGGGAAAGATTACCCACAGTAGCTCCAGTTTCAGGTTTTTCTTCAGTGCTCTCAGGTTGTTAAACGATTCCTGATCTCCTCAAGAAAAGCCATTTTAATGGCCAAAGTCCTATGCAGACCTCTTTGTGTTATAAGTTCCTACAGAAAAAGCTTATAAAAATTAGGAGAGATATATACTATTTCTCAAAACTGCACACATTATTTGGATGACCACCAGGTTTCAAAATCATGCTGTCTAGCATGTTATTTCATCATCTGTGAAAATTAAAAATTAAGACAAGAAAAAATCCCCCCCAAATGTACTTCAGACCTTACAAAGCCGTGACAACTTTATTAGTGCCCAGGCTGAATGGAGAAGAGCTATCCCTGATAATTCTGCAGACAGACCGACACTCCCCTGCCTGTTCAGGTGTACTCAAAGTCTCTGAAGATAGGAAGGAGTTAACTTGTAAGACCACAAAGGGAGTATTTCCAGTTAAGGTTTACAGCCCTTCCCAAGGCTTCCAGGTATTTTGCAAGAGCGTCAGGGCCAAACTTTGACATACTGCAAAAATCCTAGGAGGAGAGGCACTCCTTGGCCACCAGCCTTGGAAACTACCTTGAGGGAAAAGGATTTCAGGGATAAGTTAAAGCTACTTAACAGCGTGAAGCCTGCCTATTAGATCCTGACCTAAAACTCTAGGGAAATTGAGTAACTTCTTTTAAAAGCACACAACTGGGAATTCTGGGAAGATGGCGGCATGAGCAGGGTGGTGGAAATCTCCTCCCAAAACCATATATATTTGTGAAAATACAACAAATACAACTATTCCTAAAAGAGACACCAGCAAATACAGTACAACAGCCAGGCTACAGCTACATTGTGAGAACTCAGCGCCTCATGAAGTGGGTAAGATACAAAGCCACGACCCGGCGGGACCCGGGCACTCCCCCACCCCAGCTCACCAGCAGGAGGAAAAGAATCAGAGTGGGGAGGGAGTGGAAGCACAGGACTGCTAAATAACCAGCCCTGGTGATCTGCACCGGGAGCAGCACAGACACACATCGCATGGTGTACTGGAGATTAGAGACACGGAAGGGCAGGATCTGAGACAGAGACTGAGGGCGGGTCTCCACAGCCGTCTCCCCTGGGACAAAAGAAAAGAGGGTGCTTTTATAAAAATCTTAAAGAGACAGGGCCCAATAGTGGAACAAAATCATCCCAGCGCACTCAGCCCAGCAGGCTGGAATCTTGAGGAATTTCAGGCCCCCTAACCGGCTGCCGGGTAAAGCAGCCCCACCGAAGCCCCTCACAGAGATAAGCAGCCTGCCATTCATTCCCCCTGACCGGCACTGCAAATGGTCCGGCGGATCTGCCACACCTGCAGCCCCGCCCACAGCAGCCACACAGAATCTCCTCCCAGAGGGGGCGCAGCTAACCAGGAAGGGCCGCGGAAGCCAGAGCAAGGTCTGGAAGGCACCAAAAGGCACAGAACGCACCCAGCGTGGCTGAAAACCCCTGCAGAGCTCTAGGCTAGCCTGAGGGCAACACCACACACTACAGCTCAGGGGATTATCCCAGAGACTGCCTCCCGGTGTGTGGGTAACCAGCACAGGCTGCGCAGAAGGGCAAGGAGAACAACAAGCAGGAAGGGACTTTGGTCTCCCAGCTGACACATGTGGCACTTGCCTGCGACCACTTCTATCGCCATGAAAAGACAGAAGAATATGTTCCAGTGAAGGATCACCCACACAACCCCAGAGAGAGAGCCTGCTGGGATAGATTTAAACATTCTTCCTGAAAAAGAATTCGGAATAAAAACCATAACCATGCTGATGACCCTACAGAGAAATACGCAAGAGCTAAGGCAGGAAGTCAGGAGAGACATTACAGAAATGAAACAATCGATTGACGGACTCAAAAGAAGACTGAACAAGGTACAAGAGACTGTTAATGGAGTAGAAATCACAGGAGTACAGAGAAGCTGAGGCAGACAGAGACTAAAGGATATCTAGGAGTGAAAGAGTATTAAGAGAACTGTGTGTCCAATCCAAAAGGAACAATATTCACATTATAGGAGTACCAGAAGAAGCAGAGAGAGAAAAAGGGATAGAAAGTGTCTTTGAAGACATATTTGAGGAAAATTTCCCCAAGCGGGTAAGGAAATAGTTTCTCAGACCATGGAAGCCCATAAATGTCCCAACACAAGGGACCCAAGGAAGACAACATCAAGACATATAATAATTAAAATGGCAAAGATCAAAGACAAGGACAGAGTATTAAAGGCAGCCAGAGAGAGAAAAAGGATCACCTACAAAGGAAAACCCATCAGACTATCATCAGACTTCTCAAAAGAAACCTTACAGGCCAGAAGAGAATGGCATGATATATTTAACACAATGAAACAGAAGGGCCTTGAACCAAGAATACTGTATCCAGCATGATTATCATTTAAATTTGAGGGAGGGATTAAACAATTCCCAGACAAGCAAAAGTTGACGGAACTTGCCTCCCACAAACCACCTCTACAGGATATCTTAAAGGGACTGCTCTAGATGGAAGACTCCTAAGGCTAAAAAGATGTCACCAGAGAAAATAAAATCATACCAAAGAAAGTAGACCATCCAAATACTAACTAAAGGCAAAAAATAAAATCAATTATCCACAAAAACAGTCAAAGGAAATGTAAAAGAGTACAGAATAAAACACCTAGCATATAAAGAATGGAGGAGAAAGAATAAGAAGGGAGAGAAATAAAGAATCATCAGACTGTGTTTATAATAGCTTAACCAGAGAGTTAAGTTAGACTATTAGATAGTAAAGAAGCTACCCTTGAACCTTTGGTAACCACGAATCTAAAGCCGGCAATGGCAATAAGTACGTATCTATTGATAATCACCCTAAATGTAAATGGACTGAATGCACCAATCAAAAGACATAAAGTAATAGAATGGATAAAAAAGCCAGACCCATCTATATGCTGATTACAAGAGACTCACTTCAAACCCAAAGATATACACAGACTAAAGGTGAAGGGATGGAAAAAGATATTTCACGCAAACAAGGGGAAAAAATCAGATGTTGCAGTACTTATATCAGACAAAATAGACTTCAAAATGAAGAAAGTAGCAAGAGATAAAGAAAGACATTACATAATGATAAAGGGGGCAGAACAACAAGAGGATATAACCATTATAAATATATATGCATCCAACACAGGAGCACCAACATATGTGAAACAAATACTAACAGAATTAAAGGAGGAAATAGAAAGCAATGCATTCATTTTAGGAGACTTCAACACACCACTCACTCCAAAGGACAGATCAACCAAACAGAAAATAAGTAAAGACACTGAGGCACTGAATAACACACTAGAACAGATGGACCTAACAGACATCTACAGAACTCTACACCCAAAAGTGGCAGGATACACATTCTTCTCAAGTGCACATGGAACATTTTCCAGAATAAAACACATACTAGGCCACAAAAAGAACCTTAGTAAATTAAAAAATATTGAAGTTCACCAACCAACTTCTCAGATCACAAAGGACAAAAACTAGAAATAAATTGTACAAAGAAAACAAAAAGGCTCACAAATGCATGGAGGCTTAACAACATGCTCCTAAATAATCAATGGATCAATGACCAAATTAAAACAGAGATCAAACAATATATGGAGACAAATGACAACAACAGCACAAAGCCACAACTTCTGTGGGACGCAGCAAAGGCAGTTCTAAGAGGAAAGTATATTGCGATCCAGGCCTATTTAAAGAAGGAAGAACATTTCCAAATAGTCTAAAGTCACAATTATTGAAATTGGAAAAGAAGAACAAATGAGGCCCCAAATCACCATAAGGAGGGACATAATAAAGATTAGAGAGGAAATAAATAAAGTTGAGAAGAATAAAACATTAGAAAACAATGAAACCAAGGGCTGGTTCTTTGAAAAAATAAACAAAATAGATATACCCCTGGCCAGACTTATTAAGACAAAAAAGAGAATCTACACACATAAACAGAATCAAAAATGAGAAAGGAAAAATCACAAAAGACCCCACAGAAATACAAGAATTATGAGAGAATACTATGAAAATCTATATGCTAACAAGCTGGAAAACGTAGAAGAAATGGACAATTTCTTAGAGAAATACAACCTTCCAAGACTGAAAAAGGAAAAAACAGAAAACGTAAACAGACCAATTACCAGCAATGAAATTGAATCGGTAATCAGAAAACTACTCAAGAACAAAACCACTGGGTGAGATGGATTCACCGCTAAATTTTATGAGACATATAGAGAAGAAATAATAACCATTCTCCTTAAAGTTTTCCAAAAAATAGAAGAGGAGGGAATACTTCCAAACTCATTCTATGAAGCCAGTATCACTCTCATACCAAAACCAGGCAAAGACCCCACCAAAAAAGAAAATTACAGACCAATATTCCTGATGAACATAGATGCAAAAATACTCAACAAAATCTTAGCAAACCGAATTCAAAAATACATCAAGAGGATCATACACCATGATCAAGTGGGATTCATCCCAGGGATGCAAGGATGGTACAACATTCAAAAATCCATCAACATCATCCACCACATCTACAAAAAAACAAAAACCACACGATCATCTCCATAGATGCTGAAAAAGCATTTGACAAAATTCAACATCCATTCATGAAAAAAACTCTCAACAAAATGGGTATAGAGGGCAAGTGCCTCAACATAATAAAGGCCATATATGACAAACCCACAGCAACATCATACTTAACAGCAAGAGGCTGAAAGCTTTTCACCTAAAATCGGGAACAAGACAGGGATGCCCACTCTCTCCACTGTTATTCAACATAGTACTGGAGGTCCTAGCCACAGCAATCAGACAAAACAAAGACATACAAGGCATCCAGATTGGTAAAGAAGAAGTCAAATTGTCACTATTTGCAGATGACATGATACTGTACATAAAAAACCCTAAAGACTCCACTCCAAAACTACTACAACTAATATCTGAATTCAGCAAAGTTGCAGGATACAAAATTAACACACAGAAATCTGTTGCTTTCCTATACACTAACGATGAACTAACAGAAAGAGAAATCAGGAAAACAATTCCATTCACAATTGCATCATAAAGAATAAAATATCTAGGAATAAACCTAACAAAGGAAGTCAAAGACCTATACACTGAAAATGACAAGACACTCCTAAGAAAAATTAAAGAGGACACTACCAAATGGAAATTCATCCATGCTCTTGGCTAGGAAGAATAAATATTGTCAAAATGGCTATACTACCTAAAGTAATCTACAGATTCAATGCAATCCCTATCAAAATACCAACAGCATTCTTCAATGATCTGGAACAAATAGTTCTAAAATTCATATAGAACCACAAAGACCCCGAATAGCCAAAGCAATCCTGAGAAGGAAGAATAAAACAGGGGGAATTATGCTCCCAGACTTCAAGCTCTACGACAAAGCCACAGTAATCAAAACAATCTGGTATTGGCACAAGAACAGACCCACAGACCAGTGGAACAGAATAGAGAGTCCAGACATTAACCCAAACATATATGGTCAATTAATATACGATAAAGGAGCCATGGATATACAATGGGAAAATGACAGCCTCTTCAACAGTTGGTGTTGGCAAAACTGGACAGCTACATGTGAGAGAATGAAACCGGATTACTGTCTAACCCCATACACAAAAGTAAACTCAAAATGGATCAAAGACCTGAATGTATGTCATGAAACCATAAAACTCTTAGAAAAAAACACAGGCTAAAATCTCTTGGACATACACATGAGCAACTTTTTCATGAACATACCTCCCTGGGCAAGGGAAAGAAAAGCAAAAATGGACAAGTGGGACTATATCAAGCTGAAAAGCTTCTGAACAGCAAAGGACACCATCAGTAGAACAAAAAGACATCCTATAGTATGGGAGAATATATTCATAAATGATGTATCCGATAAGGAGTTGACATTCAAAATATATAAAGAACTCACGTGCCTCAACAAACGAAAAGCAAATAATCCAATTAAGAAATGGGCAGAGGACATGAATAGACACTTCTCCAAAGAAGAAATTCAGATGGCCAACAGGCACATGAAAAGATGCTCCACATTTCATCAGAGAAATGCAGATTAAAACCACAATGAGATATCACCTCACACCAGTGAGGATGGCCAACATCTAAAACACAAACAACAACAAATGTTGGCGAGGATGTGGAGAAAAGGGAACCCTCCTACAATGCTGGTGGGAATGTAAACTAGTTCAACCATTGTGGAAAGCAGTGTGGAGGTTCCTCAAAAAACTCAAAATAGAAATACCATTTGACCCAGGAATCCTACTCCTAGGAATTTACTCTAAGAATGCAGCAGCCCAGTTTCAAAAAGACAGATGCACCCCTATGTTTATTGCAGCACTATTTACAATAGCCAAGAAATGGAAGCAGACTAAGTGTCCATCAGTATATGAATGAATAAAGAAGAGGTGGTATATATACACAATGGAATATTATTCAGCCATAAGAAGAAAACAAATCCAGACATTTGCAACAACATGGATGGAGCTAGAGGGTATTATGCTCAGAGA
>JAQQAC010015530.1:8584880-8714061 GCA_029783875.1 Phataginus tricuspis | reverse complement strand
GATGAATGGATAAAGATGAGGTGGTATATATACACAATGGAATATTATTCAGCCATAAGAAGAAAACAAATCCAGACATTTGCAACAACATGGATGGAGCTAGAGGGTATTATGCTCAGTGAAATAAGCCAAGGGGAAAAAGACAAATATCAAACGATCTCACTCATATGTGGAGTATAAGAACAAAGAAAAAAACTGAAGGAACAAAACAGCAGCAGACTCACAGAACCCAAGAATGGACTAACAGTTAGCAAAGGGAAAGGGACTGGGGAGGATGGGTGGGAAGGGAGTGATAAGGGGGAAAAGGGGTCATTACGATTAGCAGACATAATTTATGGGGCTACATGGGGAGGGCTGTACAACTCAGAGAAGACAAGTAGTGATTCTGTAGCATCTCACTACACTGATGGACAGTGACTGTAATGGGGTATGTGGTGGGGACTTGATGAAGTGAGGTGTTTAGTAACAATGATGTTGCACATGTAATTGTAGATTAACAATACCAAAAAAAAAAAAAGTACACAACTGCTACTATTTCTTGAGTTGTCAGTATACTGATAAGGTCTGTCCATAGGTTATGTTACTTAATAACCCCATAACACTGTGAGATACTGTTTATCTTCAAAAAAAAACTGAGGCTTAAAAGAATAAGGTTCTCAAAGCCACAGAGCTAGTGAGTAGTCTACCCACTGATCCCATTCTAAACCATCTCTGCTTGATTTCCTCTGCCTCCCTCCCAACCAGGCACCAGTTGTGCGCTCTTCACAAGCTCACACTGCTAGGGTCCCCCACCTTCGCCCATGTACACATATGGGAGGAGGGAACCGTTGCTCTTCTCCTGGCTCCGGGGCCCTTCCTGGGTCTGCATCACCTACCACTTCTAGGACTACCCAAAAGTTCAAGGAGAGGTTTTTCTAGTCCCTTATCTGCCCCCCCTGTGATTCACTACCCCTCATTACTGGCATGCCTTGAGGGGGTGGAAGGACACAGATCCCCAGAGTGTCACTCTTCCATCCTGACCTTGTTTAATCAGCCCTGTATTCTTAGATATCCCCCCACCCACTGACCATCACAGTTGTAGAAAACTGTAAACACAACAACAGTGAATCTAGCTAAAGGTTTGTCAATTTTGTTTATCTTTTCAAAGAAAAGCCCTTCCTTTCACTCATCTTCTCTATTGTCTTTTTAGTCTTTAGGTCATTTTTTTCTGCTCTGATCTTCATTACTGTCTTCTTTCTACTAATTTTGGGGTTTTGTTCCTTCTCTTTCTGGTCCCTTTTGGTGTAAAGTTAGACTGTCTGAGATTTTTCTTGTTTCCTGAGGTAGACCTGTATTCCTATGACTTCTCTTGTAGAACCACTTGTGCTGCATCCTACAGATTTTGATATGTTGAGTTTCTGATTTAGTTTGTCTCTAAGTACTTTCTGATTTTTCCTTTGATTTCTTAGATGACCCAGTTGTGTAGCAGCATGATTTTTAACCAACATTTTTGTGTTCTTCCCCATGTTCTTCTTGTAATTCACTTCCAGTTTCATACCACTGTGGTGAGAAAAGATGCTTGATATGATTTTAATTTTCCTGGAATTATTGAGACCAGTTTTGTGGCTCAACATGTGATCTGTCCTGGACAATGTTCCACATGCACTTGAGAAGAATGTGTATTCTACTACTTTTGGATGGAATGTTCTGTACATACCCATTAACTCCATCTAGTCTATTGTGCCATTTAAGGCTGAAGTTTCCTCATTTATTTTTTTGTCTGATGATCTATCCATTGATGAAAGTGGGGTATTAAAGACTATTATTGCATTGCTTTCTATTTCTCTCTTTATATACTTGCTTTATATATTTTGGTGCTCCTAGATTATGTACATATATATTTATAAATGTTACATATACTTGCTGGACTGATCTCTTTATTATTAGGTAATGCCCCTTCTTGTCTTTTATTACAGTCTGTTTTAAAGTTTATTTTGTATGGTATGAGTACAATTACTCCAGCTTTCTTATTATATTTATTTGAATGGAATATCTTTTTCCATCCCTTCACTTTCAGTCTGTGCCCAGCTACGAAAGAAAGAGCGGAATCAAAATCAGAAATGAAAGAGAAGTTATAACCGGTACTACAGAAATCCAAAGACTCATAGAGACTACTATGAACAATTATACACCAACAAGCTGGACAACCTAGAATAAATGGATAAACTCCTAGAAACATACAATATTCCAAGACTGAATCATGAAGAAATAGAAAGTCTGAATAGACCAATTACTAGTAAAAAGACTGAAATAGCAATCCAAACCCTTCCAACAAACAAAAGTTCAGGACCAGATAGCTTCACTGCCAAATTCTACCAAACATTCAAAGATGTTTAAAGCTGTCCTTCTCAAACACTTCCTAAAAATTTAAGGTGGAAAAGCTTCCAAATACATTTTACAAGGCCAGCATTGCCTTTGTACCAAAACCAGGAAAGGGTATCACATACAATAAAAAAAAGAAAATTGTAGACCTATATCCCTAATGAACACAGATGCAATAATTCTCAACAAAATATTAGTAAACCAAATCCAACAACACACTAAAAGCATTATACACCACAATCAAGTGGGATTTATTCAAGGGATGTGAGAATGGTTGACCACTAGTAAATCAACATGATACATTACATTAACAAAATGAAAGATGAAAATTGTGATCATCTCAATAGAGGCAGAAAAAGCATTAAAAAAATTCAACATCCATTTATGATAAAAACTCTCAACAACATGGCCATAGAGGAACATACCTCAACATAACAAAGGCCATGTATGATAATCCTACAGCTAACATCATACGCAATAGTGAAAAGTCGAAAACTTTCCTCTAAGAACAGGATGCCCACTGTCACCACTTTCTATTCTATGTAGTACTAGAAGTCCTAGCCACAGCAATTGGGTAAGAAAAAGAAATAAAAGGCATCCAAGCTGGGAAGTATAACTGTCACTATTTGCAAAAGACATGATACTATATACAGAAAACCCTGACATCTCCACCAAAAAAACTGTTACATCTAATAAATGAATTCGGTCAAGTTACAGGACATAAAATTAATGTACAGAAATCTGTGGTGTTTGTATACACTAATAACAAAATATCAGAAAAAGAAATTAAGAAAACAATCCTCTTCAATTACACAAAGAGAATAAAATACCTGGGAATAAATTTAATCGTGGTGATAGACATGTACCCTGAAAATTATAAAACCTGATGAAAGAAACTGAAAATGACACAAATAAATAGAAAGTTATCCCATGCTTATGGATAGGAAGAATTAATATTGGTAAAATGTCCATACTAGCCAAAGCAATCTACAGATTCAATACAATACCTATCAAAAAACCAATGGCATACTTCATAGAGCTAGAACAAGTAAGTCTAAAATTTGTACGGAACCACAAAAGATGCCAAAAAGCCAAAGCAATCTTGAGAAAGAAGAACAAAGTTGGAGGTATAAAACTGGAGGTATCACACTTCCTGATTTCAAACTATACTACAAAGCTACAGTAATCAAAAATAGTATAGTTTTGGTACAAAATAAGCATACAGAAATAAATGGAACAGAACTGAGAGCCCAGAAATAAACCCACACATATAAGGACAATTAATCTACAATAAAGGAGCCAAGAACATTCAGAAAGGATAGTCTCTTCAATAAATGGCATGGAGAAAATTTGACAGCTGTAAACAAAAGAATTAAACTAGAACACTATCTTATACCATGCACCAAAATGAACTCAAATTAAAGACTTTAATGTAAGACCTGAAACCATAAAAACTCCTAGAAGAAAAGTTAAGGTGTTAAGCTCGACATCAATCATTGACATCTTTGTAGATCTCACTCCAAGGCAAAGGAAACAAGAACAAAAATAAATGAGAATACATAAAACTAAAAAGCTTCTAAATAGCAAAGGAAACCATCATCAAAACAAAAAGGCAACCTACTAAATGGTAGATGTTTGCAAATCTTTTGTCTGATAAGGTGTTAACATCCAAAATATTTAAAGAACTCATACAACTCAACAAGAAAACAACCGGATTTTAAAAAATGGGTAGAAATAGACATTTCTCCAAAGAAGATACACAAATGGCAACAGCACATGGAAATATTCTCAACATTACTAATTATTAGGGAAATGCAAGTCAAAACCACAATGAGGTATCACCTCACACCTGTTAGAATGGTTGTGGGTAAAACTGCAGTATTTCCAGAATCTCTAGTCTGGCCTTTGTGCATCTCCATATCAATAGGTGTTTCCAAGGGGTGGAGAGAAGTAGTCCATCTCCATATCAATACATGATTACAAAGGGGGCAGAAAGCAAGTGGGCACCTGGAGAGGTATTTTGGGGGTCCTTTTGCAGTCAGGTCACAAAAGACACAGGCAAGCACAAGTAGATGACTGCTTATAGGCAATAAACTAGTTTCCCCCCACTTAATTTCTCCCTTTGATTGATTCAGGCTTCAAAGGTTATTTGCCCCACACCACGAACATATTCCCCACCCACCCCTGCATCCCCCACCAGAATTACAATGGTTATCATCAAAAAGACAAGAAATAACAAGTGTTGGTGATGATGTGGAGAAAAGGAACTATCCTGTGCTGTCAGTGGAATTGTAAATAGGTGCAGCCCCTATGGAAAACAGTATGGAGGTTTCTCAAACAAGACTATAACTACCATATGAACAGCTATTCCACTTCCGGGTATTTATCCAAAGAATATGAAAGAATTGAAAGAATATGATTAAAAAAAGAATATGAAAACACTAATTCAAAAAGATATATGCACCCCTATGTTCACTGCAGCATTATTTACAATAGCCAAGATTCAGAGACAATTTAAGTGTCCATGGATAGATGAATGGAAAAAGATGTAGCATAGTTATACAACAGAATACCACTCAGCCATAAAAAGGGAAGAAATCCTGCCGTTTGTGACGGTTGAATGGATCTTGAGAGCATGACACTAAGTGAAGTCAGATGAAGAAAGACAAATACCGTATGATCTCACTCATAGGTGACATCAAAACAAAGAAAAACAAGATAACAAACAAAAACCAATTCACAGATTCAGAGAACAGACTAGAGGTTACCCAGAAGGGAAGGAAATTGGGGCGGGGGTGAGAAATGGGGGAAGAGAGTCAACTGTATGGTGATGGATGGCAACTAGACTTGTGGTGGTGATCACACTGTAAACAGATACTGAATTATAAAGCTGTCCATATCTATCTATCTACCTACCTATCTATAAGTGAGGCACTCATGCGCAAGGCTACTAAACCAAGGAAAAGGTGAGCTGGGAGTTAGGACACCCAGGGAGTCAGGATGTGGAGGACTTCCAGGGCCCACCCTGTAGCTAGCTAGTATTGTGACAAGGGGAAATCAGCTATCCCTGATGGGCTTCAGTTTCCACATACAGAAAAGGGAGTTAGTAAGGAGGAGCTTGCAGTCTCTAGAAGACCAAGCTGACTAATGTCAAGTACTTATTAGGACTGTTCCAATTTTTTGTGGTTTAGTAGTGTAGTTATTATCTGTCAACACAGAATGATGTTATGGAATTATCGAATGTATTCTCAATGCTCTTTCATCCTGGTGACTCATTTACATTACGATTAGGATTTGTGCCTTTTTATCCCCTTCACCTGTTTCACCCACCCAACCTCCTCCCCCATGGTAAGTACCAGTCATTTCTCGGTGTCTATGGCCCTGAGGACTGTTACAATTTGGTGCTTGACGACTTGTTCGCTTTCTTTACCCTCCCCTCCCACACTACCCTTAGGGATGGAGGAAACAGTCCTATCTTCTCAAGGAATTTGTAAAGAGTTCGTGTGCAAATGGAATAATTTTTTTTTTTGGAAAAAGCAGGTTAAATAAATAAGATCCCTATCTTTCTCCACCCACTCACCTCCTTCCCTGGGATCCCACACCCTTTACAAACCTAGAAATTAGGTGCCCACAGCTGACATAGCTCAAAACAGGTCAAACAAGCAGCTCCCAGTTGCCACCCCCTTCCAGACCAGAGAAAAGTGCGTGGCGGGAGAAAGAAACCCGAGAGGTCGGGGGAGACCTCTGGGGCTCCACCGCGACACAAACTGCCCCGGACCGGCTGGACCCGCGCCGGAGAACGGGCGCCCGAACTACGGCGCCGCCCTCCGCGACCGGCGGTGCCCACGTCCCCGACAGCGCGGCAGGGTCGCCGGCGGCCGCTCACCTGCACCGGACACAGCAGCAGCAGGAGGAGGCCGAGGGCCGGGCCGTGCGCGCTCATGCTGCCACGGCGCGGGTCTGCGACGTCGGCGGGACTCGACTTGCTGACCTCGGAGTCCCGGGCGGGCTCTGGACTCCGCGCGGGTTGAGGGAGGGAAGGAGCAAGCGCCGGCGGCGAGCGGCGGGCAGCAGGCGCAGGTCCGGAAGGAAGATGACGATGCCGGCTCCTCCCTTTGTGGGCGGGCTCAGGCCGGGGGCGGGGCTGGAGGCACCGCCTCCCAGCCCCGCCTGCGGCCCTTAGGATAGCGGCGTTGGAGCGAGGACTCCAAAACCCGGCTGCTGACCTTTTGGAATCTGGCCTGGGAATATTTCTGGACTTGTACTCAAAGTGTGTTGTTTTGGTGCTTCAATTCTTTTCTCTTCTTTCTGTCTTTGCTGGGCTGGAGACCGTGGGCTAGGTGTAAGCAAATGGGAGTGCTTGGGGACTGCTTTCCCAACTAAGACCCCACTCCTCTGCGGAATGTGTGTTTATCTCAGTGGCGATTAGCACCGCGAGCACGTTCTCCCACACCAGTGACTCTACCTACAGGGACACGAGCCTGGGCGCTTCAGCGAAGCCCGGGGCGGGGCCGCGTGGTGGCCTGATCCGAGAGGCGAGAGGCGAGGGGCGGGGCCCGGTGGGCGGGGCCCCCGAGGCAGCCAATCTCGGGTTTTCGTCCGCTCGCCTCGCTCGGGAGAGCGCTGGAGCCGCGCAGCGACCCGGCTGGGAGAAGACCCAGGGGAAGTTTGACCCAGAAGTGGAACCAAAGTCCATTTTTAAGCTCCACGTGAACTCAAGTAACGCACAGATAGAGAAGCATCTTCGTTTTTGAGCCTTCCACTTGTTATTATCTTTTTTGGTCCTGCACTTATTTTTATCATATGTATTTCTGGTTAACATTTCCCCTCAGATTTCAATTACTGAGACCAGCCAAAAACACCAGTCATTTTCATTTTAAAGTTAAGGGAGTGGAGGCAAGGATCTTTTCTCGACAGTGGAAGCCAATTGCAATGAAAAGACTAAATATCCAGCCGTGGCAATGATCAACCCCAATTCAAGGTAGAACCGTGATGCAGGTGATCCCTACCCTAAAACAGCTGTTTCTGTTACTGTCCGGCATCCCCCCGCCTCCTCAGCCCTCAGGCGCCCACCTGGCTGACTGGGCACTGAAGCTCTGGGGATTTCCCCTGGACCTTCAGCCCTAGATCTTGCACAGCGGCCTTCTGGCTCTCCGGGCCCTCATCCAGCTGTGTGCTCTCTCCTGGTTGTCTGACTGAGATAAGGTAGTCTGTTTTATTTCTCCAGAACCCAGGGTGTTGTCGCTGAACCAGCAATATCAGCGACACGCAGGAACTTGTTAGAAATGCACATATTCAGGGTCCACCCTAGGCCCACTGAATCAGAAAGTCTGGGGATGAGCCAGGCTCTTGGGATTTTACCAAGCCCTCCAGGATGTTCCAGTGCACTCAGATTATAGAATGACTGCTGTAATTATTCCTTGGATCCCAGTAGGTTAGTTACCTTTCCAGTTGTAGCTAAGTCTTTAAGGGAGAAAAGCCAAAACCTTTACTAAATAATTAACTTGAGTAAAGGAAATTTCAAGAATCAGATGAGAGATTTCTGGGAGGGCAGAAATTTTGATGCCCGCAAATTATGTCCCCTATTCACCAAAACAATAACAAAAAGATTTGTTAACCATTTTTTTTCTGGTTCTGTCTTTCCAACAGCTTCAACAATGCCCCAAACCCTAGAAAATATTTTTAAAATACACTATTTCTTAGAGAAATGCTTTTTGCTGATAACAAAGTAATCCATACTTACAGTAGAAACTTAGAAAATATGCAAAAGTTTAGAGGCAAAAATACAAAATCATTTATAATTCCACCTTTATGGATAATCCATGTGACATTGTGGTTTATTTTCTCCTTCTGTGAAGATGGTTTTAACATGGTTGAGATCCAAAGACAGACTTTGTGTGTGTTTGTTTAAATAATATTCAATATCACCATCATAAACACCATTCAACATTGATTGCATAATAAAGGACAAAACAAGAGGGAAAATGAAATTATTAAATGTGCATCCTTATAAGTATGCAGAAATATCTTTCCAAAACTATGCATTTGAAGACATGAATATAATATTTGGATTTTTCAACACATGGGAACATACTGTACAGTTTGCAGCTTGCTTTTTTACATTTAGCAGTATGCTTTTCTGCCTCACTACTTTTACTAGCTCTATAGGATTTCATAATGTTTGTATAACATTTCTGGATGATGTAGGCCAGTCTCAGAGCAGTGACTAAGTCAGTCATATATAGTTCACCACCAGGTATATTCAAAATAACTCAAGTCTCAAATTGCATTTCTGATACATATGAAGGGTTTTTGTATGGTTCCAGTAATACTGCAAGAATTCACCTTTCTTCTTCCATATACTTCCTCACATTCCTGAGCTTCTCTGGATTCCACAAAGCTTTGCATCTTTCAGTGTCCTCCGCTTTCTTCAAGATACTGTGTCACAAAACTCTAAAAGCTATTGAACATTTACCTTAGGGAGGGAGATGGGAAATTTGACCCAAGACAAAATTCTCTTTACTTAGCAGATGGAAGGGGAAGGCTAGAAATACTCATGCTAATAGTTTTTCATCCATCACATAATTTATTTAATCAATCTCCTGTTGAACATTTGGTTTTCACTTTGTTACTGGAAACGATAATGTAATGAACATCCATGTACTCAAATCTTTGTAATCATACACATATGGAACTGTTGGAGAAACATAAAAACTGTTGGCTCAAAAAGATATGTGTGTTTTAATCTTCATTCTTGCCAAATTGCCCCCCAAAAAGATTGTACACCTTTGCTAACAATATATGGAAGTGCTTGATTACCACCTCCTTGCCAACATGAATCTTTGCTATTCTGATAGGTGAATTTGACATTTGTGATTTTACTTAATTTATTTCTTGTAGTAAACAATTGTGATGCTTTAACTTGTATTTTATTAATTGCGAGTGAGATTAAGAATCATTTTATACATTCATAAATACCTTTTTCTGTGTTTTCATTTTCTATTAGATTTTCTTTTCCATATTGTTTTGCACAAGCTCTTTATTAAATGAACCTGTTGGTCTGGCATATGTGTTTCTGATACTTTTATTAATTAACTAGTTTCAGAGTTATAAAAATTATTCTGTATTTTTCTCTAGAATTTTAATGACTTCATGGAAAAACTGATTCATCCAGAATTATTTAGCTGTAAGAAGCGACGTAAAGACCCAGCTCCCCTCCTCCCCCAGAGCCTAAGTAATCACATGGACACCTGCCCTTGTTAAAATAAATCATTGGTTTTTGTGTTGCCACATCTAATGACAGCTCTTTTGCTCTCATCTCACTAGACTTTTTAGTAGCATTCAGAACAGATGATCACACTCCCATAAAACATGTCTTTCATTAACCCTCATTCCCCTGGGTCACCTCATTGACTAAGCATCGACAAAATCTCATCTTCTAGGCTAGGGATGTGATGTGAGCAGTATATTCATGTCAATCAACTTTCATTACAACAAAATAACTTTGATGTCTACTAATGTAGAAGCTTTTTTTTTCTTCCTGTTGCTGACTTGGAAACTTCAAAGTAGGTAGTAATTCAAGAAAAAAGAATGCCCAACTACTGCACGGATTGCAAGTTTGCCTAGTTTCTAACTTGAAACTGAAGTTGAACAATAGGAAATGAAGAAGAGCTGGGTCTCTGGGGTGGGGGGGTCCTAAGATGCAACCAGCTGCACCCGGTGCCTTCTGAGCCGGTTGCTGACCGGGCTCACAGTTCTGTCTGCTGCTTACTCTTTTTTTCCTGCTTTCCCCTCTTGTATTGGTCAGCTCAGGCTGCCATAACAAAATACCACAGCCTGGGTAGCTTAATCACCAAGAATTCATATTTCATGGTCTGGAGACTGAAGAGTCCAAGGTCAACATGCTGGACAGTTCAGTTTCTGGCGAGGGCCTCCCTCCCAACTGGTCAGCCACCTTCTCACCATGTGCTCATGTGGCCTCTCCTTGGTGCACGTGTGTTTGTGTGTGTGTGTGTGTGTGTGTGTGTGTGTGAGAGAGGGAGAGAGAGAGAAAGAGAGAGAGAGAGAGAGATCTGCCTCTCTTCCTCTAAAGCCACCAGTTCTGTTGGATTAAGGCCACACCCTCATGATCTCACTTAACCTTAACTACCTCCTACAAGCCCCATCTCTGAATTAGCTAACATTGGGGGTTAGGGCTTCAAGATGTGAACCTGGGGGCATGCAGTTCAGTCCACAGCACCCCTCCTTCTGCTCAGGGTTTCATTATGACTTTTGTGGGCCCTAGGTACCTGCCTTTGGGGGCCCCTTCCTCCTTCCAAAATGACCACTTACAATTATATTTTACCACTGCATTGGTATAAAGACAAATATAATACAGGCTGGCTTCATTATTATATGTTCATTATTATCATAGTTTTATTTTTATTTTAAAAGAAATTAAAATGAGAAATTTTCATGGGATCTTAAAAGTATCAGAGGTCCCAGGTACTATGTCTGCTGTGCCTAGTGGGGAAGTCGGCTCCATTTTTGCTGCTAAGGTCCAGGCCCAGCATCTGGAGCTGGTTCTAAAAGAAGCACCTGTGGCCAGTAGGAGGCTGTCCAGGTGAACACAGGGAACAGGGGTCGGTGACCAGCTCACACCTCCTCTGTCAGGCTACACATTGCCAGTACATCTTGGGAAAATTCAGAGGCCTGGAGTTAATGCTTTTGCCAAAACCCTCAGGAGTTTCAGGTTGAGCATTTTTGAGATGCTTTATTTGGTAATAGACATTATTTGGTAATAGACATTGTTTATTAAGATACAAAGTATGCAAAGCATACATGTACATCCTGATGAGTTTTTACATATTCTACACTTTTATTACTTATCTATTACTATATAACCAATTACCCCCAAAACTTACTGGATTAAAAGAACATTTATTCTGCCATAGTTTCTGTCAGTCAGAGATTTGGGTGGTTCTGGCCCAGGCTCCCTAATGAGGTGTGGTCACGGCCCGCTTCATATGAAGGCGCGACTAGGGATGGGTGGAAAGCTGCTGCTGGCGGGAGGCCCCTGTTCCTTGCCACGTGTCCTTCTGCATAAGGCTGCTTGAGTGTCCTCAAGCCTTGGAAGCTGGCTTCCTCCAGAGTGAGTGCTCCAAGAGAGAGCACGGCCGAGCCACATGTCTTTCATGATCTGGTCTCAAAAGCGACATGCCATCACTTTTGCCATATTCTGCTCATCACACAGACCAGTCCTGATACAATGCAGGGGGAGGACTACGCTAGGGTAAGAACCCCAGAGGAGGGGGGCATAGGGGGCCTCCGTGGAGGCTCGCTGCCGCATCACAGGCCCACGTAGCCACTACCCCAAGAAAGGCCGTAGAACGTTTCCAGCACTCCAGAAGGCTCCCGCACCTTTGCCCAGTCAGTATCATCACCCACCTCCAACCAAGAGGGAGGCACTGTTCTGATCTCTATCACCATAAACTGGTTTTGTCTGCTCTTGAACTTCACGTAGATGGAATCATGCTACTTTGTGTCTGGCTTCTTTCACTCAGCATCGTGAGACGTGTGGATGAGAGACTTACACTGTTCACTAGTTCTTCCTGTTCTATTGCTGAGTCATATTCCATGGTGAAAAATGCCACAGCGGACATATGGGTTGTTTCCAGTTTGGGCTATTATCCGTAAAGTTGCTATGAACATTCTTGTACCTGTCTTTTGTGTGAAATATGCACTCCATTCTTTTCGGTTCTGCAATAGACTTTTAAAACTCCATACGGTGGAGCAAGCCAAATCTTCCATACATCTGCACTTAAAATAGCTTATAGCTACGATTCATGCCTTTAGTGCCAGTGGTTATGGCTCCGAAATGGGGCATTGTTGGTCAGGCTTATGGTAAAATATTATTCGCCCCAGTAAGGATACCTGAGTTGCTAATTAATGCAGTTTGGGTTTGGGGCGTCACTTCCGCTCAGGTAGGGTGCTACCTGTGCCGAAACGACTTGAAAGCTGGCGCTGAGTGTTTCACACGGGTGTTCCTTTCTGTGGAGGATTCAATCACACCACGTTTGTTTCCTTTGCCTGGGATAGTTTTTGGTTTAATCTCTCCTAAAACAGGGAGCCCAGCTCCTGTAAACTGAAGACTTTCTTTCTAAGGCCCAACTATAGGAAGTGGCAATGATAACACATTTCCCTCCTTAAAAAAGAGGAGGTGAAATCCTAGTAAGGGAAGAAGAAAAGACCAAAGATAGGAGAAGTAATTCTGTTGACAGAGATAAAGTTGTCAAGGCATCTGAGAACTGAAGATCAGTAATTAACTTCCCTCAATTGCTAAAACATAACTTCACTCATTTTAAAATTTGACATAAAAGCATTGCTAAAAATAAGGATAAAGGCACCAGGAAAAGCTGCTAAGACTTTCCAGACCTAGTAAAGCATACATTATTTAACTCAGGGCTAATAGAGTCAGAGATCCTGGAGAAAATCCCTCTGTTTGCATTGCTAGTTTATCTCAGTGTGTTCAGTAAATTGAACGGAGTAAAGACCTCGGGCCCTCAGCCAGAGGAACATGAAATAAATCATTGTAATTTTTTTGAGATAGTTTATAACTTGGTTTGTGTTTGTGTGTCTGTGTTTATCTCCATATTTGGAGGCGTAGGTCAGTGTGACATGAGCTGATGAGGGACAATGGCATGAAAAATCCTCGCATGGTATGACTGTTCACAGCTGGGCCGCGACATGGTTGTGGGCACCAGTTTTTTAGCACCTTGGTACAGTGAGGTAGGACTCGCTCAAACCACTTGACCGGCATAGAGAAACATATTTGCTCTCATTTTACCAAGAAGTTAGTAAAACATTAACTCGCGGGCCCGTCTACTTCACACCACACAGATCTTGCATCTCTATAGCGAGGCCCAAAGTACAGCCACACCTCATTTTATCCCACTTCACAGATGCCGTGTTTTGTTTTGTTTGGTTTACAGAGTAAAGGTTTGTGGCAGCCCTGCGTCAAGCAAGTCTTTCGGCACAGTTTCTCCATCAGCATTTGCTTGCTTCACGTCTTGGTGTCACATTCGGGTAATTCTCACAATATTTTAAACTTTTCCACTACTGGTACATCTACTAAGGCGATCTGTGGTCCGTCATCTTTGGGGTTAATATTGTGATTGCTTTGGGGCACCACAAACAGCCCCCATGTAAGGTGGTCAACTTCGTTGATAAAACACTGGCAGGTTGGAGAGGACTGGCTCCTGTTTTGAAAGAAGTTCCACTGTGGGTAAAATGCTATCAAACAGCATCACCTCCTACAGAGAAATCATCTGTGAAAGGAAGAGTCAGTCAATGAGGCAAACTTCATTGTTGTCTTATTTTAAGAAATTGCCACCCCGGCCTTCAGCAACCACAGCAGCTATCAGTATGGAGGCAGGACCCTGCACCTGCACAAAGATTACGATTCACTGAATGCTCAGGCGATGGGTAGCATTTTTCAACAAGAGAGTGTTTTTAACTAAAAAATAAATAATTTCATGAAATTAACAAATTAACTCTTTAATTAATATCATGCTGAATGCCTGCGTGTACATTTATGTTTAAAGACATACTCATATCACTTGACAGATGGCAGTATTGTGTAAATGCAACTCTTATCTGCACTGGGCCACCAAAAAATTCATTTGCCTTATTGCAGTGCTCTGGAACTGAACCCACAGTATATCTGAGATCTGGTCTGCCTGAACCCTTTCTTTCTTGGTGACAAAGCAGAGGTAATGCATTCTGATAGTTGCCAACAATTCCTAGGAAGTGTTAGGAGTGACTTCACAAATCAGTTCTACCAATCACAAGCAGGATCATTTCAAGATGACCATTTAAATTTAACATGAGGTCCAGATCCTGACCAGTCACCATCCTTATCCTCACCCAGGGCTACGGTTCCTTGGTGACCGAGCAAGCTCACCAAGGGCCAAGTGGTGGAGTGAGAGCAGCCTGGCGTTTGTCCACCCCTGTGTCATACAGCCACGCTGCTGCGGGGGGCGTGTGGCTTGTTCTCCTCTCCTCGAGACCTTCTCCTCCCTTCATACGTGTTTTGCTTCCATGCCTGTGCGTCTCAGCTCATCTCCTTTGCTGACTTCCTCACATTTCCTCTCAGTTTTTTTCTTCTCACCAGAGTCTCGCCAGATTCTCCCCGGGGATGTCATTAGTCCCACGACTTTGACCATCACTTCCACACAGACGATGCCTAAATCATAATATCTTGTCTCAAACATTAAGCTGCTATTTCCAACTGTGTTCTGGAATCTACTTCACACATTCTTTAAACTGAACATATCCAACCTTTTTCTCTCTGTCCCCTCCCCAACTCTGCAGTTCTTCCCTATTTCCTAGGATAGATATTGGCACCATCCACCACGGGAAGCTTGTGTGTGGCAGCGGTTAATGTAGCACACCTGAGACTGCTGTCCTTAGAAAGGCTTGCTTGTAAGGGGGGCTGCTGGCTGGCATCTGGGGGCTTAACTGGCTGACAGTTCCCTACACTGATATAAAACTTTCTCTGAGTGATAATGGCTCACTGTGCCTGAACTGTTTGCACAGACCATGGGGTTTATGCTGAATATCCATTTTCCTTCCGGAAGTCTGGGATTTTGGTAAATGCTAGGGAGAGGGTGCCACTGCGAACAGCTCCCAGTTAAAAGTATGGGTGAGTCTCTGAAGAGCTTCCCTAGCAGACGACGCTGCAATGCTGTCACAACCTGTTGCTAGAGGAACTAAGCTCATCCTGCGCAAATCCACTGGGAGAGACTCTGGGAAGCGTGTACCTGGTCTCCTCTATCTTCACTCCATTTCCCTTTCCCTTGGCTGACTTATTGTGTATCCTTCTGCTGTAATCCTAGCCATGGATAGGACCGTATGACTTGCCCTGTGAGTCTTCCTAGCGAATCACCGAAACTGGGGGTGGTCTTAGGATCCCCTGACACAGTACAATTCCTTTCTTTTCCTTTCCTTACCCTCTATTTCAATTAACCTCCAAATATCATTAGCTCTGCCTTTATTTTCCAACATGGTCCGTATTCTCCACCCTGACTGCCTTGAGGCCACAACAGTGACTCTTACTGGGCACCTCTCCTGGCTTTCCTCCCCTAAAAAAGCAAAACTCAAAGACTGGAGGACAGCACCAAGCCCTACAAGGGGGCTTATCACTCAAGCCAGTTTCCTCAGCCCCAAGATGGGGATAATTATAGAGCCTATTTCATAGGGCTGTTGTCGGGGGTTAAAGAGAAAATGCATACAAACGTGATGAGATTATCTGTGTAAAGCGCTTAGCGCATCACAGTCCTTAACAAATGTTAGCGTTTGTTTCCATTATTAGTAGTAATCTGCAGACGCCACCTGTTTGCTCCCTGTGAGGCTCAGCCTGTGCTAGGCCCAGAATCAGTTGTGAAATTAGAACCTCAGCTTCTCACCCCGTAATCTGCAGTGCAGGCCCACCCCGAAATGCAGGCATCTCTGTCCGATTCCAAGTAGCCTGGCATGTGGGGTGCCCTTTTCCTCTGGGTGTCCCGGCGTGGGGTGGCGAGCTGACCCAGCTTTGTTGTGGCTGCACAGGGTGCATGGAGGAAGGAAGGGTCTGAAATTTCCCTGAAAGTCTCCAGATTCCTGATGATACCACTGACCTAAATCTTTGTTTCCTAAACAAGTGCAAAATCACCAGTTATCTCAGAAGAAAAAGCCACTGAAAAGGACCGAAGACCAGGAGCATCATAGACAATAAAAGTAGGAATCAGGATGTTCTCAGACACACACAGAAAATCAGTAGTATGTGAGGTGATGGACGTGCTCACTGACCAGGAGGGGAGAGTCCTCCCCCAGTGTACATGTATTCCCAGATCATCGAGATGTACGATCGAGTTTCCATTTTCAGTATCTTCATGACTATCCCAGGAACTTCGTCTGGATGAAAAACCTTTGGGGATCATCACAAAAGTTCTCCATAGTAGAAATAATGAGATCATAGGTCTGTCAGTAACACAAAGCTTACAGATCTATTCAGGGTTCCAATGATCAAGATATTGCCAACAGAGCTGAATTATTCCCCTTAAAATTCCATGCCCTTAATAATGACATAGAAATAACTTCTCATTAAAAAACAAGCAGGAGAAGGTAGCAAAGGCAAACTGGGTAGTATGTTAACTTTATTTTGAATTCTAACGGATGTAATGAAAAATTTCTGTGGTTTAATTAAGCAAACGATTAGTATAGGATTGCTAGTTCTAAATCTTAGGACACAGAGCTCACTGAATTGTGAGTTCGATTAACATAAAATAAGAATCATTTATCAGTGTGCAAAACAATGCAATTTAATTTTAAATAACAGACCTTTTGTTCGATCTTTACTGAGTGGTTAATATAATCATCTCCCCTGCTTACAGATGATGGCGTCATCTCATCTTCACTGAAGGTGATCTGGAGACAGCAGGAAGCTGGAGACAGCAGGAAGACCTCCATTAAATATTGTTAAAGCTACTGGATTCCTTTTGATGACCCTGATATTGATCAAGAACATTATCTGCTTAAAATAGTCTGACGAATAGGCCAAGGTTAACATGTTTTTGTGAAAAACATTAAGTTTGTGATTTCATCCCATTTTGTCTTAGGAATTTTGTTATCAGTGCCCATAATACTGTTTTGATTTATTTCAGTGATGAGCAACCTTTTTTGGCCTAAGAGCTAAGGGGAAAAAATATAAAGCATTTAAGACCACATTAGTTTCCTCTTTAAAATGAATACAGCTTTATGAAGTTCCCATGGGAGAAAATGTGTATTTGTACAACTTTACTGAATAAAGTCAGTGAGGAAGTTGGCATTGTTTCTTAGTTAATAAAATGTTTCTATCTGGGCATTTGAACAATACAGGCAGAGCTTTCTAATTTTTTATGCTGAAATTAGATTGCAGACATGTTGCATAGCTACTCAGGCTGTAGGCAACCCTGGGGCCTCAGTACTAGGTTTGCCTTTGATATTGATTAAAATAAGCTCATTTTTGTTGATTGTTTTATTGATCATAACAACTTCAAGAGAATATCTTCCAACTTCAAAAATTATATCCCATTGTTTACTGGCTTAAAGATAAAGCTTTTAGGACCACTGCAAGTTGGTTAAAAAAATCTTTTGGGATTACATTTCCCTTGAATTTAACAGTTCCTTACATAGAACATTGCCTGGAAACCAGAATAGAACATGAATAAGAAAACTAAAGATGTGTTTAAATAACAAATACCATCAATGTTTAACATGGCAGACTACAGAAAGGTTTAATTTGTGTGTGTGCGGTCAGGCACTGACTGACGCATTTAGAAACCATTGTATTAAGTGCACTGAGTATAAATTTTGACGCCTTGACGCCCGCAAAGAATAATTCAATGAAACCCAGGTTTCTTTCTTGGAATCAACCAGCTGAAAAACATGCATAGATGAACACTTACTAGACACTATTAGCAGTCTTTTATTTATACTCCTGCAATAGTAATAGCAACATATTGTACTTGCATAGATCACATTTTATCCAAGGATCTCAAAGTCATTGTATCAAACAATGTGGTGTTGGAAGTTCAAGTTTCCATGACACAGTAAGTCTGCTTAGTCATGGCATGGGAAACAGATTCCCAGCAACAGAATCAAAATAAAAGCTCAAGGAGACAAAGTCTAAATTTCTTATGGTTTGTAATTTTCTGAACTTTCAAACTTGCCACTTCTATCTTACCATACCTATCATATTGACTTTGGGTAAAAATGAACTTTACATGTTAGGAATAATTTGAGCATCGACTCACAAATGAACAATGTCTTTTTTATTGTTCACCCGTTCATCTTTGAAAAGCACATGGTGGAATGTTAGAAGTGGCTTTTGAATAGTGTAACTTTGCACATCATTGATTCATAATATCATGACTATGAATGATCCTTGAATAGAAGAAAACATTTTACACTGGAATGACATACATATATATGTAAAATATGATGGAGCTATATCTTTCAGCACACTTACATTTAACACAAAAGTACTTTGAGTCATTGAAGGTCAGACTTTTAGTCTTTCTGTCTTCTTGTTCAAACTTCTTAGAGGGTTTAACTCTTAGCATTTAACTGAGAGGCCCAAGTTAGTGTAGTTTACAGAGTTTCTTTGGAATGCATGAATCTGCCAGGCCCCACCGGAGAAGCCCACGTAAGTGACGAGAAGGGGTCCCTGAGCTGTTCTGTTCTTGACTCAGGGCAGAAGGCTCAGCTCTTCTTGGTCAGGGACCCAGGATGGGCATTCTGGGCATTTTCATTCTTAAAGGAATTTCCAACATTATTGGAAATGCAATTTCTTTTTGGACAATGTGATTAAGGTTCCTATCTTTCAGTCAAATATTAAAGTAAATTAGCTCTTCCTGTGTCCTTCTTTACTTCGGAGGAGACGCAATATCCGTTCATTTTGGGTTAGTTCTGCTGGAAGTTCATTGGCCTAAAAGAAGGTAAGACAGGCATTAGTGAATTCCCACAGTTGGTGGGGTTTTAGGGACTCCAACTTTAAATGTATAAGTATTTCCTGTTATTTTCTGATCTCTTTGTTATTTTCCTATCTGCATCATATCCCTTACTAGACTGGAATCACCTGGAGGCCAGGGTCCATGTATTATTTATCCTCCTTTCCAGCACAATGCCTGGCATATCTAGTATATGCTCAATAAAAACAGGTAACATTACATTTGCTACCTCATATTTAATTAGTTTACTACATGGGGTAGTCTGTGCACTAGGGCCTTGAGACTCAGGCCAGGTATTATTTGATAACATGGCAGAGTTAGGAAACAGTCAGAGTATAGGAGATACCTGGGAAAGAGCAGCTTTAGCGGGCCCCACCTCCCACCTGACGCAGTCTCACTGTATGCCCTTTCTTTTCACACTATTGTGGAGAAACGTTCTTTTTGCATTTATTTCATGAACCTCTACCATATCCAATAGACATTATGGGGCAGTGATTGTCAAACTTTTTGGTCTCAGGACCTTTTTGCATTCTTAAAAATTACTGAGGACCCCAATGAACTTTTGTTTCTAATTTCATACAAATCAAAAAGAGAACATTTAAAATATATGTATTAATTCACTTTTAAAAACAGTAAGCCCAATACCATGAACATAAACAACATATTTATGAATAATTACCAAATTTTGAAAAACGGAAAGTTAGTGAGAAGAGTAGGATTATTTAAGTTTTGTGGATTTCTTTGACATGTAGCTCAGTGGAAGACAACTGGGTTCTCATCCGCTTCTGCAGCCAATCTGTTGTGATACTTAGGTCGAAGCATCTGATGAAAATTCAGCTTTACACAAACAGGCAGGCTTTTCAGATCATTTTAGACACTTTTCTTCCATGTTACACCAATATGTACAAGTGGTAGTTTGCTAAAGGTCACTGCAGTGGGGAACTAAGCCATGTCAATGAACCTTTTGCACTGTTACGTTAAAATCCATAAGTCTGTCTATCTGCAGGTGCTGTTTTTTACCCACACATGATTCGTAACATCACGCACTGGTCATTGGGAAAACAGTTCACTGAGTTACGCAGATCTTCCAAATGCGGACACATTTCATCATACAGTCTCAAAGGATCACAGTCATTAACATTACCACCGATTCATCAGAAAAGCCTGTAAGCGTTGGGAACCTGTCGGGTTCAGGTGGTGGATACAAACTTTTTTTGAAGTACAAATGGTGTGCCGTGAAAAACGTGGCCGGCTCACTTTGCGATTCAAGCGATCACGCAAGAGCTTTTCCTGGAGGCGAGCAGCGCTCTTCAGTCTACTGCAGAGGTGCTCTATGCATCCTTCCGTCTTGTCACATAGGATATTGAAAAGATGTATAGCAAGGGTGAAGACTTAATGCAATTAAAATAGTTTACTGCTTCGTCAAAGACGTTACTAAGTAAAACTGGTATTTTTGTAATCTACAGAATTTGTAAGATAACTTACAGAGGACTGTAAAATCATTTGCCAGCCCAGACTGTACCCCTGCCTGGATGTGCACTTCACTGCCGACGGTGTCACCCGCCACTGCTTTGGCCCCTCTAGGGCCCGTGTCAGCACAGTGAACAAGGCAAATAATGTTTTTGTATTATTCAGAATATGGTTTTGCATTTATTTGACCCCCTGAAAGGGATCCATGGTCTACACTTTGAGAACTGTTGTTACAGATGAATCAGGATGCGCTGATGTTTCAGGGCCGGCAATCAAAGGGCAGAAAGGCACCCAGAACAGGCAAGAGGGCATGCTGGATGTTACCTGCCTCACATATGTCTTCCCCTGCAGCCATGCCCGGAACTCCAGCTGCTTTAACCGAGTAGCTTTTGGGAGGGTCCAGGCAACAGCACCTCGGTCACTGGAAATTCCCCATAACCGTTATTTAACTGTCAGGAACCTCGGACCCTGATTTTAGGTGAAACCCTGGAGTCCTCACCTTCTAGGCTGGGTCCTGCTCTCTGACCCCCATCTGCTAGCTAGGCCCCCACTGGTTGGGAATTATGAGTTTGCCACCACTGGTCTGCAGTGCAGCCTGTCCTGCGTCTGCCCCCCAGCCCACCATGAAGGACCCTTGATGCTGACGCTGGCCTGAATCAGGCAGGAAATTGCTCTGCTATGTCACTATAGACCAGAGGCCCCTCTATAGGACCCAATTCCACTATTAGTCTCTGTAGGAACAGATACTGTACAGGCCTAATGCCTGGGCCAGCAAAGAAATGCTCCTGTAACCAGACCCGAGGGCCATCCAGGCTCAGAGTACACTCAGGAATAGCCAGACTGTTCTGCATCGGTTCCTGGCCCTCGGTGAGCAGGCTGGCAGGCAGCCAGAGGATCCTCCGTGGTCAGGAAGAAGCTGTACCTCTATGTTCAAGCGTGCCAATTTACAGCTGCCTTGTGTGACCATCTCCTTGAGTGTCCAGATCCTTTACCATTAAAAAAAGCTTTATACCCTCAAACTCTGCTGTCAACTTCTGGTCGACCACATCGCTCTGCCTGATGTGTGTGCCGTCCACACGGAGCTAAAGCCCTGATCTCACTCCTCCTTTTTCCCGGCTGGTCCCCTCTGAAGGCCCAGGCCGCTGAGCTTGTGGGTTGTTATAAGGGCGAGTGGCCTGGGCTAGCCCCTGACGGCTGTATTAGTCATTGTGGAACAGGACCATGGCCCGTGTTCATGATACTACAGTATCAAACCACTACTTCCACTGCCCTGGAAGATGTGTCCTGGGTCCTCAGCTCGGAGTGCTGGGAACACAGGCTCCTGACACTCACAGGCATGGCGACAGCGTGGACAGGTTGCTGGGGCCAGTGGTTACCCTCTTCTCAGGTATCCACTTTGCATCCGCAGAGCACAAGTGCTGGAAACCCTGGAACAGAAGATGCTTCTGTACTAGCTTAGAGATCACTTTCTCTGGGAAGCCTTCAATAGCATTTTTTACTTCCCTGCTGGTATTTCTAGTTGCTCTGTTTTGGATTTGCTTATTTAATTGTCTTTATTCCCCAGTAAACTGAGCCCTGACCTATGTGAACTTCCTTCACTGTTATGTCCCCAGGACATTGGGCATGGAATCTAGTAGGCACTCAGTAGGTGTTTGTTGAACGAATAAAAGAAGGCCAAGAGCCCTGTGGCTGCTGGAATCTCAATGTGCTTGTTTCTGGAGCTCCCTTAAAGAGACTGGCTTCTATGGGGTGGCTGATGGTCAGGTGGGGGGGTTCCCTGGCAGCTAGTCCCAGCTCTAAGGGCCTCTGCAGTCTGAAACGCCAGTGGAGCAGCCCACACATATATTCGAGTAGCTTTTGGGAGGGTCCAGGCAACAGCACCTCGGTCACTGGAAATTTCCCATAACTGTTATTGCCGAGATCCCAGAAGACACACAAGGAATTGCACTTTTTGTTTCTACATAAAGGTACTAACATTTCCCCTTGACTGACAGCTTAATAGGAAAGATTGATCTCTTCAGGAAGTCTGTGTCCAAGGTCTAAAGATAAGAAAGCAAGTGCGACTTCAGCTGGCTTATCCCACAGCCAGGCAACATTGTCTTCAAGTTGTTCGATGGTAGGAATGAGGAAATAATAATTCCACCTGCTAAGTGGAATGAGAAGAAGAGACTCTTGGCCTGTTGTTTAAGTGCACTAAATTGTTTCTTTTCTAAACATCATGAAGTACCATATGTTTTTATTTTCATAATGAAAATATTAACAGGAATACTTACAAGAATTTAAATAGTATGTAAGTGTAAATTGAAAATTGCTTTTCATACATTCCTCTATTAATAAGCATCACTCCCACTTCCTCCTTCAAAAGCTGGGGGCTTAGTGTGTTTTCTCAAAACCTTTCCTAGGCGACTCGCCTCCCCACAAAGCCCTACATTTAATGCCTTATGCAGATGCAGAATAGGAGGAAATACAATGAAAATCACTTCTTCCATGTGTACTGCACATCTTCCCACCTCCAAGTCTGGCCCAATCGTAAACGAAGGATTCTAAGCTATAAAAAAATATGGGTTGGTTTTGTAACAGTGGCACAAAATCCTGTTCACAATATAGAGCAACGTGTTCCCCATGTAGTCACCAAAGACAGCATAAACAATTCTCAAGATACCATCATCCAACCTATGAAGAATGGTAATAAACTGCCAGGCCTTTTTAGGACACTTCCCTGAACACAGACCACTCACGATCCTGCTTCCCACAGCCAGCGCCTACCCCTGCTCTGGGAGGCTACACCTTTGTTAGCCGAAACCACTGATGATACAGGGTTTTAGTATAATTCTCTGGGTCCGAATGTAGTGCTCACTCATGACCTAGTCATGACGACCTTGCATGCCCTTCCTGTGCTGAGAAATGGAGACAGTGACTGGAGCCACTGAGATGACACCCTGGCTTAGGAAGGTGCTCTCATCCCCTGGCACAGGAGCCCAGTGGAGTTAAAAGATGGGTAAAGTAAGGCTGGTACCTTGTTTCTCAGGGCTGGGTCTGCCCCTGCTTCCAGGAGCAGCGCGACTGTTTTAATATTCCCATTGAGCACCGCTGCGTGGAGCGCTGATGTCCCATTCTAAGAGAAAATGACAGCATATGTCAGGAGTGAGCTCACAGCCACTGCACCCAGTTTGGCTTTCGTCGTAAACCAGCCTAAGTGACACCACTGTACTGCTGGAGCCTCACACTTCCTTATATTCCCTTGTCAAAGTCACAGTCACATTGGCTCTAATAGTGTCCCCAGGTACACAGTGGATGGTCGGTATCAATACTGGCAACATCCTTTGGCAAGTGAAACAAGGAACCTGGCCTGGAGTGCACACGACTTCAGGATCACGCAGTCAGTTTTATATACATTAGAATTTGCTGGAGAAAGAACAACAATGCTATGTCAAACATCTTTTTCTCTTAAAGGGCAATGTATATAGTCTTTCTTTTGGGGAATACTTCTGGTAGGGCTGGAGGAATGGCAGCTAGCTCACCTGTCAGCCTAGCTACACACACTCCACTCACTCAGGCATGCAGGAGAGAGACCGTGGCATTCAGGGCGTAAGAGTAAGAATATGCGTGGGGAGGAAACGCCCTGAGCCCTGAGTTGGAGCATTTCAGAACAGAGAAGGGACCAACAGATAGGCTCCTGGCATTCTATGAAACTTACCGTAAATATTTATTGAACTAAGCAAGCAGCTACATGCAGCATGTAGCCAGATTCTGGGAGGGGAGAGGTAGAGGCTATAACAAACCTAATATAAGAACAATGGGCAGTCATATGACAACTGTTCCAGAAGATATATATGTCTGAGAATAGTATCTAAGTGCAAACTTAGTTTACAAATTAACTACTTCTAATTTCAAGAAATTCTCTTATTTTGCAAAAGATTAAAATACCATAACCAGAGAAGAATTTCAGCAAAGTAACATTTTTCCATGTTTGCCTTTTATAATATGCATGGCGATTCACTAATCTGGTAGCATCTCACTTATCTAAATCTCAACCAACCTATCAACTTCACTTATTTGCAACATGGCTAAGAATAAAGCATCGAGCCAAAGAAGACCTGTTTGAAATGAGACCAGATATTGCAAAGTTCATTTCTGAAGCTCATTTCTTTTATTCAGAGACAATTCATCTTTATAGATGATTTACTTTTACTTTACAATTTGAACTAGTGCTCCTTTCTGGCTTCCAAGCTCATGGAAGATTAGCAGTTGCTCAGTGGGACCTGGGAGAGGTGCCAGCACACTGACCATAGCAGCTCAGTGCCAGCTGATGGCACAGATGGAGCCTGAAAATATAAAGATCAGACACATAGTGTCCAAAAAGCCTCCGGAGTCATTCAAGGGCAAGTAGACTTTTCACCCATCATTAGATCTTGAAGGTGTATCACCCCGCCAAGGTGCTAAGCCACCGTTCCAAGTTTGGAACAGGTTTGGTGTCTTCTATTTAAGAAAACAAGAGCATACACCAGGGCTCAGCAAACTATGGCCTGTGGGCCAAATCTAGCCTGTATCCTGTTTTTCTCTGTCCTGGCAAGCTAAGGTTTCAAAAAGATTCAAAGAAGAAAAATACTTTGTGATATGTGAAAATATGAAATTCCAGAAATACAATGTCCATACAATAAGTTTTATTGGGATGCAGCCTCGTTTTTTCCCCCCATACGGCTGCTTTCTTGCTACAATAGCAGAGTTGAACAGCTGGGACAGAGAGTGGATGGCCCACAAAGCCTAAAATATTTGCTACCTGGCTCTTCACTGAAAAGGATTGCCGACCCTTGATATATATTCTAATTTAGAAATATTTGAATTCAAAGTGATTAAAACTTTTAAATGCTGTGGAGTTGTGTTTTCTGGAAGACCCAGATCTACCGAATGACATATTCTCTGAGGTGTTTAGATATTTGAGGCTAATTTTATTTCATCTAAGGTAACAATGTGGTTTTTTGCTCCAGCGAATGAAGAGAAGGAACATGACCACAGTCCCTCATGTTTTGTAGGAAGGATTTCATAAGTCCTCCAATGATGTATCAGTATGGTTTACTTTCCAATTTAGTGATTTCATTACTACTATTTTTTTTTCCAGAATACTAAATGCTGGCAGATTCTGGTTCACTCTTTACCATCTTCCCATTTCTACCAGTGCCCATGAATCTCATCTCCCACATTAAGAAGTTGTAGGTATGTTCTTTCAAGAATACAACTAAACACATGAATTATACCAGATTCTACTGCAGTCCCCCAAAACGGGCTCCTTAATTTCACACTTCTCTTCTATACGTTGGTACAATTTCCTTTAGGTCTTACCTTCAAGATACCAAGGGTGGGTGAGAATTTCAGCAACTCCTCTATAACATCATTATACCCTTCGTGGGCAGCTTTCAGTAATGCTGTTGCTCCGTCCTTGATGGCAGAGACAGAAAGAAAAGCTGATTAGCAACATATGAGTGTGTTTGCAAAGAACTCAATGTTAGCTGAGAACTGGGACTATGCTTATCAGAAACAGGCAAAATGTGTAAACTAAAGCCTAGACCGGCAATGGCTCTTAATCTAGGAGCACTTTAGAGCTTATTAAGCAGTTAATTCTGTGTGAAATAATACCAGATAAAATATGGGACTTGTTATATTATTTTAGAACCCTGCAGCTCAGGAATTCATAGTCTTTCAGTCCTTTAGAACTAGGTAAAGGACAAGGGGAATTTCAAGAGCATATTTGGAGGATGTAGATGGGCTAAGGAGGCATTCTCGGCAGTTCATGACTTAGCAGAAATGAATTGCTGAAATGTTTTGAATGATTTAAATCATTGTTGAACTGCATTACTGTTTAACATTTTAAATGTGTTTCTCTTTTTGCTTTCCCACATACACAGCTGTGCCCTCCTCTGCCCTCAGTATCTAGTTGCCTATGGTGGTGGGAAGGGGTTAGTAGAAAGGCGATGGATTGAAATCTATTAGAAGGAATATGAAGACAAGTTCAAAAATTCATATTCCGCTTCTGTCGTCATTTTTCGGACTGAGAAGGGATTTTCCAAATTTCTTTTTCTCCTGCATTAACACCTCGGTTGGTGTATTGGGAGGATTTGGCTCAGAGAGTTCTCTTGTAGGAAAAGAAATACCGCAGGCCTGCTCTAAAGGGTTAGCTGGAATCAGGGAGAAAGAAAGATTAGAGGATTTTTCTTTTTTGGCTTCAGAGATTGTAAGGAGAAGAAAAAAGTGTGTGGAAGCCAGGACACTGAAGCGGCCAGCAATGTGTCTCCTGATGCCCCCCTTCTGGGCTCAGTCTGGAGAAGGGAGGCGGGTCACGTAACCAAGGGTAATGCTAGGGCCGAGGCCAGTCACTTGACAACAACCAGAGTCCAACAGTACAGAGTGGTCAGGCAGCCGGGTCTGTAGGGCCTGCTGGGGGCCCCACCGAGGCAGAATTAGGCGGTGCCAGCTGAGGTTAAGCGGGGACCCATGCGGGAGCCGGTGAAGCGGAGCCAGCCCGGGACCAGCAGCCGCTCGGGGCACACAGGGCAGGACAGGGGAGGCCGCGCTCCCGCCAGCCCTCCTCCCGGTTCATTCGGAAGTCAGCTCAGGTGGAGGAGGATCTCCGAGGAACTGAGCGCCCTCCCCTTAGACTGGGCAGCACCTGCTAACAACCGGTTCAGACTAAAGAGCAGGTGGAGGCTGGGAGGGGACCCAGGTGATACACACCAAGCAGAAGCGGGTGTTCTCCGCACGTGTAAGCCGAGGTGAATTCGGGGGCCTGGGTGCTCGTGTCCCCCCCGCCCCCGGCGCCCCCGGACTCACGTTGCGCGCCGCGTCGCGCTCGGCTCCGCGCAAGAGCATGACCCTCACCACCTCGCTGTGGCCCATCTGCGCCGCGATCCACAGCGGGGCCGTGCCGTCCTGCCGGGAGAGCGCGTTGGACCCGCCGGCCACGCAGGCCCGAGGTCCCCGAGGTGCCCGAGGATGGTGACTTTCGCCCGCGTACCCGGACTGGCATTTGGCAGTGCCAGGACTACCTGCGTGATTGCCAGTATTCAATGTTTGGCTTGTAACAACCGAACACGGTGTGGCAGGATCTGTGACCACAGGGTGTGGTGCCGGACTCCACTGAACGCGGCGTGGGAAGCAATTGAGTTGCACCCCACAATTGACAAGCCCAGGGAGAAGCCAGCCTGTCTTTACCGTCCCTAGGCTGCTGGTTCGTCTGCCTTACTGGGGGGTTCACACACCACCTTCCTGCTTAGCCAGGGCCCTTCGTTCCCCAGAAGAGTGGGAAGTTTACTCTGAGGGGTGCCTGAGGGTCAGAGAACTGAAGACACTTCTCTCACTCTTCTGTTCTGGTGTCCAGAATTTGCCACAGCCACATCATCTTTGGGGACTTTAATCTTATGCAGAGGGTATATTGTGTCTTCTGGGAGGGGATGCATACTAGTGATACAGCAGGATGGGATTCTGGGTAGTATTTCCCGTGTATTATTCCCCCAAAGACCCTCATTCTGCCAACACTAGACCATAAAGCTGAGATGTGCTGCTCCAGAGAAGAAAGTGTGAAACATCCCTTGAAGGATTTGAGAGGAGGGTCCTTCCTGGCACACAGAGAGGAAAACTGAAAACCCTTCTACAGCTGGAAGGGTGCACTAGAGAGGGAGAAGAAATAGGCACAGGTCAGACTTATTGTCCGTGTTCTCCTACCCTGCTGGGTTGAGTCTGGGTCTGGTAAGTTAGGGTGATAGAAATACCCAGATAAATTATGGTGAATTCCAGATGATGAAGGATTGTCTCCTGTTCTTGGGATGAAACCTGGGAACACTGCAAGCTCTCAGACAGCTCTGCTCAGGCCTAGGGACTGAGAGAAGAGAAATGGGCTTGGGAGATGTCTGGGCTGACAGACACGGTACGTGCCCCAGCACCCCTGGGCTAAATCAGATGTGCTGGGAAAACAGTGGCCTGGAGCAAGCCTGGTGTTGGGATGACCAGGCCACAGAATGCCGTGATTTCACAAGCGGAGATGATGGTGGGGCCAGCTGCACCTCCAGGGTAGCTGTGCCTGATGCGTGGGGACCAGCCAGGCTGGACCAGCCAGCACAAGGAGCAGACGTGAGTGTCTCTGCCCCCACCCCAACGCGATATTCTGATTTGGGGAACTTAGGTCACTTTGGAGAGAAGGGCAGGAGGAGGAAGGAGGAGCCAGAATTGACTAGAGATAACCTCTGAGGCAATTAAGGCAATATGGTTCCAAGGGACTGTTTGTCAGGTAAGACAAATTACTCATGGGCGGGGGGTGGGGGCGGCGCGCAACATGGGCTGAAGAGCAGGGTGGTTCCATTGTCGGATATCAAGTTTCATTTTCTGCTCTAATGTGGAATTTCAACTCCCGTCTACTAGGCACAGCAGGCAAGGCTTACTGCCACTGCTGTGCCAGCAAAGAGACAGAGGACATAGGTGTCTAAGTGGGGTGGCAGGTGAGGGCGAGTCAGGAGCCTGGAAGGATCTGGAGCGTTGAGGGGCGGTAGGACACCGGCACCTCTGTGTCTTGGGAGAAAGTGGGAAAGAGGTGCTGAAAGGAAGGGTGGAAGACGGCTGAAAAGGCCTGGACTGACTTTGGGCTTTCACAAGAGCCTCTTAGAAATAGTGCTGAATCTGATTATTATTTATCATTAGCAATATAAATAATACCTTAATTTGTACTCTCAGTTTACAAAGCATGTCTGCATTCATTATTTGATTTGATTCTCCCAATTCGTGATTTAACCTTTCATGCATGCAATCAACCAACCAACAATTCCTAAGTGTCTTCTCAATTTCAGGCAGAATGCGACATGGCCTCTGTTCTCAAAGGAATTCTGTCTAGTGGAGAAGAGACATGGGAATTTCGGCATGACTCCAGTGCCACAAGAAAGTATGGACAAAAAAGGCCCAGATGAGCTAGAAGGGGGCCCTCCTACGTGTGGAGGTTACGGGTCAGCCCCACAGATGCAGTGAGATCTGAGGCGGGTCTTGAAGGAGAACTAGGATTTTGCCAGGAGGGACAGGGGGAAAGGGCTTCCCCATGGAAGAAGGGCATGTACAGTCGCGGTGGCCTAGACAGGGAGGGCTGGTTCGGGGCGGAGGGGGGATATCAAGGCAGCCCAAGGGGTGCGGGTGGGAACGCTGAGGGGGCGCGGAGAGGCAGTTTGGGTGCTGGAAGCTCTTCCTTCCGGCGGGTTCTGGGTCCATTTGTTCTGTGTCGATGTCTCCACCAGGGGGCAGGCTAGGAAAGGCAACAGAGGCCGCCTGCTCCTGGTGCTCTCCATGGGCACGGTTGGTATTAGCAAAATTATTTTTTTGACACTAAAATGTGGCAAATGCTAAGAGGTGGTATATTGGAAACAAGTGTTAATATCCATTCTTAACAGTAATGCCAGCGCTTATATTTTATCACCTTAACTGCAATAGTCATGGTAGGTGGAAAAAGCAGTCAACAATTCCTGGTAATGAGACCTTATGAAAATCTGAGCCTCGGTGTCCTCTTCTGCAAAAACAGCCTCACAGGGATATTCGTGAGCAAGAAAACACATAGAAAGGTGCTGAGCACAAGGACTGGCTAACAGATGCTTAGAAAATGGTCACTGGATCTGAATATTATTTATCATGAAAAACGGTAAGTACCTTAACCTGTGCTTTTGTTAACAAAGCACTGCCATATCTTTATTTAATTAGATTCTCCCAGTTACCCTGGCAGATGCCTAACTGGGCAGGTAGGAATGATTGGTAAAGTGAGATTCGGGGGACACCTATATGTCTCATTGCTGGTGATTAGTTCTCCAAACTGGATTTTTGAATCTTCTCCCTAGGCTGAACATTACTGTGAGTTAGAGCATTATTGTCAAATCAAATGACTTATCAGTTATTATCTAGTTTGTGACTAGGAAAGGTCTCCCTCTTCTGTGCCCCTCAATTTCTGTGGCCTCACACTTTTTCCTCCTATTATAATGGTCAGAATCTTCACGGTGAAGATGATTTCATCATGAAAATAATGGAAATTAAGTCAGTGTAGGTCCTTTTTATAGAGTTTTGAGAGAATTGGAGTGGGAAAAACATTTAAAAGGTTTATATATTTTTTTGAATACTTGACACAAGTATAGTTTTCAAGTATATTAAATCAAATAAATCACCATGAAGTAGAAGTCACAACCTCTACAGCATGTCTTTTGAAAAAAGGAAACTAAACATTTAGCTTGAAGATGAGACTCATGGGATTACATCTGTCACTTACTATTTGTGTGCACAGAGGAGGAAGGGACTTAGACCTACTCTGCAAAACCAATTGATAAAAAGAGGACTGATGGGTGAAGGCTGTGGACACTTAACTCAAAGTAAGAAAGAAATAATGAGGGCCAGTTAAAGACTAAACAAGCTGACAAGGTGGTATGAGCGCCCCACTCCTGGAGGGGTTCAACAGTGGCTGATCTTCACTGGGCAGGATTGTTAGAGAAAAGATTTGTTCACCTGATGGGTGGTTAAATTGGTGACTTTGGCAATTCCTTCAGACTGTGTTATTCCCTTTTTCCATTTGAGATAATATTTTCATGTATCCTCTAATGCATTTTTGTAGATAGATCACAGCATGACATGGACCCTATGACATGACTTGTATTAGAGATCAAATGTTATATGGTCCTATTTAGGTTCCTAAAGAGTGTTTAGAGAAGAGTATCAGAACCATTCTCTTCCATGGGAATGAGTATAGTAAGTGGCACTAGCTCTTTGCTTCTCGGGCCTTCTAGTCCTCACACGTAGGCTACTTCCACCTACAGGCTCAAGCCAGACAGAAAGTCTGGGGGGCCAATTCTATTCTAAGCTGGGGGTCTAAGAGATTTAAGGAACCTCATCAGTAGCAGAGAGGGTTCAGTACTGACACACCTTCGCTATCAGCCCTGCCCGGACCTGATGCTCAGGTTTCATTACTGTCTCTGCTTGGTGTCCTTGGTCCAGCAAACGGGTACCTGTACAAGATGTCAGCACCTGCCTGCGTTGCCCACAGCCTGACTCCATTCTCCCCAGCCGCAAGTGATCAGACCACAGACGGGCAGGCCAACCGGTCCACTGAGGCCTGGTGTGCAAAGCTGAGCTGCAACAATGACATGACTACCCATCTACTCATTATGGAAACATGCAGGCATTCCTCTGTCAGGTCACATTACAGTGGGAATCTTTCTAGGTGTCACTGACTGGTAAGATATCCGCTTGACTTTTCCTTGGAAAACTATCTTTAAAGTAATGTTACCTTGATCTGAAATGTTTTGTAAAAAACTGGTGCAGAAATAGTTCCTACCTAAGGGAAATTAATGATAACACTTAACATTTGGATGGTTCTTTACTATTTATAAAGTATGGCTTATATTACCTTAAAGTTCTGTTGAATGAATTGATTTGCTAGATGTCACCTCACTGTTGGTAAACAAAGTCTCAATAGCATTATAATTGTGGGGGATGAAGGTACAAAGCTTACTAATGATCCCAGCGGGCTCCTCTTTGGCTTGGCAGAGGTGGGGGTGTGAGATAAGGCAGCATATCAGTGGAGGGATGGGGCGGGGGCAAGGTTCCCAGACTCACCTCTGTTTACCTGTGACCCAGACTAGCCTACTCTCATCACCTCAGTGCAGCCATCATTTATTTGAATAGGAGGTGGCAGAGTGTGTTCCTGACGTCACATGCTGAGCACCCAAGTTTTAAAAATAGTAAATGGTGATGTCAGCCTGATTTCACAGGCTTGCAGGTGAACTCGGAACAAAGAATAGGAGAAAACACTAATCAAAGATTAACTTTTGCCGCAGAGGCAAAAGGGTTTAAAGACGCCCAGAGCTGACCGGTCATGTCAGATAGGTGCGGCTGAGGAAGGCTGGCCTCCCGGCCCCACGGCTGCAGGCACGCGCACTGACCTGCCTTGGCTGGTTGACTTTGGCTCCTGAAGACAACAGTAATCGGATAACATCCAAGTAACCACCTTGGGCAGCTAGGAAGAGTGCAGTGGCTCCGTCCTGAGAGATGTCGAATAGAAAGGGTTAAAAAAAAAAAATCATCTTTCACATTTATTATAAATTAGATTAAAAAATGCATATGTTTAGTACAACTTTCCATTTCCATCCCCCCACTTTTTTTTTTTTCAGATTCATGGTTAGTGTTTTAGTTTTTTGAAGAATGGTTGTAAAACATCACACTAAGTCAGGCTGAAAGGTAAAGTTTAAAAATAGTCTCATAAGGCTAAGGTGTAACATAGGTGATGACCGTTCACTTTGCACAGTCCTGATCACAGGGCTTCATACACCCAGTTTTCCAAGTAGCCAGTCATCAGTTTCCTCTTGTCTGCACTGACTTCTCATTAGCTGCCTTCTGCTTCTTTTGCATGATCTCATAGTCCATTCGCTCTTTAATTAGATTTAAAAGTACATCCACTTAACACAACTTTCCATTTCAATTATTTTGTCAATTAAGAGCTAAGTGTTAGTTAAAAAACAGAAAATAAAGTCTATTAACAAAAAACAACAAACAAGCAAATCCCCAAACTTATTTGTGTGCTTTTATAAATTGGGAGTAAAAAGTGTCTTTTAATGAGATCTTGCCTGCCCTTTCTCTTTGTTGCCCCAAACCAATGTCCCCCCAACATGCAGTTTCCCTAAGCTTAAAAACACAAGATGCTTTAAGAAAAACTGCCCGAGGATATCTGTGATCTGCTCCCTGCCAGCCCTGCAGACGCTAACACCTGTAAACACAACTAAGTCGTCCTACATAAGCGCCCAGAGTACGTGCTGGTTTCCAGTTTTCATTAGTTTTCTTTCTAACTGGGTGTCTATGTCTTGGACACTTCTTTTTTTCTTGAAGACGTTTCACTGGGTAATTTAAGCAAATCTATCAGTCAGCTGAGAGCACACATCCTCCTCAGATGTTTATTTCACACAGACAGCATTCAGAGGACAGGGTGAGCTTCGTTACCTTAACAACGCAGTGGAAAACCCGAGCACATCCTTGTGGAGAACACCTCACTAACCCAGCTCATTACCAGTCCTCCCAGCAGGGACGTTAACTGCAACTTGAAATACAAAGTACCTTTCCCTGCAAGTCCAGCCTGCGGAGGGTGCTGGATTTCCAGGCGTGTCAGCTGAGCTGCCAGGCTCCTCTCCGGACAAACATTAAAAAGGTAATCAGCCTGTACAGATTCCTAAGCAGATGTTTGAAATGGGGATAAAATTTTCAGCAGCTCCTTACTGTGTTGCTGTAGAAAGTCTACCATGTCCTTAGTAGCTGAGAAATCTTAGGAATTTTCTAAAATGGATCTCCATACATTGGATATTTTACTGTGCATTACAAATTTTCATTCCTAGAAACTTGGCTGGGATGACCCCATATTTCAATTGTTTTTAATGGAAATACATTTGGACCATTTTGATATGGGTAAAAAGTCTTAACATAAATGGAAGTTATGGTGCATAAAATTTCTTGAGTCACCTTACCACAGAGAGGAATTTACATGGGAATGTGCTCTCTCCAAATTCTACAGTTTTAAGACTATGTGTTATCCAGATGAGCCATTTGGAAGATTGTTATCTGACAGTATGAATCTGCCATAGTCCCTTTGGGTCACTGACTATTAATTATAATGCTATCAAAATCAAACTCACTTTCCTTTTCCAAAGACTTGGGCTCTTCCTCTTAACCTATACATACGTATACTCAAACATACTCTCAGATGTACCTCGCCTACATATAGCCAACAAAATAGCCAAAGCTGTAGACCTGTCTTTCTTAGACTAGGCCACACTTCAGAACCATCTGTTGCCCAGTTGTGCCCTCAGAGACTCTGAGGGTCTGGCGTGGGCCCAGAAGTGTTATTGTTTTAAAACTCCCTAGGTGATTCTGATGGGCAGCCAGAGTTGAGAATTACTTATTTACACCATTATCAAGTAATTCAGTCATTTAACTGGGAATGCTGTAGACTCAAAGGGTGTTACAGATTTTGAAGTGCGAAGTGTAAGGCTGGTTGCTAGGTACGTCCAAGAGGCCTGTGTTTTGTCAGAGTGACTGTGTAAACTCCGGAAAGGGTGTTCAAAAGGAAAAGCTCACACCTACACCTCTCACTACATGTCTATGAAAGTATAGCACCCTAGGCACAGAGCTAAACATCCAGTGGTAGGAGAGCCTAAAATATGGTCCCTAGACAACTGGAAGTAGGAATCTTCCAGTCTTTACCACGAGACTCTGTCCAGTCACTTTAACTCCTCGTGTATTTTTTTTTCCTACAAAAGCAGAATAACATTTCCCATAAATCCTAAGGAATTACAATGACAGCCAATCAAAAAAGCACTTGGGATGTGCTAACTGCCAGTTAGCTGCGAACAGACCCTGCCTTCCAAAGGTCAGTGGTGTGCATGTACTTCACAGGTGTTCTCCACCCAACTTCACTTCTTTTCCAAATAACTTGATTGCACCTTTTTTTTGTGCCCTTCCTCCTGAGAACCCCACAGCAGGAGAATTTATTTTGGTTTTCAGCAAGTCCCTATGTGGGGCTTGTTATGGTATGAGTAAGCATGTATCACATGGTTTTTTGAAGATCCTAATTGTGTAGGTACATGAACCATCTCATGTAAGAGAGATTTAAAGGGCAGAACAAGTTACATGGTTTCTACATAGAAAAGCTCGTCTGCTTAACTACAGTTGACCCTTGAACAGCATGGGTTTGAACTGAGTGGGTCCACTTGTAAGTGGATCTTTTTCAATAAATATACTGGAAAATTTCTTGGAGATTCACCACCATTTGAAAAAACATTTTCTTTAGCTTTATTGTAAGAATGCAGCTTATAGTACATGTAACATACAAAATATGGGTTAATCGACAAAGTTATTGGTAAGGCTTCCGGTCAACAGTAGGCTGTTAAGTTTTTGGGGAATCAAATGTTATACAAGGATTTTTGACTGCATGGGGGCTCAGAGCACCTAATCTCCATATTGTTCAAGAGTCAGCTGTATATCTTTTTCCCTTAATGTCCCAGATTAAAGTCTTACTGTTTATTAGAATATCTTTGAGGTTGGTACTTCTGGCATCTGAATTTAGCCCACAAATGGTTTGTGTGATGAGGGAATGGGCAGGTGCCACCCAACGTCCCTGGGAAACACACTCACATAAAGCTGGTCGTGGATATTGGCTCCGTGCTTCAGCAAGGTCTCCACCACCCGCATGTGCCCATACTGGCTGGCGGCCAACAGGGCAGTGCCCCCATCCTATGCGCAAGCAGAGTATAAATGCATTAGGAACAGGGCAGGGATGCTCCTCCTATAGAGAGAGGTTTAGAAATAATTTTCCCACAGATAGTCACAAACTTACTTTTCTTCTTTCATCCCTTTTACCTTTTCTCTATAATCATGACAGAGTTCATCTTATGGACATCACTATGTTGTATACTTGGATGACTTACTTCAGACAGAGTACAGTTATTTGGCTAAGTTATTATGCATAGTTTAGAAATTTTCCATGTCAAATACAGAATTATCTATTTGGCTCTCAATAAAGGAGACAAAGCACAGAAAGTCTGTCCCAACCAGTCCTGTCTTGGAATTATCAGAATAGTCTCCTGTGTCTTCTGGCCAGAGACCCTCTTGGCATATGGTGGCTACTCCCTGTGGCTCAACCCCACTGTAGGCGTCTGAGACTAAGGCACTTTTACAGACTAACCCTGTGGGGCCCCTGCCTTCATGATACACGACCTACATCCATTAAAAAAGGGGACAACCACAGCATATTCCATGTGCCTCTCACCATCCGACTCAGTATTTTCCATTGACCCTGTGCCAATTTGTCCAGATCTCTCAAAATGTGGTCCCTAGAACTAAACGGAGTTTAGAAAATGGGGCCTGATGTAGGATGGGACAATCCTTTGTTTCATCTACTCTTTTATCTCTGCAGCCAAAATGAGAATCTCCCTTTATGCCAACCGCATCACCCTGCTGACTCGCTGAGGCTGGGGCCGACCGAAGCCCTCGATGGTTTTCTCAGGTCGCAGCAGCTAAGGCATAATCTTTTCCCGCGCGGACTGCTGAGTTGTGTGTTTGCCTCTGCGAATTGGTGTGTGGACGTTTGAACCAATTATCAAGAACATGTAATCTGGTTTTAAAATACAAATCAAATATATAAGATACTGTGGTTTCTAAATTTGGACACAGAATGTCTATTCAAAATGCCTGCCCTCCGAGCCCCACCCTCAGCAGTCAGACTCAGTAGGTCTGGGGCGAGGCCCAGAAAAGGCCTTTTGACCAGGCCTGTGAGGTGGCAGGTGGGCTGCACTTGGAGAACCTGCTATCAGAACTCTTTTTTCCACAGGCAGGCAAGATCCTAGGGGACGCACACGCCTGAGTAAGGCTTCAGTGAGGGTGGGCAGGGCACTTGAGCTTTCAGTTGTGTTTTGAGGGCTGAGGAAAGGAGGAGGGGGCTGGAGGGCCGGGGCTGGTGGTGGCGGTGTGGGTGGGGTGGGTGGGCATCAAGAATTTGCTTAATAGCAGCGATGAACACCAACATTTCCAAATTTTGTTCTGTCAGGGTTCCCAGCTCTTTGCTTGATGAGGTAAAAGAATAGATAAAATATGATGATGGTCATAGACAAGTTGATAACCTTGTTTTTTTAAAAACACATTTGGGGGTGGTGTATAGATTTAATAACAATCAGAACGATTGTTGAAAGAAAGTCAGTTTTGACGACAGGATCGTGTGAAAACACAGAGCCTCCTGACACTCGGCTCTTCCCACAGAAAGCTCTTGGACACGTGCACCCGGCTGGCCCGAACACGAAGAACTGCTCACCCTGGGCCCCACGTTCTCTGGACTTCTGGGGCAGCACAAACTGGCTCATGCACAAATGTTCCGAGCCAGAATGAACTTGTTAACCAGGAGACTGAAGCAGCCATACGGTCGTGCATGCTTATTTGGACTTAGTTCAAGGAGGTGAGATGTAAGTTTGTAGAACTTTACTTTCTATTTTTCAGTTGTATCACTTTCATAAAGAGAAATAATATAAAATATATACACACATCTACTTTGGCTTATTGTATATGATATTCAGCATGTTTGGAAGTGTGCACACAGCTCAACGATAGGTTTCAGAAAATACAGAGACCCTGTTTGAGATTCAGATCTACTTAATAGTTAGCATTTTAACAGAAAAAGAAAAAAACACTCCCTTGATATCAAAATGTCACAGACAATGGATTAAGAAAACCTAAATATTCCAAATGAGGTAGCCTGTCAGGAATTTTTTATGATTAAGCCAGAAATAAGTTGCCCATTACAAAAATATCACGGCAGTTCGAATATATTCATAAATGACATATCCGATAAGGGGTGGTCATCCAAAATATATAAAGAACTCACGCACCTCAACAAACAAAAAGAAAATAATCCAATTAAGAAATGGGCAGAGGACATGAATAGACACTTCTCTAAAGAAGAAATTCAGATGGCCAACAGGCACATGAAAATATGCTCCACATCGCTGGTCATCAGAGAAATGCAGATTAAAACCACAATGAGATATCACCTCACACCAGTGAGGATGGCCAACATCCAAAACACAAACAACAACAAATGTTGGCACGGATGTGGAGAAAAGGGAACCCTCCTACACTGCTGGTGGGAATGCAAATCAGTTCAACCATTGTGGAAAGCAGTATGGAGGTTCCTCAAAAAACTCAAAATAGAAATACCATTTGACCCAGGAATTCCACTCCTAGGAATTTACCCTAAGAATGCAGCAGCCCAGTTTGAAAAAGACATATGCACCCTTATGTTTATTGCAGCACTATTTACAATAGCCAAGAAATGGAAGTAACCTAAGTGTCCATCAGTAGATGAATGGATAAAGAAGATGTGGTACATATACACAATGGAATATTACTCAGCCATAAGAAGAAAACAAATCCTACCATTTGCAACAACATGGATGGAACTAGAAGGTATTATGCTCAGTGAAATAAGCCAAGCCAAAAAAGACAAGTATCAAATGATTTCATTCATATGTGGAGTATAAGGACAAAGAAAAAAATTGAAGGAACAAAACAGCAGCAGACTCACAGAACCCAAGAACGGACTAATAGTTACCAAAGGGAAAGGGACTGGGGAAGATGGGTGGGAAGGGAGGGATAAGGGGGAAAAAGGGGCATTACGACTAGCAGATGTAATGTTGGGGGGACATGGGGAGGGCTGTACAACTCAGAGAAGACAAGTAGTGATTCTATAGCATCTCACTATGCTGATGGACAGTGACTGTAATGGGGTTGGTGGGGAGGACCTGATGAAGGGGGTAGTTTAATCACCATAATATTGCACATGTAATTGTAGATTAATGATACCAAAATAAATTATAAAAAATATATATATATATATCATGGCAGTACAAATTCTGCTACTATAACATCATGAAGGACCATACTGCAAATGCAAAACTCATCTTTCTGCAGTCTGTTTTTAATCCATATGTCAAATACAAAGACTCAATGACTTCTTTAAAGGAAGAACCATGATTCCGTCCCAACTACCTAGTCTGTATTCATATATTACACGTTTCAGTGAGGACACCACAGAAAGTAAACTGCCTGCCAATGCACCTCCCTTGGAAATCTCTCAGATTCACTAAGACTGGCGTAATACTTCCAGTGATTCCTATTATAGCTCTGGGATTAACTGTGAAGCAAAGAAAGCACAGGAAAACAGGGAAAGCTATTAAGCACCTGCTACTGTATCCATCCTGATAGCAAAATGCAGTGTCCCGGAGTAGAAAGCTTCCAGTACCAGAAATACAAGTAATCCTCAGAAAACTCTCCAGCTGGGGGTCCAGAGTAGATGTCATGTTTTACACTGAATCCCTGGGACCACTCGTTGCCCAGGACAAGTGATCTGTGAACCCCACCTTTTGGGTTTGAAGATCTTGTAAAATCCATCCCTTGAATGAACAGAAACGAACTCCTGCCTGTGAAATTCTTCAACAAGGTTTGAAATGAGAATGTTCTCTTACTTTGGTCCTGCACTCAGTGGATGCTCCGAATTCAAAGAGAAACCTCACGACATCATTACGTCCTTGTTGGGCAGCAAAGAACAGGGCGGTCGTACCTGACTGGGAAAGAGACGTTTGGTTACATTACAAACAAAATGAAACAAAACAGTATCTTTATACATAAGCCTCCTAGCCTAGGAAGGGGCTACATTAAACTGATTTTGTTCCTTGTTCAGAGAAGTGACAAGATGAAAGGAAAACTTTATTCTTGGTGTAAAGAGATGAATGGTGGATCCCCAATACATATATTATTAACCACTGTGTACACGGACACAGCAATGTGTAGACAGTGGAGCTGGCCTTCAGTCTCTGGAAGGTGTATCAAGCTCTTCAGTACACGTGCTTTACTACTGAAACGCAGGGCTTCCTGACAGCTGCATAAGCAGTTCCTAAGCCTGAGTGTTTTACTGGTTCTCTAAAGCAATGATCTTTCAGGACCATCAACTTCCAGGTTGTCTTTCTAGCAAGCTCTGTGTGTCTAACTAGCCAAACAAAGAACATGATGACAGGCATATTTTCAGGAAACAAACATCCTCACATTGCAAAGCAGATTAAGAATGAACCAAGGTAGAAGTCAGCTATATAAGTAATTCCACAGCACTGCGAGGCACTTTTAGCTCCTAAATCACATGACGTGTGGGGTGGGGCCTGGCCTCAGGAAATTCAGGGGACCAGTGGGAACTTATGTAGCATCATCATTTGAGCCACAAGATTCCCTCTAGTTTGGACACAAAGTCCTTAAGGGCCACTGGATTCAGTGCACAATAGTTTTCAACTCCAAGAACGTTAGTTGAGCGATTGGAACCAAACAAATACAAAACCATAAAAACTGTACATTGGCTGGAAATCAAACAAGTGTTTCTCTTCTTTTCTCAATTGTTCTGAAGAGGTTTTTGTGCATAGTCAACTTATCCTTCAGGATAAAGTTTTTTGGGTTGGCAGTTCTGGATCATACTGTTTTTATTAGAGAAATCTGTCTTTTCTTTAAAGTTATAATAAACAAAGACTGCGAAGCAGGGAGGAAAAATAAAAAGATTAGGGTAATTTTTAAACTATAATTCTAAATGGGCCCAAACATTTTCCTCCCAGAAGGAAAACAGCTGCTGAAGTGAAAATGACCTACAACAATGACCCAGTGTTACAGAAATTGCTCAGAAGAATCTGTCTGGGGGACGGTGATTGAATTTGCTGTAGTCTCTTTGTACTGCTTCTCTCAGTAGACCAGGCCTGCTGATCCAGGGCTGTGGAGAACCAGATGCCCGATTCTCTCCATCAAATGTGACCGCTCCCTGGTCCAAGGCCAAGGTGACTCCTGGGGGGAGATCGGGGGAATGGGAGGGTCTCCTAGATGCCCCATGGAACAGCTGAACCCTTGTACTGGTGCGTCTTAATTTGCTCCACTCTGGGTGGCAGTCCAGCCTGGAACAGGAGGTGTTCTGCTGTTGAAAGTTTGGTTAGTGAATTGTTCTTTCGGAAACAGCAACTGCAGGGCAGCTCCTTGGCTCAGAGTGGTTCAAGGAGAAGCAAGAGCTCCAGCCCGACGTGGTGCTGCCCCGGGATGCCCACCTTGGGTCTGGGTCAGTGTGGACTAAGAGGTCAGATTCACTCCAGAATGACCTGTGGACGTGTCTCCATAAAGGTTAATTTATCAAACCCCAGATCAGCTTAGAAGTATATGGAACCTCCTCAGACCTGAATCCCAAAATATGTTCAATGCGCCAGCCTCCCACTCTCCTTTGCATTGCGCCAGATGGATTTTCTGGCCAGACCCAAGTCCAGAGATCACCCTTGAGCGAAACGCAGGACTAGGCTCACATTTTAGCCCAATGTTTGCCACATGGCTTTTTGGGGGAAAGATTACTTATCACACGGCCAATCAAAGTAATCCTTTGAAAATATGGTTTGGCAAGGATGAATGAGACAGTGTAGAAAGTGAGCCTCATACAGAACAGGTTGGTGACCCAATCCTTCTAAAAATATAATGATCTCTATAAAAATCCTATAGCACCTGATGCCAAGGGAAGAAGGAAGTACTGACTGGGACAAAATGCATGAGGGTTTAAACAATAGGGTTAGAGGTTTGATTATCTGACTGGAAGGCATGCTGGACAAGATACATTCAACCCAAGTATAACCAGCGTTCTGTTCCTGAGCTATATTTTAGGCTAGATAAATCTGCAATCTGGCTTTAATGTCACATAGCAAAAAAGTAATTTTACTCATTTTCCTTACCAATTCACTTGAGTTTCTGTCAGCTGGGTCATTCTTACTCAAGTGTGAAAGCCGACCTACCTCTCTCTGGAGATTGATGTCTGCTCCTTGCAGGACCAGTTCCCTCACGCAGTCTATGTGACCGGCATACGCAGCCACCATGAGGAGCGTGGTGCCGTGCTGGGTGGAGGAGAGACAGGCAACAGTTAGGCCTCACATGGAAGGGGGCGCCTGGAGAAGACCCTGCAGAGATGCCAGCTCTGCTCAGGACACGTCCAGGCAAAACATTTCCCGCAATAATGAGAGTGTCTTATGAATGATCTTTAATGCAGACTAGACTGGAGAAAGTGAGGTGACAAATTGCTGAATTTTCAATTTAAAAATTCACTTGCTTCCATTTCTTTTAGAAATGCAGTCCAAGTGAACCACAGCTACTGCATTCTAAGGCAGCAGTGGTATAATGGTCTCATTTTATGATTCATATTAGATGACTCCTGAGCCAAAATACTGTCATTAATGCAAATAATGGGTTCAGTGGTACCAGTTGGTTTTTTGAGTTTGGAAGTCTTTATTTTCAGATTGATTCCAGTGAAGTTGAAAGGCGTCACAGTGAAATGAGAAACCACAGAAGTCAGAGTCAGGAGCTCTTGGGTTCAAGTCCAGCTCTGTCATCAACCAACAGTGTAACCTGGGGCACAGGGCTTATAATTCCTGGGGCTCATTTACTTCCCTCTACAATGAGGGGTTGGACAGGATGACTGCCAAGGTCTCCTCTAGCTTTAAAATCCAAGGACTTGGGACATGCCTCCTGATATAGACCCTTTGTACCAGTTTGAATGGACTTTTGTAGTTCAACTTACAGTTGTTTTCAAGGGCCTGAAATTGTGACCTTAACCACCACGCTTGCATAGTGGGCAACCTGCCTTCCAGGAATCTATGACAAGAGAGACAGATGGTTCCGCACACGAGGAAGGCTCACTAGCTATAGGCGATAAGTGACTCTGGAAGCCTTGTTTAGATCACCTGCGGGATTCTGTGGGAAGGCAGTAGAGTTCAGTGGTCCCTGACACTACGATCTTGGGCTAAGTATGGGATTTCCTCATTCACATCTGTAAAATGGGCAATAATAAGAGTATCTGCTGGATTAAGTTAAACGGGTAAATGTGATAATTCAGGCAATGCACTTAGCACAGTGATGTTAGGTATTCAATGTTAGACGTTAATATATGATAATTTGGTAAATGTTAGATCGTCATGTAGCTTTTGCTGATTTCTGGGAATGGAAACGCTGATTTGGGGACAGTCATGTTTGCTATGTATCAAAAGTACAGGCAGAGTTAGGAAAAGTCATAGACAAGCTCTATGATAATTTCTCTGCCCATGTGACCATATTTGGCTGTACCATCCATGATCGGGTTGGGCTCCTTCCCCCATATTTCCCAGGATCAGAGTCGCAGGTGGAAGTTGGCATTACTAACTTCCTCTAGGATGTGAGAAATTTTTGGTAGATTGCAGATAGACGAATCCTTGATTCAAAGCCAATCTGATTAGATAAGTATGAACGTATCTTTTCCTTGAGAGGTGAAAAAAGTTTTTATCATGGGTCACACTTGTCTCAACATAAAAATCAATCATAGCCAAAGGAAGCACAGAGCACTTAATTTTGGTATGTAAAAAAGAAAGGAAACAACGTTAGGCTCATCTGTTCTGAAGTAAGGAAAAGATGAATGAAACAAATAACAAAACACTTCTTTATAGACTGTATTCCAATTCTACATCACAGTCAGTTGAGAGAAGTCGGAGACGGGAACAAGTCGGCTAGAGGATAACGAAGTGGTTGTCTGTTGACGTATTAAGCTGCGCAAAAAAATATTTCCTTTACGTTCAAAACGAATTAGCTTGACAGATTTTAATTCTCTAAAGATGAAGATTATTCCATTTCATTGCCTGATGTTAAAAAGTATTTTTTAAAACCTGTTGATTTTGTAAAGAGGGTGTAGTGGATGTAAATGTAAAGAAGTCCACAGCAAGGAGGACAGTGAAATACATACCCCGGTACATCTAAAAGGACTGAAAGAACCCTGCCGTTGCACGTCTTTGTGGTGAATGCGTGTGGGAGAGACAAGCAAAGCAAATGTAAACATCAGGTGAAGACAACATTAAGCCAGGAATGAAGACGAATGTTAGCGAACCAAAGTCGCGCAGCCCAGCGGGCAGCCCAGCCATGGTGTTGCTCTTCGGGGGCTCTTTGCTTGAAGACCTTGAAAGTGGTCGTACGCAGGTTAGGAGCAGTCCCCAGGAAGGCCCCGGGCCTCTCCTTGCATTCTATCAGCTCACACAGGCGTCCTAGGTGATCATGACCATTGGTGAGGGCACGACTAGCCTAGAGGTCACTCACCGCCAGAAGAGACCACCCTGGAATTCAGATTCCCCGTTCAGGTGGCACATGGAGGAGGCAGAAACCCACCCGGGGAAAATTTCGAGGGGAATGAAGGCCTGCACTGTTCCCAAACATCTCCCTGCCTCTGTCCCCACAAATCTTCAAGGCCCTTTCAAAATCAATTACCATCATTTAGACTTGTTCCTTTAGGTTAAAGAGTAACCTATAAACACATTATATTCTGTTTGTAGAAGCAAAATTTTTTTAATCAAAATAGCTCTGGCCACTCAGCAGGCAGAGACAGAGTGTGATGAAAAATGCTAAGATATAAATAATATAGTAAGAACAGGAGGGATTCCATCTTAAGGCTAAGATTCCATTTTAATGGGAAAGGGGATGGCAGGACAGGTGACCTGACTGGGAACGGCCACTGACAAAGGTGAGAGACTGGGGGGTGTCTGGGGGCAGGAAGGGTGAGGCAGTGCCATGTGCCTGGGGAGCCGGAAGTCAGGAAAAGGTCATGGGGTGCCTGAAAAGGGGTCACTTCAAGAAATGGGAGAAGTGGTCATCCATGTGGCCAGTGGGAGAGGCCACAATGAAAACTGGTGTTCCCACTCCAGTTTTGCCCAGTGGCACCCAAGACCACGACGGCCAAGTTCACAGACGACCAAGACCCTGTGTCGTTCTGGGTCCTGGCAAGGAACAGAGGGCACATTCAGGCTGGGGTAACAGGGAGAAAGCTGAAAAAGAGACTATTTATAAAGCCGTGCCCTGGATGTAGGGACACCGCAAAGAAGTGTTATTCTGAGAGGTAGTGACAGTGCCCAGGCCTGAAAGCACGGGGGTGGGGGGTGGGCGGTGACTCCCAGGACACAGGAAATGAGAAAGCAGGGAGCAGTGGGCTCTCTACCGGCTGACCTCCCACCCTCTGACTCCTTCCAGTGGCCGAACCCAACCAGAAGCCAGAGGGAAGTGGGTCCACTACAGCAGGCCACACAGCTCAGACACAGGGACACAGAGCACGCTGGAGAAGGATCTGGAAGGGCAACCCAAGCTGCCCCCACCAATGTCCCCTGTTGGCAAAGTGAGTAAGCTCTGGTTTCTCACTTGGACTGGTGGTGGATCTCACCAAATTTGTGCGGGAAAAGCTGGAAATGGCTTCTGGGAAAACAATTAAGTCTCCTTTGAAAACATTTTTATTTAGTTCCTAAAATCAAAACATTTCTGCTGGTTTTCTCTCTCCCTCTCATCCGAGGTCCTCCCTTTCCCCCAGGTGCAAAGTCCTGCGGAGTCCAGAGGAGTCACCGCCTCTAGCCGGGGAGGGAAGGGCCCTCTAAGTGATGCCTGCCAGTGGGCGGTAGTATCTATCTTTAGTTCCCCCTAATTTTGCCAAGGTGATGAAAGGTAAGACGCCGGGTGGCACTGCCATCCTCAGTTCCCTCAGCCTTGCAGAAAGACTCAACTCCCATGTCCAAGGCAACCTTCTGCTCTAAATCATCTGCACCTTTCCAGGAAGGCAGTCAGGGTGAATTCGCCAACTACCGCCCTTTCCTCATGGAATGTGCCAGTTCTGACTCCCAGCGAAGGGCCTCTTTCCCTACTGCGGCTGCCTTCTGTGTTATGCACATAATGGTTTCCCCAATATGTTTTCAAGTTTGCCATGGTACATACCTTGGAATTTTTGAAAAAGATAAAGCAAGCAAACACATGAGAAAGTAGATAAACACTGAAAAGGGAAATGTGTTGATGAGGTGCTCTGGTGCCAACGGGGGAAATGGCATGCTCTTGGCATGCATATACCGCACGAATCCATCCGTACACTGTCCCTGCAGTCCACGTCCACCCGACCGCTGTTCAGCAGCAGCCTGAGCAGGGCCAGGTTTCCTCTCCTTGCCGCCCAGAATGCAGCGTTGGCAAGTGGAGTTTCCTTCTGCAGAGGCAAAATGAAACAGGATCTTAAATTCGACTTTAGTTTAACATGATCGCTCCTATGCAAATACAAAATCTGTGTAGAAAAACTGCATGAAAAAAAGGCAGATTTTCCAGATGTGCTGTATCCCTTGATTGGTTGCTCCTCCAGAAACAGATGATTGCCATATACTTGGTTAAGGACTGCATCCTGTTTTATGCCAGGTACCCAGTCTGAGTGTGCTTATGAAGGGCGATGTTGTTGATAACACAGCACTATTAATATCCTATTTCCCACCAATGTCCTCACTTTCCTGCCCGTGTTTTGTTCACGGTTTCCTTTCTGCTTGAAGCGAATTTTCCCCCACCCCTCAAGGCCAAGTCTCTGCTGAAATGCTATTTCCTCCCTGAAACATTCCCAAATCTCTCCTCGCCTCTAAGCAGATTTCCCAATTCTGACTTCCCAAGGAGTTTACCGCACCTTTCTATGCCCTCAACTTTCTGCCTGATTCCAGCTAACAGAGCAAATGCCTTTCTCTCTGTCCACCTAATTTTCTTTCTAAGCTTCAGCTGGAACTTGCCAGAGGTTTCAGTTGAGAACAAGGAACTCTGGGCAGAAAACGCTGTTACGTGTCCTATTCATAAGGATCCTTCTCTCCACGGTAGCAAAGTTAACACCGGAACCACACTTACGTTAAGGAAAAGAGCTGGAGAACATCTCCAAAAATCAAAGCAGCAGAGTTGACTGCAGTACAATTTCCTTTCCTAAAACAAATCGACTTGGGTTTGTAAAGAAAGCCCATGGCAGGGGAGGGGAGGGGCTTTGAAAATAGACATACCCAGTTTCAACCCCAGTCCTGGGCAAGTGCCAAGCCCTGGTGGGTCTCCCGTTCCCTCCTTAGATGGATCACATCACCTGCCTTGAAGTTTATGGTAAGGATGAAATGATGTCAGTTCACTGGCTAAGATGGTGCCCAACCCATCATAACTGCTTACAAATGCTAGTTCCCTTCCCTCTCTCCACATTTCTTTACAAACTTAGAATCAACAGGCTAAATTAAATCCAGGATATTGGTACTAGTAAAGAATGTTGCTGGTCTTGGGGAGTTTTCTAGAATTGAAATTGTTTAACAAAAACACCTTTTTGGGTGGGCTTAAAACACCTATCTGACCCAAAAGGTCTTTTGTGTAGTATGTATTTTAAGCATATTGATGAGGTATTAAATACAACACCAAATTTAGCTATGGTAAGGTAAAAAGAAAACACCAACAATTTTAGCTGGCCCACAGAGTCATCTAAAAAGCAGAGTGACAGCCCAATGGCAGCGTTTGCTGGCACGAGGACTGATGTCAGAAGCCCTTCAGCAAACACACAACTTAGTGTTCTTGTGCATTCTTGTATGAGAGCAGGGAAACAGTGAGTGATAAGCAGATTATAAGCATACTTTGAATAGTTTCCTGTCTCAGATAGGAGGAAAAAAAATCACTTCAAATTCCAGATGAATGGTTTATTTTCCTGAAGGTGCAAATTTTGCTATCCCAGGAGTTTTCGAGCCAAACGGCCGTTGTATCCACACCCAATACCTGTGGCTTTTGCACCCGCTGGGTCTAATGTTATAGTTGTTAGTAACTGCGTGAAGCCATGGCCAGGTCTGACTTTATAACAAATCATGAAACAATGCCCTTTTAACAAAGAGATTGTACAAGGCCAAAATGACGTTACGGGGGATGAATTCGGGAGAGAATTTAATGTGCCCCATCAAACAGTTCTACTGGCTTTTCCTAAAACATGAAAGCTTGAAAGTAATAAAATGTACATAATTTCTGGTGATTTTGTTGTTTCTCTTTAACCCCAAACATTTTCAAAACCCATCTGCAAACTGCAAACATCTATTGTTAACACAAGCTCTCCAGCCAGGAGCTCTCCTGCCTTTAGAATGGCCGTGGGGATTCCGCTTCCGCTCAGGCTAGACATCCTGGTCTTCTATAAGATTCTAGAAACTGAGCTTTGTGAAAAGCTGTAAATATTTTATTTTAACCTCAAGAGCTTAACTTACTGGTAAGTGGATGCAAGATGGAGTAGTCGGTTTTGGGGTAAGAGCTGAGTTCAACTTCTGGCCCTGCTACTTTCCAGCTCTGTGACCTTGGGCAAGTTACTTAACTTTTCTCTGCCCCAGTAGACTGGGAATAACAGTAATAGTAGGTGTACCTCTGTTATATCTTGCTAGAGGATTGAGATAACATAGGTAAACACACTTCAACAGTAGACACACAAGACATGCTAGCTTTAAGTGCAGTCCTCACATCTCTAACATCCTTGTCCAGGTGACCTCATTTGCTTGGTCACTGGCACATGCTGGGGACAGTGGCACTTGCCAGGGTCTAGGACAAGAGATATGAGCCAATCTTGATCTCTGCTCCATTGTCTTTAAGGCCTGGTAGGAAAATAAGTCATGTCAACAGGCATCAGAAGTTATTACAGGTGCTAGAACAGGAATGCAGGTACTTGTAGTGAAAGCAGAGAACGGTCACGTCAATCTGAGAAGGGTGACCACGAATGGCTTCAAAGAGAAGGAATTCCTGAGAAGATTTTTGAGAGATGAGTAGGGGCCTGTGTGACGAGCATTCCAGGCAGACAGGGTGGTGAGGCAAAGACAATGCGGGCTTGCCACAGCATTCTGGGAACTGTCACTAGCTCAGAGGGCGTGTGTGTGTGTGTGTGTGTGTGTGCGTGTGTGTGTGTATGTGCGCGCGCACGCTGCGCGGAGGGGCAGGGGGCCAACGCCAGATCCCAGGGGGCTGCTATGCCCTGCTGCAGAGTCTGACTTCATGCTGGCAGGCACTGGGGAGTCACGGGAGGGTTTCAAGGTGGGCAGATACTGTCAGTTTTGCATTTCTGAAAGGTCCCTGTGGCAGCCTCAGGGAGAATGGACTGAAGACTGGAGTCAGACTGAGGTCGGTGTCTAGAGGGCTGGGAAACTTCTGCACCAACTGGGCGAGAGAAGATGCAGCCGAGCTGTGGCAACAGTAGCGCGATGGGAGGCGGAGACGACTGGAGACGTTTTTGGGGACTAAGCTGAACAGTTTTGGTCTGTGACCGTGCAGGAGAGGAGCGCGAGGAATCTGGACTGACCCCAGGTTTCTGGTTTGAGTGCCTGGTTGAAAGTCGAAAATACTGTATGGGGAAGGTTTTGGGAAAAAATAATGATCTCCGCTTTGAACATGCTCTGTTTCAAGTGCCTGTGGGCACTTGGTGGAAATGTCTAGCAAGGAAGTGGGGAGTTCTTTATCACACGGTGGCTGACACATTCATTGGAGGGCAGAGTCATGAGCTAATACTTAACGAAGTCCTTACTCAGTACCACTTGGTATATCCTCCGCTTACCCTAGCTCGTTTAATCCTCATCGCAGATCCGTTGGGTGGGTGCTGTTGAGGTGGAGCAGGGCCATAGGATAAGCATCATGATTAGTTCTTCCTGACTGTGATCAAAAATGCTAAGATATAAATAGTACAGTAAGAACAGGAGGGATTCCATTTTAAAACCAGGGAGTTAGGAAGTGAATATTCCTAACATACTTTATAATAATCCTTTCTCTGGCCTTCTATGCCATTCTTGAAATCCTTAAAAGACATGAATCCTAACCTTTTAAGCTCACCTCCTCTCTGAGGCTGCCCGCACTGCCCTTTCTTTGAGTGTGTACTTTGCATTGAATAAAGCCCTCTTGGTGCCTGACTTATTGTGTCTCGTCTCTGTACTCCTCCAAGCCTCCTGGGAGATTAATGAGACCCATTTCCCCAGTGGCAAGCATCTTTGTTACTTTGCTATTTCATTCAGTTTTCTAGACTTCAGCACAAGTCTCCTCTCTCTGTGTTCTACTTCCGACAAATAGGGAAGTGCTACTGAGATCTGATTTGGGCTTGTCAGTTCCCGATGGCTGGGTGACCCAGATGTGACTGTATGATTATGCTCTTTAGTAGGCGGGCTGAATATCTCCCTTTTTCGCTTTGGTAAGTTCTCAGCACATAATCCCACTTCATCCAGTGCTCTGTGGCTCCCCCAAATCCTGGGGTGGGATGGGCTTAGTCCCCACACCGTGCAGATGCAAGCAGACACTGGGCCCCAGGCGCCCCTGGCTTCAGGAGCTGGCAAGGAATCTGCCCTGTGCCAAGCAGGAGTTCCATGGGCTTCCCTTGCCTCCCTCTGTTCTTCCTAGCTTTCTACAGCCTGCATGACTGCAGCCATTCACTACCATTCTTGCTTTAAGGAGTACCTTCCTTACTTGATCAGAGTCAAGAACCGTCCCCCATCCAGGTTGAGGTTTCACCTAGTGCACAGGGAAAGACGTCCCCAGCCTCAGCTGCCCAGCAACACTATTTCCATTGCACTCGGATGAGGTAAGTGAAAATGACGGGATGGGCTTCAGCCCAGGCAGGTCAGCGTTTGGGGCTGCCTTTCAGCCATCACTGCGGACTCTCCTGTACACACACAGCGAGGAGGACGCAGCACTGACTCCCACAACCTCCTTCTTATCCTCATCCCAAGCTCCTCTTCTGCCACGATGGGAAGTTCCCTGACCTTTCTCTGCCCGGATAACTTCCAAACCTCCTCTGGGGCAATACGCACCTAATCACAAATGCTGTGGACTGAACAGGGCAAGCCTGTTGGCCTTTAAAAGAGACAATGCCTGTGGAAATGCTTTACACAAATCATAAAGCACTTTACAAATCGTGCTATAACTAACCTCTTCCTTGATTTTTCTGATCTCTGCAAGGCCAGTGAGCCTCCCCTAGGCTTGTTGGTTGTGATAATGAGGAACAGCAATGCCAACCAAAACTGAGATCTTGTTCTGTCTCAGCAGGGTGGTATATCCCAAGTATAAACTTCCACATATGCTCTATGCTGTTCTTTCCCCCTTGACTGCCAGATTTTAGCTCCTACACTTCTCAGTAGCACACATTCAGAAATTAAGTACAGGAAGGAAGTGGAGAGGAAACATAGAAGGGAAGGAAGTTATTACTTGTACAGATCTGGAATTCTGATTAAAAGCTAAGAGGAGATACAGATTTAAATTCTCAGTGTAAAAAAGGGTTTACAATAAAGAAGGGTTTAGAATTGATTTCAATTGTGCACTTACTAATTCAACCAAGAGAACATTAGCTTTACCCAATAATGAATTTCTTTCATGTTAGCGGTTGGATTATATAAGGATACAGTGAAGGATTGAGAAGCCATGTTCAGCAGCATGCTTTTGAGATGTCACTAGCTATTCTAATCCACTGCATTTAATGCTAAGTATTTGAAATTTTCAGAATGCTTAATGAACATTAAAAAAGCCTAAACCTTGTGTTACCAGTATTGTTACACTTCTGTAAGTGATAGGGAACTGAAGAGAGAAAGTCAGTGATTTGCCCTTGGCATTCTGCCTTAGAGGTAGATCACGTAACACTGGCATCTCCAAACGGAGAACCCACGGCCATGGTTAAAGTCTGTTTAAAACAAGAATGTCCACAATAGGCAAATCTATAGAGACAGAAAGCAGATTAGCAGTTACCTAAAGCTGGGCAGTTTGCGTATAGAGAATTACTGTTAATGGGTATGTGGTTTCTTCCCGGGGTGATTAAAATATTCTGAAATAGTGCTGATGGTTGCACAACCTTGAGAATATACTAAAAACCTCTGAAACCAACACTTTAAATGGGGTAATTACATGGTATGTGATCTGTATTTCAATAAAGCTGTTTAAAAAACACATATATCTTTGTAAATTAATTTTCCTGGGGCTCATTCAAATAAATGAGCTGATTGGTGAACTGGCATTGGTTACAAGATAATTTATATACTTTCAGAGCAAGGATGAAATATACCAGTTCCTGTGCTTCTGGCCAAGACATGAACAGTTGGTTCTTATCACCAAGATGAAACATGGCATGGAGATGCTTTATTCTCTTGGGTAAGACATGCTCAAGAAAGACCCAGGTATTACTATTATTTTACCTAGCAATGTTTCCTCTATTATGGGAACCTGGGAACCTCACTCACTGTGCCAGAGTCTAATTCCCCAATTGTGTAGACTTTTGGCAACCTTAGCCTGGAAGAATAAGTCCTGAGTAGTTGAAATAGGTATTATGAAGTCAAAAGTCAATGAACTGAAATCTATGAACTTTATTGCACAAAAACGCTCAGACCTACACTTTGAGTTTGCTTTTACTTTAAAAATAATTCTAACAAGCATGTGTCTGTTTTCCCAACCAGAACAAATTAGGAGCTGCCAATTATGAAAGAGGAGGCTTACAGAAGGCAAACTGATAGCAAGGAAAAGTGACTGCTGACGGTGTAATGGAGGAAGAATAGCAGGGAGATGCAAAGGGGTCTAGGTGGTTCAGAAGCAAATAGATCGACGTGCAATGACTGAGTCATCTTGAAGAGGCTAAACTGGGATTTGTAACACTCTCTCACAGATTCTACCAGCAAGGCTGGGCTTTTTAAACTTTGGAGGCTTAGGCTTGGGACACCCAGGGATTAGGGCTCTAGGAGACTTTCAGGGGCATATAAAAATGGAAAAGTTTATCCAGAGCTCCAAAATAAAAGTTAATGACTATTTAATTATATAGCTATAAAATGTCCTATCTTGTCAACTTTATCAATTGCTAAATTTGGTATTCAAAAAATATTGATGACGCATGCAAATAAATGAATGGGTCTGATTTTCTTATTACACAAGAATTATTGACTTTATATGACAACTGCAGGAATATCATGGACAAATGTAAGTGAAATATAATTCATGGCTAAGTAATTTACAAAGCAATAGCATAACAATCCTTCCAAAAATGTACAATAAAATGTCTCTACTGTTCTCATGGGCTAGGGATCTATTTTAATGTTTGAAGTGATGTTAGCTAGGGGCTAGTGCGAGCGTAGTCAACTGGTCCGTGACTCTATCCCCCTTTCCCTCAAGCCTTCCCTAGGTGTCTTATGAAATGCCACTTCGTGGAAAATATTACCCCTTCATCTCGCACACAGCACAGAGCACTTCCTCGGTCTCCCTGCTGGGGGCTCCTGACCTCGGTCTGGTGGACCCTGGGCCTTCTCCCACACTGGCCACAGGCTGGGAAACGGGGTGAGGCCCTCCCTGCTGTGCTTCCAGACACTGCCTTCTGGCCAAGTACACAAATCTCTGCTCCTTCCCCACTCAGGTCATCCCACCTTTCCATCCTCTGCTTCATCTCACCTGGTAGTTGCTGCCTTCTGATAATTCTTCTTTCTTTACTGAAAATTCTGGCACCTTCTTTTCTATCCACCCCCAATTCTGATCTCATCCTGGCTTCACTTTACAAAAAAGCTTATAGCGGTGCTCACCCTCACATCCTTTCCTCTTTCTCCAGGGGGAGAGGTCTTCCTCCACCTGCTCAGCTGAGCCCTGCAAGTGATGGAGCCCTGCTCACACTCTGCCTCTCCACCTTCTGATACCTCGTCACTCAGCCCCATCAGCCCTCTGCTCCCGATCTTCTCAGCACTCCCTAGCGTCGTTTTTAAATATTTTTATTAAGACACAATTTACATACTGTAAAACTCACCCTTTTAAAGCATGTAATTCAGTGGCCTTTAATGGACGCCTATGGGAGTACAATCATGACTATTCCATTTTCATCTTCCCAAAAAGAAACTTAGTACCTATTAACAATCACTCCCTAACTTCCCCCTCTTCCCCAGCCCCAGCAACGACTAATCTACTTTGTCTCTATGGGTTTGCCTATTCTGGACATTTCCCATAAAAAGAATCATACAGAATGTGGCCTTTTGTGTCTGGCTTCTTTCACTTAGTATAATGTTTTCAAGGTTCACCCATGGAATAGCATGCAGTTCTCTGTTCCTTTTTATTGTTGAGTGATATTCCATTGCATGGATGGACCATCCTATGGACTGAAGGTCTGTGTCCCCCTCCAAATGCATATGTGGAAACCCTAACTCCCAATGTGCTGGTATTTGGAGGTGAGGTCTTTGGGAAGGAATTAGATTTAGATGAGGTCCTAAGGGTGTAGCCCCATGATGGGATTGGCGCCCTTAAAAGGAAAGGGAGAAACACCAGGGCTTCCTCTTTCCTCCAGGTGAGGACACAGTGAGAAGGTGGCTGTTTGCAAGCCAGGAAGAGGGCTCTTACCAGACACCAAGTCTACTGGCACCTTGATCTTGAACTGTGACAAATAAATGTCTGTTGTCTAAGCCATCCAGTCTGTGGTATTTTGCTATGGCCGCTCAAGATAACGTGCCACATTTTGTTTATTATCAGTGATTAAACAAATGATCGGACATTTGGGTCCTTTCCATTTTTTGGCCAGGTGTGAATAACATTGCTATGAATGTTTCTGTACAAGTTTCTGTTTGAACATCTTTTCATTTCTTTTGGCTATATAACTAGGAGGGGAATTGCTGGATCATATGGTATGTTTAACTTTGGAAGAACAGCCAGACTGTATTCTAATATGGATGCATCATTTTTCATTCCTATCAGCAGTGTATGAGGATTCCAACTTCTCCACATCCCTGCCAATACCTGTCATTGTCTGTCCTGTCTACTCTCGTTATCCTAGTGCACATGAAGTAGTAGCTCCTTAGGGTTTTGATTTGCGTTTCTCTGATGACTAATGGTGCTGAGCATCTTTTTAGGTGCTTATTAACCATTTGTATACCTTCTGGAGAAAAACGTCTATTCAAAAATTATCTCCTTTGCCCATTTTCAAATTGGGTTATTGTTTTTTATTGTTGAGATATCTGTCATCGCTTAAAAATGCTCACGTCTCCACCATGTTAAAGCAAACAAAACCTTGCCCAACCCCAAGTGCCCACTGCAGCTGCTGAAAATTCCTGCAGAAGTTTTTGAGAGTTCTCTGCGCTGGTGGTTTCTCTCTTCTCAAGCTCTCGCAGTCTGGCTCCTGAACCAAACCAAACGTCTCCACTTTAAGTGCTCTCAGCAAAGTCACCAGTGACTGTTCTGCTACTAAAGTCAATGGACACTTTTCAATTATTAGCTTGTTTGCTATCTCTGCGGTGTGTACCACAGAGTCCCTCTCCTTTATGGAAGGGCTAGAGATTCTTGGCTTCAATGCTTCTGATTGATTTCGTACATCTCTGGCTGCTTCTCAGTTTTCTCAATAGGCTTCTCTTACTCTGCACATTCTTAAGTTCTGATCTTGTTCAAGACTTTGTCCTCCGTCCTCATATTTTACATGTTCACATGGTCTCACAGGGCAATCACATTCACTCCCAAGACTTCAATTACCACTTAACGTTGCTCATTCCTGAATCTCACCTCTATCTCCTGCTTAGATTATGTCCTGGATTCCCGGTTTATATATATGTGTCTAAACATCTCTCCTTGGACATCCATTCTTAAACTTTACATGTCCCAAACCAAACATTTTATCTTTACCTCTCTGGGCTTCCTCAACTCAGTGAATAACACCAATTACTGAATTCCATAGAGTAAAAAATTTTAAAGTCACTCATATTTGTCTACTTTCACCCTCAACATCTGTCCCCTAGTCCAGTATCATTTAACAAGATGACCCTAACAGCCTCGGATTGGTGTCCCAGCTCCACTCTCTTCTCTAGACCAGAGAGCTTTCTAACATGTAAATCTAACCATGTGCTTCCTCTGCTTACCTAAGCTACAGTAAGAAGCAGGGTTACACTGGTTTTGCAGCCAGACACCCTAGGGTTTCAATCTTAACACCATTCATTTACTCTTTGCAAGGCTGTGGGAGGAGTTATTTAACTTGCCAATGTTTTCGTTTTGTTGTTTTAAAAGAGAAAGAGAGCGAGCCATCGGAGTACCATTCATCTCATGGGTCTTCCTGAGGATTCAGGATGCACCGTGATGTCCCGGGTTCAAAGTGGGGCACATTTTAAGAGCTCAACACATTTTAACTATTATTTTTATTAATCCCTTTCAATAGAGGCGAATTAATCTCACTTTCATCCTAAATCGTGAGGATTAAAAGCAATGACTTTAATAAACGCTTTTAAGACAAGACTCCTTCGGACACTGACGTCTGGTAATCAATTGCCGCTCCACTCCGTGCTGGTCACTAGGCTTCAATCTCGAAAAACTATTCAGGAGGGGAGGCGGCGGCGGGACGGCTGGCATTCCGAAAGGAGGATGCAGAACCGGAATCTGGCTGCAGGCTCTGCCCTCCCAGGCGCGGCTGCAGGAAAGCGCGGACCGAGGGCCTCCTCCCCGCCCCCGTTACCCCGGCGCCCGCGGCCAGGCTCACCCGACCCGCAGCCCTGAGGACCACAAGCCGCTCGAGCGAAGCCCACACATCCTAACCGTAAACCGCAGGAGCCACCCCCGCCCGGTCCCTTCCTCCGTCCCCTACAGGCACCCGAGCGGCGCCCGCTGCACCCTGCGGGCCCCGCGGCGGCGGCTCCCGGCTGCGGCTCTGCCCCCGGCCCGGCACGCCCTCCCGGGCCCCGGCGCTCACCTTGAAGGACATCCTGCACATGTCCGCGGCCGCCCCAGCGCCACCGGCGCGCATCCGGCTAGGGCGCCCGGCCCGAGCCTCCTCCCTTGCCCGCCGCGTTCCGCAGAGGGGCGGTGTCCGCGCCGCCGCCCTGCTCCGCCGCGGCCACGGCCGCAGACGGAGGGGGGCGCGGAGGGCGGGCTTGCGGGCGAGGGGGCGGGGCGAGGGCGGGGCCGCGGGGGCGGGGCGAGGCGTCCCCTCTCTCTGCCTACCTCGCACGCCCTCCAGAGTACGCACGCGCTGTGCACGCTGTGCACACCCGCTCTCTCACGTCCCCACTCGGCCTCTCATGCACATTCGACTCTTTACACCACACTGCGCACACTCTCCACGTTATTGCAACACGGCACATGCACCGCTATTCTTGCTCCCGTCCACACACTCGCACTCCCTCGTACACTCCACGCACGTCCGCGTTCCTGTTACACACAACGCTCCAAACCCCACACACACTGTGCAGTCTCCACATGACACACACACACACACCTTCCAAAAGAGCAGCGCGGTCTGGCCAGATGAGTCAGCCCTCATTACAGCACAAACATGATGGTGTAAATGAAACATGAGAAAAAAATTCACCTACTATCTTCCCACCCTTTCAAATAGCTATTTTCATGTTTACTTCTGTCTCTCTAGGTTTTCTTTTCTTTCTCTTCCTTTTCCTTTCTAGGAAGCTGGGTTTTTTTGTTTTATTCTGTTAGTTTTATCCTCCTGGAGAAAGGGTTAGAAAACAAGCCCCTTTTGATTGAATGAGTAATGTGGTATTTTCCTTTTTGAAGGTAAAGGGCAAATTGTGAAATACACGCGTAGCCCCCCTCCTATGGATTTCACCCGTCACCTCCTCTTGGCCTCGAGCACACCTGGAGCGTCACAGGAGCCCTGCACGCCCTCAGGCTTGCTGCTCGCCCAGGGATGGTTTGGAGGAAGTGAAGTGGGAGAGACCTATCTTTTTAAATTAAGAAATATTTTGTCTTTAAAGTATAAGAGACAATGATCACCTTTCTAGAAAAATCAAATGCTGAAGTAAAAATGGACATCTTACACCCTCACTACAGGAATCACTTGTTCCTTCTCTCACCTCGGTGCCTCTTCCTCTTCTCAGTTGAATTTGTAATGAATACTTCATTTAAAAGTTCAAAAAAATACAACTACAAATAGAAGTTTATATCGAAAACAAAAATGTTTATCCTTTATGGTTAAATTGTATTTGTGTTTGAAACAATTTTAAAATAAAAACATTGCAAAGTTTGATAGAAGAGTTCAATTTTTAAATCAAGAAAGACTCAAAACTTTTCCTTTGCCTCGAATGTGTATAATGAGACAGTTTTGAAGTCGCCGCACAACATTATCATATAAGATCAAGCATTGAGGGGTTTCGCTTTAATAGTTCTGATAAAAGGAAGGGAAAGAATTAATATTTTGAGTGCTATGTACCAGGTGCTTTCCTTATAAAAGGTTTATGAGGTATTACGCCCGTTCCACAGCTGACAAAACTAAGGAGAAGAGAGAAAGTAATTTGTTAATGAGCGTTTGGGCTAGACCTTTAATTATGTCTCTTCCTTTCCACTACCACACTTGCTGCTCAGAACTGTTTCTGGCAGTGAGTCTCTGGCCAGGCCGCTGCCGGGACTCCTGTCAAAGTTAAAGGAAAGAATGTGCCTACACGTTATCTCACACACCTGTCTAAGCCCATCTTCATAAAAAGCCCCCAAACAGAACAAAACCCTCATGGTCACGGCCAGACAATTCCTAAAGCGGCCCTCTCCAAAACTTAATAGTGGCCCAGTAGGTCTAACACCTACTTAATGAAATTAAGTCCCTATTGTTCCACCCTCCCTATTCAAATAATTTCTCACCACCCCAGCAGAGTGTCTCCATATTGTCAGGATGTTCCTTGCTATCACCTTCCCTCCCAGCCCTATGGCTCTCTTCTGCCTGTCCTTCCCCGAATCGTGACCTTATTCCCAGCTCACGTCGCCTTCCTGCACCCTTCCCCTCAGCTGCTTCTCTCCCAGCCTCGCTGAGCCCCTGCCGTAATTCCTCTCGGCGCCGCATCTCTTAGCCTTTGGTTCCATAGGGTCCGGTATTGCTCTAGACTTCTGTTACTTCTGACTCCTCCAGCAGAGTTTAAATTCTTTAAAGCCAGAACTTGTGTCTTCTGTCTTTTATTTTCTTCAAGGGCTAGTTTGTAGCTGGCAATATGGTAGGTGGTCAAATGTATTCATAGTTGATTTAATAGAAGATCTAAGGGATTGTGTTCTCCATATTGACATGGTCAGAAGGCCCACCACTCCTCTCCATAGACATCCACGACTCATAGGTGTAGACATCTGTGTTCATCTCAAATGAGGCGATTTTCTTCATCACATTCTGTTCACACCAGCACAGGCTGTAATGTGTTTGTTCTCGATTTTGTACTGTCCCAGTTTATGCTCCAAGAGGACTTACTCTAGACAGAATTGTGAAGTAGGTGATGCTGGTCTACTGAGCCCCCTCCCTCCTCTTCTTGTCATCAGGCCCCTTTACCCCAATTAAGTCTACTCTGGACAACTTGCCTGTCCACGTTCATATTTGCCACCACACAGCTCAGTCTCTTCCTTTGGAATTTACATAGGCAAGGCTTCAAGCAGTGGGGAGTGTAGCAGACACAGCGTTGCCCCAGCATCCACCGTCCCCCTCCTTTACCCTATCAGAATACCGATCTTGCTCAGACATCTATCATACTCTACCTTGGGATGTGCTTTGGGGGGCCCAGCTCCTCTTTCTGGCCAAAGCTCTCTCTGATCTAAGTTGGTGATAGTGCCTGGATTGGGTATGGGTATGTAACAAACTCTGAGCTCTGAGACACAAGAGGAGGTGTGTTAGGGGCTTCCTAGAAAGATTTCTTTGCTTCTAAAAGAATACCGGGGAGGAGAAGGTCCTTGCTTCCTTTGGACAATGTCCTATGTGGATGTGATGTCTGGAATGCTGCAGCCATTTTGTGACTCTGAGGGGAGCTGGCCTGTGAGGGTGGCAGAGCAAAGAGACGGTGTCAGTAAGGTTTGTGTTGGCCAACTGGGGCTGCCCGGGACTTCTTGTTTAAGCCACTTTCTGTGGAAAGTATTCTACTACAGAGTAAGAATGGAAGCAAGGGCTTGGGGACAAAGGGTCAGGAACGTAACCCATACTGATTAATGTGTATTATGTATTGGCACTTTGAATATGTCACTGAATCTTATTCTCATTCCAACCCATGTGAAAGATATTATTGATGATGAAACAGACTCAGAGCGAGGGCCACTCTTGCTCATGAGCACAAGGACCAGAAGGAGGAAAGTGGTATTCAAACCCAGGCAAATTCGAGAGCAAAACTCCTGCCCTTTCCACTGTGCTTTCTTACCAGGTTTGTATGCAAATGTCAGAACAAAGTTTTCTGGTAGCATATTATTAGTGTGTAGAAACGAAACTGATTTTTGCATGTTAATTTTGTATTTTGCTATTTTACTGAATTCATTTATTAGTTCTAATAGCTCTTGGTGGAGTCTTTAGATTTTTTCTACACATAGTATCATGCCATCTGCAAATAAAAAAACAAAACAAAATTGAAACAGACTCATAGACTCATGCAGGAAATAAACTGTTGGTTACCATGTGGGGAGGAGTTGTGGGAGGCAGGCAAAAATAGTTGAAGAAGATTAAGAGGTACAAACTTCCAGCTACAAAATAGGTCACAAGGAAGAAATGTACAGCATAGGGAATATAGTCAATAATATCCTAATAATGTGCTATTGAGACAGATGGTAACTAGACTTGTTGTGGGGATCATTTCCTAATGTATAAAAATAAGGAATCACCATGATGACACACACCTGAAACTAATAGGATATCAGACATCAATTCTGCTTCAATGTTTTAAATGGCATTTCCCGTTCTGCATTTTATGACCTTAGGGTTACAGATAATATCCCTCATAATAAATGAGTTGTTGACAGGGTGTTAACAGAGGGACTGGAGCATGAAATCCATGTGATAGGCATAGACTTTTGATTATTACTTTTGATAGGCAATATCCCTATCTTTGTTGCTTTCTCAATAAATATTCTTAAACCAGAAGTTTTAGCTTAGTCAAATTAACTTTTTTTTCAGATTACAAACCCAGAATATAAAAAGGAGAAAGCAGAACATAACAATGACCTGTAATACAACTTCCCAGAGTTATCAATTGCTAAGTTTACCCCTGAACATTTTTTAAGCATGTAGTAACATAATCGGAAATACATATATTCTGCTTTTTTATTAAACATGGTAATGTGATGGTGTGTGGGGGGGATCATGGGGAAGACAGTGTAGCACAGAGAAGACAAGTAGTGGCTCTGTGGCATCTTACTACACTGATGGACAGTGACTGCAATGGGGTATGGGGGGACTGGATAATATGGATGAATGTAGTAAACACTTTGTTTTTCATGTGAAACCTTCATAAGAGTGTATATCTATGATACCTTAATAAAAAACAAAAACAAAAACATGGTAATGTGAGTATTCTCTTTTGGCATTAAAAATTCTCTGACATAGTGATTCTATAGCATCTCTACGCTGATGGACAGTGAATGTAATGGGGTATGTGGTGGGAACTTGATAATAGGGGGAGTCTAATAACCATAATGTTGCTCATGCAATTGTACATTAATAATACCAAAAAAAAGTCAAATCACAAAAAAATTCTCTGACAATCTTGCATTGTAATTGGATATACTATAATTTATTTAGCCTATTGTAAGACCTATAAGTTCTTTCTCCTACTATAAGACCCCTCTCTTATGATAAGACCTATAAGTTCTCTTAGCTTTTGCTATTAAAAATAATGCTAGAATAATTATTTCATACCTAAATTTTGTCCACAATTTTCATTATTTCCTGATGTTAAGTTTCTAGAATTCCAGAGATAGAATATGACCATTGTGAAGGCTACTAATTCACATGTACAAATCACTTTTCAAAATGTTATGTCAATTTCATGCTTCACGCAGGCTGGTTAAATTATTACCTGGAATTTCTCTGAATGCTTCCAGTGACTGTGTAGGCAGACATTATCTGCACTAATTTTCTATTCACTATGTGTGTGCATTTATCAGCAATCAGTATAGAGGAGGAACACGATCGTTTTTATAGTTCATGGGTGTCCAAAACATCAAAACTGTCCAGATGCATGGGAGAAGGCTAACTATTACGGATAGGACTGAACCGTGCAGAGCAACGCACAGCTTCCTCAATAATATCTTTATAGTAAATGCCTCAGTGAATTTCACAGAGCTGTTTGGGGGAACATTGCTTCATGTAAGCTGACAACATCAAAGGAACTCAGGAAAACTCAATACAGCTTAGATCCAGCATCTGCTGGGTGGGCTTCCAGGAAAATGGGTGGACTACTGACCCTTAGGTAGTCCTCCATAGATACTGTTCCCACTGAGTCACTGAGTGGCTCAGTTTGAAGTTCATTCTGCAGCTAGTACCTGGAACAGTTGTCTTAGTGTGAAGTTAAATCATGTAAACCATCAGTAGAACTGGGAATAAGAACTCCCCTCTCATAATAGTTCAGAAGCCTAACATGAACTTCAGTGGGAGTCCACTCACCCAGCCCAGTTGGTAATGCCCAGAAGAACCCAATTCAGAATGCTGCTGAGCCCTGCTGAAGCCAGAGTGCTTGACCACGGACATTAAGTGACCATACGGCCAGAACATCCCCTCATGAGCTAACCTCTGTCATGAGGTTAGGTGAACTCAGCGACAATCCGTCATAAAACCGCAGTGGAACACAGGAATCAAGTCTGAACAGGATCAGAAGGCGTGAATAGCCCTGCCTGAGTGCGTCACCCTCTACCATTGCATCAGCGCTGCTCTTTCAGTTCATATTTGCTCTCGTATGGTGAGGCCCTTAGGCTCACCTCCTAAATTGCGAAGCAAAAAGCTTGACCTTGGTTCATGGCCTGCCTGTTAGAATGGGGGGATGTATAGAGTGTAAGTTGAAAATAGATAGTGGCTGCACTACAGTCCCCTTTGGGGGCTGCTTAAAGAACAGAACTTCTGGCAGAGCCTGGGTCTCAGTCAACACCACTATCTGCAAGGTTATGGACTATTTGTTCTTCTAGCACAGAACCCAGAATAACGTTATGTCAAACCAAGAGACCCACTTTCCAGCCAAGGAGGTGCAGCCCTGGGCTCATGACTGTGGCATCCACTGGTCACACCTTAGACCACATTACCTAGAGTTGACAGCCACTACGCTGTTTGGGTGGCATGTTGAAGGCATGGCTAACGTACCAAACTGGAGGTGATATTTGGTAAGCATAGTGTACCATCTTTCAGGACACAGTATGGGTTTAAGTTGAAGAGCTCTCTATGGTGTTATGTCCCTGTAGGAGGAATACATGAGTCTGCAGACCGAGGGGTGGAAGCAGGAGCTTCCGTGCTTACCATTACTCCCAACGATCCACTTGTGTTTCTTTTTCCTGCAACTCTTGGCTCTGCCAGTTTAGAAGTCCTGGTTCCCAAAAGGATCAACATTTCCACCTGGAGAACACAGTAAGAGTCCGTAGAACTATTACCTGTGGCTGTAGCTTGGGCACGTTATGCTGTTTGTGTCCAGGGGCAGCAGATGAGAAGGCTAGTTACCAACTTGGCAGGTTGACCCTGATCTGGTCTGCCTTCCAGATCATGAGGAGGAGGGAGGTAGTCGTGTGTATGCTCTGCTCGCTTACCGAGCACTCTCTCTCCCCTTCTGGGTGGGGCATCCAGATGTTTCCCCAGGTGCCCTTGACCATGGAGGCCTGTTCCTGGCTTAGCTTGGATGCATCCCTTTTCTCCAGGGAGAAGGAGCATGCTGACGTACAGGAACTTAACAAAATGGTCCAACTGTCCCCTGAATAGCCAATAGCTATCCAGGTCTTTTGAACTCTTGCTTGTTGGTACACTCTGGTAATTTTACTTTTATTAATCACCATAGCAATTAATCAAATGTTAGATTTTATTCATATCCATAGTAGGAGCCAAGGATGTTTTCCTGGGGGCCAGTTGCCTTTGGCACTGCTCCATCACATGCTTTGTGGTTTAAAACTTCATGATGAACTGTGAGATATGCACGGCCAGATTTCTGGGCACCTCACCTGTGACCCACAGGACTAAGTGCTGCAGTAGAAATGTCCCAGAAGCCTTCATTGCATAGTCAGATATCCAGGTTTTCCCTCAAGTGTTTGATTTTCATTTGGGTGTTTAGTATTATTGTGTAAGTCTCACAGCTTCTATGGATTCCAACATTTGTTTAAAGAGACTTGGGTTGATAATTGGAAAGTACCCGATCACTAATCTGTGCCTCAGGAGTAAAAGACTCTATTATGGATCTTAACTGACTGCTTTCAGCATCTGCTGAGGCTTGAAGTTCCGTGCAAGAGCATTATATTTTAATGTACCAAGGACACTAAATGCTGACCAGCTGAAATCTCAGTCCTCACATTTTATTTCCAAGTTGCTATACCCATCAGGAACAAAAATGTAATATACACACAGACTTACTTCTAAATTATTTGCAAAACTGGCATTTGTTTTGCCAAATCTTTGAGCCAAAATCATTTAAGAGAAGCCAAAAGAACTGAGATCAATCTGTAGAGAAAATGGGCTAGGAGGCGCCCATCCTTTGGAGATTGTCTCACAGCCTTACATGGGAGCAAATATGGACTTCAAATTCAATTTTCTCTCTGGAGAAAACAGATTCTCACCCTCCACAGTTGAAAATTCAGAATATAATATTTTTATGAACATTTGACTTGGGGGGCTCTTGTTTGGCAATTATATAGTTATATACCAAACCATATCTTTAAAAATTGTGTAAGTCTCAAGTGTGGCGGGAGCCTTTCATTCGGTGAAGGTTCCTTGGCAGGCTTCTCATAGCTTAGAGGTAGGACGGGAGCATAGGGTTACAGGAACTTCCGTGAGACTGAACATTAGGCTGTGAGCCACATGGAATCAGAAGCCATAATTTACCCGTTTTCCTTTCACAGCCCCCGGGCCAAGTCCAGGCCCTGGCACAGAGTAGGTGCTGAGTATTTTTGAGTGAATGAGCTTCTCAGGTATGGAACTGAAGCTTCTGATACTCTTTTCTCTAATGAGATCTGGAGTCTATGTTTGTGTGTTTCCTCCCTCATTCAGGAATCCAAGGCATGTGGCTACTAGCTTATAAGGAAGGCCAGTGGGCAGGACTTTGCGTGCCCCCATCCTGGCTCCTACGTGGGCTGGAGCTTCCCACACACATGGCACCAAGCAATCTTGGGACATCAGCAGGGTGTCAGAGAATTCAACTCAATTTTGACACTGTCTACCTGGCTACCACATCAGATTCCACAGATGAAGGGCTCAGTCCTATAAGACTGTTTCCCCCCCTACTCCAGACCCCAGGCACAAGCCCCAGACTGTTGCCTGTGCTTCTGACCAATGGGCTACAGATTGGAGGTTCCAAGGACCTCATCCTTAGGTTCGATTAATTTGCTAGAGTGGCTCACAGAACTCAGGGAAATGCTTACTTACGTTGACTAGTTTATTGAGGGATAGGATAAGGAATCAATAGCCAGATGAAGGGATGTATAGGACAAGGTTCTGAGCAAAGCAGCTAATATTCTTCTGGACCTTGGGGACCCAGCTCGGTGGCACATGAAAGCACTCTGTATCCCCAAGCTTAGAAATACTGAAAAGAAGGACCAAAAAACTGTTCTCTTGGGCTTTTACGGAGGCTTCATTACAAAATCATGATTAACTAAGTCATCCATCATTGGTTGATGCCACCACTCTCTCCCTCCTGGAGGTCAGGGGTGGGGGTGGGACTGAAAGTTCCAGCCCTTCAGTCACAGGGCCAGTCCTCCCGGCAACCAGCCTCTCCTTCTGGTGTGGTACAAAAGTCACCCCCATTAGCATGACAAAACACCCCTTGGTCACTCTAAACACTTAGAAAATTCCAAGGGTTTTGGGAGCTGTGAGCTAGGCATGGTGGATGAAGATCAAATATATATAAGAAATATATTTTGGTCATCTGAATGATTAAATATACATTTCTGATAAATCACAATATTGCAATGGGCAACAATAAAGACCATCATACTATTTTCACAAAAGGGCTACTGCCTGGTAAAGAACTGTCTTGCCAAAGGGTTTCGGCCCCCGGCAAGTTCATTGGATTCAGCGTGACCAAAGAAATGATAGTAGAATGTTCTTGGGGTGAAAGGGTTATAACCAACTTTATTTCCATGGTAGCAGTCAATCACTAAAATCTCGTCCACTCAGAGTGAGTCTGCATGCAGCAAGCCCGTCTCTGCCTCTGGGCCTCTCTGTCCACACAGCTGTCCTCTGGGCCTCTCTGCCTGCACAGTCATCCTGCACAGCCATCCTCTGGGCCTCTGTCCTCGGAGCCGCCACTACTCCAGCCTCTGCTCTGCTCTCCTGCAGCCTTGCAGCAGTGCCACCATATCGCCCAGAGCACTGGGCAGAGCTCTTTATATAGAATCAATAGCAACGTATTGCCCACACGTGTGTAGTGAGCTAGCTGACCAGGGCCAGGTGGGAATCCTGGCCACAGGAACTTTCATTTTATTCACAACAACCATCATGGATTCTCTGAAAGCAGAACTTTCCCACCCAGCCCCTAAAAACCTCTTGTCACTGGTCCCCAACATGGGGCTGGAAGGTGCCTGAGGGCCCTGAAAGTTCTTACGAAGCGGCTGTGACTGTGCCTTTGTGTGTCTGTGTGTGTGTTTAAGCCAACTGATACTCTGTGTATGTGTACATGTACTGTGAGGGTGGCAGGTGGTGGCGGGTGGGGGTGGGGCTGCTCTGGAAATCCTGAAGTTGAGTGAGTGACATTGTGCCCATACAGGACACCCCTCAAGCTCCCCGCTCCCCCAGAGGTGCAGGTCAAACTAAGCTTGGGTCTCAGCCCTTCCCTGGGCACTGATGGCTTCAGTGACTTTTATGTAGGTGTAGCATCTGTTTCCACAGCAAGTGGGATGGAGCTGAAGAAGGAACTGTTGGGGGAGAGGTGTTGTGTATTTTCCTCGGCTCTTGTCCCCGCTGCGACAAAGAATTGAAGGGCAGAGACTCAGTAGTGAAGCAGAGTAAAAGTTTTATTTAAAGTTACTTAGAGAGAAAGTGCCAGTGACTTCAGAGAGAGAGGAGGGCCTTGGAAGGTTGGGAAAAGTTAGTTATTCACTTAGAAAGTGTGGACATCTCAGAGAGGGGAGCATCCTGAAAGGTTGGAGAGAAAGAGTTTAAGATTAAAAGGTTACTCACCTAGAAAGTGTGGGCAACTCAGAGGGAGGAGTGCACTGAAAGGTTGGGGGTTCCCCCTTTTAAGGGTTTTTCAGGAATGTGACAAAGGACTAGGGTGTGGGCTTGTTAAGTGGTCTCAAGTATCTTTGATGAGACATTAAGTTTCTTATCAGTCCTCTAGGTAATTCTGCAAAAATAGCTTAACACAAGAAATTTTCTGCTCTGGTCCCCTCCCAGGATAGCAGCTTCTTGGTTTGGGAGCATATCAGTCAAGACTGTTTGCCCTTCCTCCAAGGTGGGCAGAGTTATTTGTTTGCTAAATAGTACAGTTAAGAATCTTTCTTCTTAAACTTCCTGGGTTTTTTTTCAAAATGCAATTTCGGTTTTAAGGTGGGATCTCCCTGTCTTTATTATGCTGTTTATAGGTGGGCCTTTTAGCAGGCTAGAGTAAATCTTACAATGATCTAATGGACACAATGAAGACTTGGGCTGTGCTTAGATAGTTCTCTTTATCTGGGGAATATTCAAACATTCAAGGCCAATTTGCTCTTGACCTTTTGAGCTTTAACTGATCAACTCATTAACTCTTGAGTCTTTTCTGGATTTCTAGTTTTAACTGGCTAACTGAGTCTTTTCTAGGGGGATTTACTGACCTTTTTCTCTCTCCACCCGCTCATATCTATTTTCCTGCCTAACAGAACCATAAACAAAAATTGGAAGGGTATGGGGGGGAATTCCAAGGGATTTCTCTGGAAGGAGAAATGTCAGCGGAAACTCCCAGAAGAGCCACAGTCAAACATGGTTCCGAGATGAAGTGGTTCTCACATCTGCCTTCAGTCTGGGACTGGTGTTCTGCTGCCATGGAGAGGAGCCCATTCCAGGGTGGTTCCTAGGATGGTTCCAATGTCCTGAGTTGTTCCGTAGTAAGTCCTGGCCGAGCTAGGGCCTAGCAGGTGGCCTGAGTGCCAGAATACTCTGGATGAATCTTGGGGCTAGTCCGGCTTGTGAGGGGGCAGTGGTCCAGCAGCTCCCGCCAGAAGGTAAAGAAGCCTGGAGGATGGTGAGGTGTCCTGGGGGTCTGGGGCACACAGTAGGTGGCGGGCAAGGCCCACCAGTTGCCCAGAGGATCTTGGGGCAGTGAAAGCTTCCCTAGGACTCCTGACAGACCCTCCGAGATGCTGGGGCTCCGGCAAGGTGAAGAGGAGGCAGCAGGGAGCTGCACCCAGTGGATGTCAGCAGGTAGAAGCGGAAATGCAATCACTAAGTACTGATGTTTAATGGCTAAACCAAAGAAAACTGCTACCTTCTGAGAATCCAGATCCTAGACAGGACTCTGGACAGAAACTCACCATGGGTCTAGACCCGTTTCTAGAATGAAGCATCAAAATAACAATAGTGAGCTGAATTGGAAGCATGCTATGTGCTGACGTTGCATTCAACCTTTTAGAATGATGGTTTCATTCTAAATATTGACAAATTTCATGCCATTGGTAACATTTTTCAGATGAAGAAACAGAGACTTCAAGAGGTTAAATAACTTGCCCCAAGTTGCAAGATCACAGAAGCTAGTAGATGCAGGAGCTGGGACTCAACCCCAGGTCTGTAACTTTATAGCCTATGGGCTCAATGACTACACCATACTTGACGGTGGAAGCGTGGTCATGGAACAGGGACAAAGCGAAGAACAAATGACAGTGAACACCACCCGGGCCGGTCCAGTCCTGCAGCAGACAGGCTCACATACACCATGTCATTTAATCTTCACAGTGTCCTTGTCTTCATTTTTTTTTTTTAATCTTTTTCAGATGAGGGATCCATAACATATAGAGACTAGGTAGCTTGCCTAAAGGAGGCAGTAACCCAATTAATGGGTCTGGGGCACATGTCAGAACAAAACCATAAACAGCAAGAATGCTCTGATGCTGAAGTGCCGTGGGGAAGAATATAATAGCTGCAATACATTCAGGCCTCCTTAAGCTGAAACCTGAGTTAGCAAAGGTTCTGGGACAGAGAGCGATTTTGAAAATCCACAGCTTCATTGAGTCTGACTTCCTGTATTAAGCGTAAGGACTGCTTTCACCTGATATAACCCAATGATGCATTTATTCTTTATAACAATGAGTCATGGATTCCGTCCTTACATTGAGTTCAATGCCTTACACCCATCTCTCTCCTCAAAAGCAGTTAAATCAGTAGGTGCTATTATGGAGTAAGTGAAAGCTAATTTTAACTTTAGCATATGTGTCATTTCTTTAAGTTCTCTAAACTTGGGTATAATTAATTACTCATTTGAAGCCAGGGGAATTAAGCAGGTTATTTCATGCTCTTTTGAAAAAGGTTGTAAAATACAGACATTTTATATTTGCCATATATACAGTAGAGTGAGTGGTAAAGATTTACTATTAGAACGTTATAGGATTAGAAAATATCCTTCAAGCAACAATCAATCAATCAGCAAATGTTTTTTGACTTCCCACTCTGGGTCCCACATTGTCTTAGGCTTGAGGCGGGAAGGTCATTTGGAGAGGTCATTGAGACTTGTGCTTCTTTCACTGTCTGTGAATAAAACCATTTAAAAATCTTCAACCCATTGTTGACCAATATTTTGTAATAAACAATAAAACTGGGTTATGAGAAACATGATCACATAGTTGGATGCTATGCCAATAACAAATGGCTCAGAAGCTTGCGAACACTCCTAATTTTTGTACTTTTCTCATTGCAACAACAGTTCATAGACTGGCACTTGTCCACAGACCATACTTTGAGTCCCATTGATTTACACAAGTCATGTGCACTCTGAAACCATCTTAACAATTGAAAAACTAGCTTTTGTTGATTTTTCTTTCCATTTTAAAATTCTTTTTGCTTATCATTTTAGTGGAATTTCCAATACTTGATGATATTATTAAAGAAACTCTTTGATTCAAAGTAAACCATACTTTCCTCAACTGAGAGTTAAAGGGAAAATGCTTCCTTTAAGGACCAACCTACAAAAGGTACGTAAAGAAGGAAAGATGAAAATATAAAATACAACTCCAAGCTGAGGGGAAAAAATGAGCCCAGGGCTATACATGAAAAGGGAGGCTCTGAAATGGTCAAAAACCTACTTTCAGAGAAAAACTATGACTCACAAGATAGCTGCAAAAGGCGAATCTGGCTGTGCAGAATGCACAGATGCAGCCTGAAGAAATCTATTTTTATAGAATTGTCCTCTCTGGCACCATTCTTGGTGCTGTGGCAGAAAGCATATTCACAAGAACTTTTTTTTTTTTTGACTTGAAAGGAAGTTAACAGAGCATTTTGGCAAGAGTAAAAAAACAGGGCATGAAACTCACGAGATCAACTTTCTTTTCCCTAGATACCAACCCTGAGCAAAAGCCAGAAAAGAAAAAAGGAGAAGTAAGAGATAAACTTAATTTGTCTCAAAGACATGAACTACACAGAAAAAAATTTCAAATGCAAAAGTCAAATTCTAAAATATCAACCCCTGTTTGGAAAGAGCATTCTATATTTCACTCCTAATACTAACTCAAGTCACTTCAGAACAGAACCTGCAAATAGTATGTGATATTCATAACCTCATACTGATGAATAAGAAAGACAATAATAATCCTGAATGTCATGGTTGTCTTCTGGTGCATAATAGACCACACTAAAATCTAGTGGCTTAAAACAGCAACTATAGACTGTCCTTTATAATGGTTTTACTTAACGATTTTTCAGTCTCACGTTGGTGCAAAAACAATATGATGGTACACTTACGACCATCCTGCACCCATACAACTCAAGGTGCCCCAAAAGGGAAAAATGATGTAAGAGGGTATCTTAGAGGTTGCTTTTTAATGTGCACTCCAAATACCTGCCAGATAAATTGCTAACCTTCATGTCAGGAGAACGGAGGCTCCATTTCTTAAATCTCCACTAAGCCTGAGCAAGATGATCTATTTACTCACGAGCTTATTTCATCCACAAAATGAGAAGAATGGTTTCCACCCACTTAGCTTTCAGAGTTAGCTCTGGGCTGATAGGAAAAAAAAAATCGTTATTAAAAAAAGGTACTCTTACATGGATGTAGGGTTTCTTTTGTCCCAGCACTGTTGTTTGTAGTAACACACACCTGGGGTGGAAAAAAGGAAACTTCTTTAATAACAAATGTATAAAATTACTTGCTCTGCCCAACTGCATATTTCATAAAGGCCAAACTGGAGTGTGTGAATCAAGAGCTGGAGAGGAAATTCATGCAATTGGAATGTGAATTCTTCAAAGGGTCTTTGGCAGAACTAACTACCAGGGAGTGGCCTCCTGGGAGGTACCTGTGTCAAGGTTCCAACCAAAGCTGGAATCCACCTACATGAGCAAAAACACTGTATACTGAGATTTCTACTCTGCTTTGGTTAGCACTGGGGATTCTGAGGTCAGAAGATAAAGCAGACACAGGCCATGTAACAGGGAAGCATTGCTACTTTAGAAGGGGCCCTGGGATCTAGGTTCCTGGAGCAGGGGGACTCAACAAAAGAGAGTGAGGGGGAGGTGTGCTGTGACCCGAGCAGGCACGCGGCTGTGTCCTCGACACCACTTCATGGTAATGAGGACTTGGGCTGGTCCTTTAACCTTGTCTACTTTTTTTTTCTAACGCAAGTAATCAGCGTTCTTTATTAGAGAAGTGAGGAAACAGAAACGCCTTGATAGATGAAGGTGGGCTGCTCAAGAGACAGCCAATCTTGACTTCTTACCTAGAAATAAATGTGGGTGGTGTTAAGTTTGTGCTTTCCCATGCCCAGGGGTCTAGGACAAGTCTCAGTTTTCAAAATGACTAATAGAAACCCTGCCTTTATTTAGATTAAGGCAATGTAGACCAACAGAAGTATACTTTCTTCATTGTGGGCCAGAATGACTTAAACTCATTGTGGTCACACTAATGATTTCATGCTAATCAAAAGCTTATATTAGCAGCTATAGCAATTTTTGTTGATCTTTAATAACATGGAAAATGTTAGTTAAGAAATATAGTTAGTGAAATTCTTTCAAAGTAGGAGGTCACAGGAGAAGAGTTAATAAAAGGATATAGACGTATTTTTAAACTTTTATTTATTTTTTTAATGACGGGTTGATTGGGTTCCAAAAGATGCCTTTGATTTTAGGATTTGCAAAGCTAACCAGTTGGACAGCAAAGCTTCATTCATTGTCTAGTTACTTTTGGTTTTCCAGACGGAGGCCTCACCAGGTATGTGGTGGTACAAGAAGTAGACATGCCTTCTGTTTTCCATTTTGTTTGCATTATTTTTGTTGCTATTCGTGGCTCACATACTGCTGTTGGTTTGGAATGCCATCACTGTTTTCTCTACGACATGATGATGAAAAGGAAACTGTAACCTGCTCCTTAAGTGACAACAAGCCAAACGGCAAGTTGCTGTATTTGACAACACACTTCCTCTTTTTTTTTTAAGGTATCATTGATATACATTCCTATGAAGGTTTCATAAGAAAAACAATTTGGTTGCTACATTCATCCATATTATCGAGTCCCCTCCCGTACCCCATTGCAGTCACTGTCCATCCGTGTAGTAAGATGCCACAGAGTCACTACCTGTCTTCTCTGAACAACATACTTCTTAAAGAAGAATAGTAACAATAAGCAGGATGCAGGATTTCTGATCGCAGTTCACAGTCCTAGGAAGACTTGGGAAGACAGAAGAGAAAAACTGCTATTGGGGAGGGCTAACTGGAAGGAGAAACCTGTGCTTTGACTTAAATGAGCATCAGCTGTGAGTCTAATGTTAGGCCTATTGCTGTACTAAAGGGACAGTATGGGGTTTGATTATGCCTTTGCAAGACACAGTGAGGTCTCCACACTTTATCACCACGTCTAGATTCTTGATTCTAGGGAAACCCTTTTCAACAACGGCGTGGCAAGTTGCATTTCCACCCTAAGATCTGAAGGATGTAGCTGTGCATCACTCCGCACGTATTGGGGGGCCAGCCAACCCCCAAGTTCATCTGTATCCATTTGGGTTGTTTATGACCAGCTATGTGTGTCTGTCACACCCACCCCTCTAGGGTGTAGTAAACCTGAGCTCCTCCTGTGCTTGGACACTTCTGCAGCCTTCACACTCAAATGGGCCTCATCCAGGGGTCTCTTTCCCTTATCCTCCCCCAGTCCTTTTAGGAACATTAATGGGGTCAGACATCCTGGATTCTGCTAATATTCTTATTTTTCTTAAAACATGGGCAAATCATTTCATTTTTTCAAGATTTCTCTTTTCCCAGTAAGACATAACAGCCCTGTCTTGTCTTGAAAATACAAATTTGCCTTATATTTGCTGTTTTAGTGTTCAAAAGCACATGCTCATACACTCCTTCATTTAAACTTCAGAGCAGCCTTTCTCCCCTCCGCCAACCAAAGGGTCGTCATTCTCTCTATTATCTCCAAAATCAAGGGCTGTGGAGGGCAGGTGCCCCCACTGGGATGTTCGTTTTGGATACATATCTTTAGATAAATTAACTAACCACTGTTAACTTTAGATATGCAGCTTTAATCTGTTCATCTTTAGAGCTGCTCTCAGTGGGCAAACACGCTTACTTTACTTGGACATCACAAAGTTATTTTTAAACTGCAGTGACAATGTGAAGTCAGTGATACTATGTATCTGACTAGCAAATGCAATAGATCAAAGTGAAATATTGTCATCGTACAATAAAGGAAATTTGCATGTCATGCTCTTAACTGTTGCCTTTTATGGCAAAACAGGAAGTTCTGTGAGGAAGAAGCCTTGATTTGAATCCCCAGATGGTCAGTTCTGTTGCTGAGGTCCACCCTGATGTCAGAACATCTCAGTGAAACGACCTGGCCTTGTGGAAGAGTTACTGGCTGGATAGAGACCAGCTTCTCTGATTTAGATTTTGCTTTCACATTTGCATATTAATAACATAATTTTGGAATCTCAGCCATTTGTTGAATATTTTCCTTCCGATAATCTTGTGGCTGGAAGGACTTTATAAAAAGTATGTGAAGTCTATCTTTTCATGTTCTCTCAGTCTTTTGTCAACTTAGGTAGTTGGGCACCTTGAGCAGGACTATTCCAGATAGTGCTGGGCATTCAGTTAATTTATTATTATACAAAAAATTCTTTTTAGGGCAAAACAATATAGGTTAATTATTGGAAAAATTAAAAATATATTGACAAGCAAACAGAATATATTTTTATATTTATGTATTTCAGCTCTGCAAAAATTCTTCTTAAATAACAGCTGTATTAAGATATAATTCACATGTCATACATTTACTTTCAAAGTGCACAGTTCAGTGGTTTTAGCACATTCACAGTTTTACAACTATCATCATTATCTAATTCCAGAACATCTTCATCATTCCAAAAAAGAAGCTTCATATCCATTAGCAGTCACTCCCCATACAATAGGTAGTCTTTCGTGTCTGGCTTCTTTCACCTAGTGTAATGTTTTCAAGGTTTATCTGTGTTGTAGCATGATCTGAACATCATTCCTTTTTATGGTTGCATGATACTCCATTGTATGGTTATACCACAGTTTGTTTATCCATTCATTAGTTGGTGAACAGTGGGCTGTTTTCACTTTTTGGCTGTTACAAACACTGCTATGAATGCTGATGTACAAGATTTTGTGTGCATACATGTTTTCAATTCTCTCCAGTATATACTTAGGATTAGAACTTCTGGGCCACATGGTAACATTATGTTTAAATTTTAGAAGAACTGTCAAAGTGTTTTCCAAAGTGTCTTTACCATGTGACATCTCCATCAGTAATGTATGAAGTCTAGTTTTGCCACATCCTTGCTAACACTTGTTATTATCTGTCCTTTTTATCTAGCTAACCTAGTAGATGTGAAATATCTCACTGTGGTTTTGATGGCTAATGATGTTGAGAATGTTTCCATGTGTTTATTGGTCATTTTTATATCTTTTCTGAAGATTTGTCTATTTAAATCATTTCTCTATCACTTAATTTTTTTTTAATGATTGAGTTACAAAGTTCTATATTTTGGATATGATATCAGATATATGATTTGCAAAAATTTTTTCCCATTCTTTGGGTTGTCCTTTTACTTTTTTGATAGTGTCCTTTGAAGTACAAACGGTTTTAAATTTGATAAGGTTCAATTTACTGTCTTTTGCTATGTGTACTAAAAAACCATTGCCTGATGCAAAGCCACAAAGATTTACTCCTATGTTTTTGTCTAAGAGTTTTATAGTGTTAGCTCTTATATTTAGGTCTTTGACCCATTTTGACTTAATTTTTGTACAGGGTATGAGGTAGGTATTCAACTTGATGTGTTTCCACATGGATAGCCAGTTGTCCCAGCACACTTTATTGAAAAGATTAATCTTTCCTCACTGACTGGTCTTGGCACCTTTCAAAGTTTTGAAAATCAAGTGACCCATAAATGTAAGGGCTTATTTCTGGACTCCCAATTCTGTGCCATTGAAATATATGATTATTTTTATGTCAATACCACACTATCTTGATTACTGTGTGTTTGTATTATGTTTTGAAATTGGGAAGTACGAGTCTTCCAACTTTGTTCTTTTTCAGAATTGTTTTGGCTATTCTGGGTTCCTTGCATTTCTGCATGAATTTTAGGATCAGCTTGTCAATTTCTGAAAAAAAATCATCTATGATAGGATTTTGATAGGGATTGTGTTGAATCTGTTGATTATTTGGGGGCATATTGCCATCTTCACAATATTGTCTCTCAATCCATGAACATGGATGTCTTTCCATTTATTTGGATCTTTTAAAATTTATTTCAAAGACATTTTATAGTTTTCATTATAAAATCTTGCACTTCTTTTGCTATATTTGTTCCTAAGGATATTATTCTTTTTGATTCTGTTATAAGTGGAATTGTTTTTAATTTCATTTTTGGATTGTTTATTGTTAGTGTTTAGAAATATGATTGATTTTTGTGCATACATTATTTTATATCTTTTTTCTGTTAAAATATTGTGAACATTCTATGTAAGAAAATATACTCCATGATATCATCTTAATGACCTTGTAATATTTCACTATGTGGATATACCATAATTTACTTAACTAGGTCCTTACTGGTGAACAGTTAGGTTTTTTTAAACTTAAAAAAAAAACAACTGATAAGTACTTGCCATTAAATCTTTGCAAACATCCCTAATTATTTCCTGAATATAAATTTGCACAAGGGGAATTGTTAGGGCAAAATACATACACATTGACGTCATTTGCTAAGCACTGCAAAAATTGCCTGCCCCCCAAATTACAGGGTTTTCATTTCAACCAGGGGTGTGATACTTGATTCCCTTAATTCTTTTCAATTGTCAGTTTCATCATTTAAAATCAATCTTTGCCAATTTGATAGGTGAAAGGTGAGTCTCATTATTGCTTTGCTTGCATTTCAATTCCCAGAAAAGTCAACGTTTTTTTCGTATGTTCATTAGCTTAAACATTTTTTCCTTGTGACTTGTATTAGGTTTCTCAGAGCTGAGTGTTCAGTCTTTTTCAGTTTTGTAAAATATTAAAGTCATTAATCTCATGTCATTTATGGTAAAAATTTGCTACTCCCTCAATTGTTTTCCACTTTTGTTTAGTTATGGTGCTATTTAGTGTACAAACTTATTTTTTGTGTAATTTATCAATCTTTATGGCTACTCCTTTTGGTGTATGCTCACAAATTCTTTCCCCCCTCATTTTACTTTGAAGAACAAATACAAGATTAAGTAGACACACTTCCTACCTTCTGCAACGCACCCTGGTATTTAATAAATACACTGGCCAGTTCTCTCTCCTTTCAACGGTACCATATTTATCCTATCTCAGTCTTTGCTCGGGCCATGTCCTACTCAAGACAGTCCTACTTTCTCTGGAGCATTCTGCTTGTCCTGGCCGTCAGCAATGACACCCGCCTCTAAATGCTTAGCAGGCCTAGGAGCGCTCGGTTTTGGTGAAGTGTCCTGCCCACTAGACCAAGTCTCAGCCCCGAGGATTAATGTCTTTTGCCCCGAGGAGGTCAGTTTGACAGTTTGAGTAATTCACTCAACATCTCAGAGTTTATCTGCAAAGTTTAGCAGATTGGGCATCTAAAGGATTTGCCCCAAGGTACTTCTCCAGCTTGGCACACTACCTCTTGCGCTATTGGTAGTGCTTGAAATGTGTACGTCCCGCCACGCCCAGTTTCCCTGCGAGCTCCTTCCCCCAGACTCAGTAAGTGCAGCAGATGTCAGAGGCGCGCCGTGTTTGAGAATTGACAGGACTTGTCTTTGGACATCTGAGACTTGTCTGGGAAATCAGTGTCTCCACTGTAAGCTCTGCAGGCAGTGGCTGTTTCCTCTGTTGTCTCCTCCAAATTCACCGCAAGCCTCCTTTCCCCCGTGTCCGAGGTCCAGAGCTGGCTTCTCTGCCTGGCGGCGGGAAGGTGGGGCGGTCCCGCCGCTGGGGAGTGTGGCGGGGCGGGGGAACGCCTGTTGGCTCCCGGCCCGCGGAGGCTGCGGCGCGGCGCGCGGGCGGACCAGGCGGCCCCTGGCGCGAGGCTGGGAGCTGTGAGCTCCCGGGTGCGCGCTGCGCCCGCGGCAGGCTCCCAGCCCAGAAGCGGCCCGCGCCCGGGCTGCGTGCGCGGCGGGATGGCGGCGGCCCCAAGGCCGCTCCTGCTCCTCCCGCTTCTGCTGGGACCGTTTGTGCCCGCCGGGTGCGCGGCCGCGGCCCGGCTCAGCCTGCACCCGCCCTACTTCAACCTGGCCGAGGCGGCGCGCATTTGGGCCACCGCCACCTGCGGGGAGCGCGAGCCCGGCAGGGCGCGGCCCCGGCCCGAGCTCTACTGCAAGTTGGTGGGGGGGCCCACCGCCCCCGGCAGCGGCCACACCATCCAGGTGAGGACCCGGGGGAGAGCGAGGGCGCGACCCCCCACCGCGGCCCGGGACCAAGGGACTGGGCCCCTTCCCGCGCGCGCTGGTGACCCCGGGCGACCGGGAAGGGCTCCCCAGTCCCTGCGCGGCCGGCGACCCCGGGAGTGGCCCCTGCGGCAGCCCCGCCCTTGCCCGCACGCCCGAGGCGGGGATGCGCGAAGCGCACGAGGTGGACGGAGGCCGGGTTCAGTCTGGGCGCGCGGAGGACAAAGTCCGAAGCTGCGCTCTAATGGGTCCGTGGAACTGTGGTCCCGGCCTCCCCTGGACACCCAGGTAGCGCAGGGCCGGAGCCCCCCCAGGCTTCACGCGCTCGCCTCCCTCGAGGCTCTTCTCCCCGACCTTGTTCCGAGAAGTTGGTGGCAGTTGGCTCTTGCGGGTATTTAAGGGAACTTTTTTTAGATTATATATAGTATCACTCCGTTACACCTAAAAGATCCACTTCACCCTATTGGCTGAAGTGCCACTATTCAGACACTGGGGCGACTCAGGCTTAAAATGGACAGAGCTAGACACGACGCTCCGAGCCTGCCCGAGACTCTTAACAGGAACACCTGGGGTGCTGATTGCATCACTGGCGCTCCACGAGCACCCGGAGGTGTGCCCGCTCTTTCTCCACGACCCTCACAGCAGCGCTAGGAACCAAGCAGGTGAGCAGGTAAAGAAACCTGCCAATGTCGTCGAGTAGGGCAGCTGGATTTGCACAAGCCAAATCCTCCAAAGAGGTAGCAGTTTCGGAGCTTGGGCTCCAAAAGTGAAAAAGGTTATTGAGAATCTAGGTCAGTGTTTTAGAAACTCTTTTGACTGTGCACTTTCATAACTGACAAGCTGTTGAATATGCAGTGTCAATATGTACTTATATTTTATATGCATGTATTGCTTTATTAACATATTGTATGTATGAACTTTTATATTAATACAAATAATATACATATTTTATTGAAATACAATAGATTCATTAATATATTGTATGTATAAACCATGCAAAAACAAAAATAAAGAAAATAGTGATGAAAATACTTAACAATTTTCTCTGTTAATAGTCCCATGTAATTTTGCTTTCTCTGTTTTGTGATTGCATATAACCGTTTATAAATATACAGATACATATATGATATAATTATGTGTACAATTATTTTTGACAAGTTTAGTTTTGCACTTATGAGGCAGTAATTCGAAGTTGGTTTTACATTAATACTTGAATTCAGTGGTTGTCAATGAATAGCTGAAATGATACTTTCAAAAGCCCATAGGTTCAAATGGAAGAACTCCATTGACTGCTGAGCTCCAGTACCAGCTAGTACTTTACCGAGTCCAGTGCAAAATGAAAATGTGGAGCCCCTTTTTCAAAAATTATGAATTTCAAGATAGTGATAGCAGAGCCTTAAAGTAAGTGATGGGCCTTTCTAAGCGGAGAATCCTGTGTGAACATGCACAGGTCTCATGCTGTGTTAGCTAAATCCTGATGCTTGTATTTCTGCCCCATCCTTCAGTTATTCCAAAATTTTTACAGGTAGAAACTTTGCCAGTAAATGTTCACTTTTCCAGGGGCATTCAGTACTTCCTGGTAGGAAGGTGGCATTTCATGCTTTAAACAATTAATTCAGAGCTCATCACAAATTTTCTTTTGGAAAATATTAAAATCATTATGAAATTCTGTTTCCATGTTTTTAAAATGTGCAAAGATGAGAACTTTTAGAGTCACATGGTTCCATCTTTTCAGCAACCAAAGCTGAGATATTTCCAAATAACGATTTCTCAAAACACTCTTTCTAAGCATGTATTTCTTTAGAATAGTATTTATTTTGTCACATATTGTTAAAGCAGCAACTTTACTTTGATGAAACGGCGTAGATACGCCTACTGTTCTATAAATAACTCTCAGGTGGTATATTACTGGCAGGAGGCCACTTGTCAATCTGAAAGAAGTCAGAATTGGAATTGTGAAAAAAAAAAGTGTAACTCATCTTTAAATTTAAAAAGGCTTGTAAGTACTTTACCATGAGATAACCCGTGAACTGGTAAAGTCAGATTTGGGGGTCACTCCCTGTTTCAATACAAGGTTGTGACTGTTCGGCTATTTAGGAGAATAGATTCCACATGTCCACTTAACCGGACGCAGGTAACTTGGATGTGTCTGGTCAGATGACAGCCTAGTGGAACCCCTTCTCTTCCCTTGGGCAGAAGCTCAGGACCATTGGTGACTTGTGATCAGCTGACTTGTGGACTGCGTGTAGACTAAGCAATCTGTATATTAATTATTAATAAATATTAATTTCTTCATTTTAAGTACAATAAGTGTTTTAATATTCCCTTTTTGCACCCCACTGGATTGCCTGGCACACCCAACATTGGAGAGAACTGTTCTAATTAAGGGGAGAGCAAAGACAAGGCTAAGGAAGGTATCGAAGAAATTTCCAGCTGTCTCTTCTGCCCCAAGTGTACATAGGAATGGGCCCACTCTCATTCTCCTCAACTGATATTTTTACCAAGTGCTCATAGGTTGACACTATTGTTTTGGAAGTCCAGAAAGGTCATGTTCCGGTTCTGATTGAGTTTCCAGGATAGGTCGTCAAACCTGGGTGAACCGGGTTCATAGTCCTAGATGGAGTAGGAAGTGGCTTTCTAGGTCACTGGGCAGGCTGCGTTTCCAGGCCAGGGTGCAGCCTGCAGTAAAAGAATGCTATCTGGTGTTAGGCTTTATTCTTCCCTAAAAAACAAGGGGTGACCAGAAGCTCCGCTGCTTTCTGCTTTCACAGTTGAGGGCTTGAGAAACGGCACTGGCTGCTGATGTGAGAGGTTCTCATGTAATTGAGAAGTGTGTTGGAAGCTGAGGTCCAGAAGCTGGGCTATTAGACATTTGCTCCAGCCCAGTGTTGGCCGCAGCTGGTACAGACCTGCCTTTCAGAAGAGTGAGGGGTGGTGGGAGATGGGTAGCAGAAGGGAAGAGAGAATAGGATGAATCAGTGGGCCACACCTGAGTGATTGTCTTGCCTCTGCTCATGTACAGCTTAAGGTGGGTAATGGAGAAGAGTTAACTGAAATAGTTCTATTTTTTGAACATTCTAAAAATAAATCTTTGGGGCCAGCCAGGATTTAGAATTTTGGGCCAAAAGGATTTTGCAAAAAATGTGAAAAATGAATAAAAGTCAGCTCTTAGAATAAACCAGAAACCTGGATTTATGGTCCTGATTCTGTAGTGACAATGCTGATACTTGAATGGGTCAACAGGCAGGGAGTTTTAAAAGTCTAAACTTTGTTGCGTGAAAGAAGTTCACTGTGTTTCTCTGGACTTGAGATTTACTAAATTAGATTTTACATACTTGTTACTGTTCAGACACTGAGTGTTTGGTGTTTGAGAGCTCTGGGGTTCAGGGATCCTGGCTGTCTGGTTCACACCCCGTTGCTCAGCACAAAGCCTGGAACAGTACAGGTGCTTGGAAAATATTGAATGAAAGGATGGGGGAGTGAAGATACAGTTAAAGGCTGTAAAGGAGTTAATGCAAAGAGTAGACAAGAAAAATAGGCTTTTCAAAATATGTTTTAAAAAATTAATTTTTTTCTGTTGAAAGGTAATTACAACAGAAATATTTCACACTTGGTGCAATAATTTTAAATGTTTACTTATTTATGGAATCTAAAGACATTATTACTGATGTCTTATAGAGAAGGTGATAAAATGGAAGTGGAAGGATATGCCAAAAATATAACCTTGTCTTTGGTTTAGCTTAATTGGCATAAATACTATACTTACAAAACACTATACTCACAAGGAATTAAATGTACATGTTTACCAAACATATGATCTTGGCTTTGTACATTGACAGTTCAAACACATCTTTTATATGTTCCTTCATTGCACTTTAATTTATGACTAGGGATTGATACCTGAATGATATTGATAGGGAAGCACTCTCAGTTGTGTGTTTGTGTAACTTGGATTAATGGCCATAAACAGGAAACTCAGTTTCACTCAGGCTCTGTTTATAGAACTATTGTGAAAGAGAATCATTTGTTAACTTCAGCAAGGGCCTTTTCCTTTGTTAAACTGATGTGAGAATCTTGAGGGAGGGCTGGGAAATCTGAGACGTTTACCAAGTCCATTGATGTATTTGTAGCAATATTAATGGTAAGACTTATTTTGAGACTTCCAAAAAATGACTGTAGTCGGCAATTTCAGGATGAATTCTTTTTAAATGATTTTCCTAATAGTTGTTACGTGTTTGTGGACATTAGCCAAAGGTTAGCAATGAAAGTTTATGTACAAATTATTTAAAAAGACCAACACAAATGTTTTCCCTTGGAGAGCCAGGTTCACTTCACCAGTGAAGAAATACAGTTCTCCACACCAGAATATCAGCAGTTCAAATATGTTCCTCAACAAATCAGATTACAAATCAGGATCTCACTAACCTTCAGGGTTGCTGATAAATAGTTGGAACTGGGAGTGTTCAGTCCTTGAGGTCAAGATTTTTCTGCATGCTCTGAATGACCTGTACCATTGAGAATGGATCATTTAATCTGAAGAATATACAGTCATAGGGAAAGGAGAGGATTAAAAGTTATTAATTTCAGTCCCTTACTTGTAAGAAAACTATACTTAAGCCATTACAGAAAGACAGCTGTGTGTGTGTTACATCTTTAGTGCATGTATGAATGCGAAAACTACATATTTTCTTCACATCTTTTGCAAAAACTAGATTGAAACATGTGAGTCATTTTTGACAGTCTTATTGAGGTATAACTTAAATACCATAACATGCATCCACTGTAAGTGTGAATTCAGTAGTTTTTGATACATTTATAGAGTGTGCAACTATCACAACTATGATTAGAACATTTCCAGCAGCCCCAACAGGTCTTTTGTGACTGTGCCCTCATTCTCTGTACCTGACTCCACTGGTTTGATTTCCAGAAAAGTTGCCATTTCTGGAAATTTCATATAAATGGAATCATGCAACATGTGCTCTTTTGGGTCTGAATTCTTCCACTTAGCATAATCATTTTAGGTTCACTCATATTGTTGCACAATTTAATGGCTTTTTCTTTTTCTTGCAGAAAATAGTATTCTATTGTGTGGCATATTGTATTTTCTGTATCCACTCACTAGCTGATGGACATTTGGATTGTTTCTAGGTTTTGGCTATTATAAGTAATGCTGCTGTGAACATTCACAAACAAATCTTTGTGTGGACGTATGTTTTTAGTTTTCACAGGTAGATTCCTAGGACTGGAATTGCTACATCCTATAGTAACTTTAAGTTTTTGAGAAACTTCCCACTATTGAAGTGGGCTACTGAAATGTCCAACTATTAATATAGAACTATTTCTCTCTTCAGTTCTGTCCATTTTTTTTGGTATCATTAATCTACAATTACATGTGCAACATTATGATTACTAAACTCCCCACTTCATCAGGTCCCCCACAACTATCCCATTACAGTCATTGTCCATCAGTGTAGTGAGATGCTATAGAATCACTACTTGTCTTCTCTGAGTTGTACAGCCCTCCCCGTGCCCCCCCAACATTACATCTGCTAATCGTAATGCCCCTTTTTCCCCCTTATCCCTCCCTTCCCACCCATCCTCCCCAGTCCCTTTCCCTTTGGTAACTGTTAGTCCATTCTTGGGTTCTGTGGGTCTGCTGCTGTTTTGTTCTTTCAGTTTCTTTCTTTGCTCTTATGCTCCACATATGAGTGAAATCATTTGATACTTGTCTTTTTCCACCTGGCTTATTTCACTGAGCATAATACCCTCTAGTTCCATCCATGTTGTTGCAAATGGTAGGATTTGCTTTCTTCTTATGGCTGAATAATATTCCACTGTGTATATGTACCACCTCTTCTTTATCCATTCATCTACTGATGGACACTTAGGTTGCTTCCATTTCTTGGTTATTGTAAATTGTGCTGCGATAAACATAGGGGTGCATATGTCTTTTTCAACCTGGGCTGCTGCATTCTTAGGGTAAATTCCTAGGAGTGGAATTCCTGGGTCAAATGGTATTTCTATTTTGAGTTTTTTGAGGAACCTCCATACTGCTTTCCACAATGGTTGAACTAATTTGCATTTCCACCAGCAGTGTAGGAGGGTTCCCTTTTCTCCGCATCCTCGCCAACATTTGTTGCTGTTTGTCTTTTGGATGTTGGCCATCCTTACTGGTGTGAGGTGATATCTCATTGTGGTTTTAATCTGCATTTCTCTGATGATTAGCGATGTGGAGCATCTTTTCATGTGCCTGTTGGCTATCTGAATTTATTCTTTGGAGAAGTGTCTATTCATATCCTCTGCCCATTTCTTAATTGGATTATTTACTTTTTGTTTGTTGAGTTGCATGAGTTCTTTATATATTTTGGATGTCAACCCCTTATCTGACATGTTATTTATGAATATATTCTCCCATAGTGTAGGATGTCTTTTTGTTCTGCTGATGGTGTCCTTTGCTGTACAGAAGCTTTTCAGTTTGATATAGTCCCACTTGTTCATTTTTGCTTTTCTTTCCCTTGCTTGGCGAGATATGTTCATGAAGAAGTTGCTCATGTTTATGGCCAAGAGATTTTTGCCTGTGTTTTTTTCCAAGAGTTTTATGGTTTCATGACTTACATTCAGGTCTTTGATCCATTTTGAGTTTACTTTTGTGTATGGGGCTAGACAGTAGTCCAGTTTCATTCTCTTACATGTAGCTGTCCAGTTTTTCCAACACCAGCTGCTGAAGAGGCTGTCATCTCCCCATTGTATATCCAAGGCTCCTTTATCAAATATTAATTGACTGTATATGTTTGGGTTAATGTTTGGATTTTCTATTCTGTTCCACTGGTCTGTGGGTCTGTTTTTGTGCCAGTACCAATTTGTCTTGATTACTGTGGCTTTGTAGTAGAGCTTGAAGTCAGGGAGCATAATTCCCCCTGCTTTATTCTTCCTTCTCAGGATTGCTTTGGCTACTCGGGGTCTTTTCTGGTTCCATATGAATTTTAGAACTATTTGTTCCAGATCATTGAAGAATGCTGTTGGTATTTTGATAGGGATTGCATTGAATCTGTAGATTGCTTTAGGGAGTATGGCCATTTTGACAATATTTATTCTTCCTAGCCAAGAGCATGGGATGCATTTCCATTTGTTAGTGTCCTCTTTAATTTCTCTTAGGAGTGTCTTGTAGTTTTCAGAGTATTGGTTTTTCACTTCCTTGGTTAGGTTTATTCCTAGATATTTTATTCTTTTTGATGCAATTGTGAATGGAATTGTTTTCCTGATTCCTCTTTCTGTTAGTTCATCATTAGTGTACAGGAAAGCAACAGATTTCTGTGTGTTAATTTTGTATCCAGTAACTTTGCTGAATTCAGATATTAGTTCTAGTAGTTTTGGAGTGGAGTCTTTAGGTTTTTTTTATGTACAGTATCATGTCATCTGCAAATAGTGACAATTTGACTTCTTCTTTACCAATCTGGATGCCTGTATGTCTTTGTTTTGTCTCATTGCTGTGGCTAGGACCTCCAGTACTATGTTGAATAACAGTGGAGAGAGTGGGCATCCCTGTCTTGTTCCCGATCTTAGATGAAAAGCTTTCAGCTTCTTGCTGTTAAGTCAGTTCTGTCAGTTTTTGCTTCATGTTTATTTGAGGCTTTTTTGTTGGGCGCAGATACATTTAAACTGTTCTATCTTCTTGATGGATTGGCTATTAGTGTGTAATCTCTATATTTATCTCTTATAATTGTTTTTGACTTACAATCTGTTTTGTGTGATGTTATATAGCCAGCACAGCTCTCTTTTGGTTACTATTTGCATAGAATACAATTTGCATAGAATGTCCTTTCACTTTCAACTTATTTGTGTTTGTGGATCTAAAGTGAATCTTCTTTAGACATCATATATTTGGATCATGGTGGTTGTTTTTTTAATATCCGTTCTGCCAATCTCTGCTTTTTAATTGGTAAATTTAATCTGTTTACATTTAAAGTAGATTATTGACAAGGAAGGGCTTTCTTCTGCTATTTTGGTATTTCCTATGTGTCTTACTTTTTTTGCTTCCTCAGTTCCACCGTTTTTACCTTCTTTTGTATTTAGTTTCTTTTTTTAATGTACCATTTTGGTTTCCTCCTCATTTCCTTTCCTATATATTAAAAAAAAATTTTTTTTCTGAGTGGTTACTCTGGGAATTACAATTAACACCCTAAATTTATCACAACCCAGTTTGAGTTGATATCAATTTAGCTTCAAAAGCATCCCAAACCACTCCTCTACAGGTCTGTTTCCCCTCTTTATGATGTTATCACAAATGACATCTTTATACATTGTTGTCCATCAACATAAATACAGAACTGTTTTATGCATTTGTCTGTTGGAAAAAAATGTTACAAACCACAACTACAATAATGCTGGCTGTATTTACCTGTGTAATTGTACTGGTATTCTTTCTCTCTTCATATGGCTTTGCATTACTGCCTAGTTTCCTTTCATTTCTGCCCAAAGGATTCCCTTTAGTGAGGTCATACTATCAAAAACTCCTTCAGCTCTTGTTTATTTGGGAATGTCCTAATTTCTCCCTCACTTTTGAAGGATAATCTTACCAGATATAGCCTTGGCTGATAGTTTTTTCTTTTAGTACTTTAAATATATCATTTCACTGCCTTCTGGCTTCCATGGTTTCCACAGAAAAATAGACTGTCCCTCTTATTGAGGATCCCTTGTATATGAAGAATTGCTTCCCTCTTGCTGCTTTCAAGATTTTTTCTTTGTCTTTTGACATTTAATTATAATGTGTCTCAGTGTGGATCTCTTTGAGTTTATCCTACTTGGAGTTTAAGTTTCTTTGATGTGTAGATTTACATCTTTCATCAAATTTGAGCTATTTCAACCATCATTTCTTCAAATAGCCTTTCTGCCTCTTTCTCTTCTCTCCCTCTGGGACTTCCATAATGTGTATGTTGGTCCATTTTATAGTGTGCCATGGGTGCTTTGAGCTTTATTTATTTTTGTCTCTCTTTTTTCTTTCGTATCCTCAGGCTGGACAATTTATTGACTTATCTTCAAGTTTGCTGATTGTAGGTGGTTGTGGGTTTTTGAATAGGTTCCAGAATTCTGGAAAAGTTCACTGAGACAGTTTTTGTCTGATTAATTGTTGCCTCGGTGGAGGGAGAGATCTCTGAAGCTCCTTCCTTTGTCATTTTTGGTGATACCTCGCATCTCTTTTTTTGAGTGTTTCTTACTTTCTGGTACTACAAGATGTTCCGGGGTCATTTTTCATTTTCTTTACTCCAACGTTGGACCTTTCCAAGGAGCTCTAGTTTATTTATTTATTTATTTTAATTGATTGTCGTAGTTAGAAATCAAGATCTGGGTATGAGGCGTCCTTATGGTTACTGTTGTAGCATTGCTTCTAGACTCTTTCAGTGGACAGAGCTGGGAAATATATGTATACCTACCAGTTCCTATATGCACACACATCTACATTAGAAATGCAGTTGATTTTTGCATATTGATCTTGTATTCTCTGCTCTGCTGTAACTTTTTTGTAGACTATCTAGGATTTTCTACTTACAGGATCCCATGTGTTTGATTTCTTCCTTTCCAACTCTGTACCCCTTTAATTTCTTTTTCTTTTAACTCATTAGTTTACAAACACTGAAGTGGCTGTCTCATACCAGGCAGGCATCGTGCTAGATGCTGAGGATGCAAAGATGTTCCAGACATGCTCTTTCTGTAGCTGACTAGCTTTTTTTATGGCCTGTTTTTTTTTTTCTTTTAAAAGACCAGGGAAACTCCTATGAGGGAAAACAGAATATCACCTCATTGTACATATTATCAAACTATTTCCTCTTAGAAGTGAAGAACTTTGGCTCTACAAACATATAGATTTGAGTTTGAATTCTAACTGTACCAGCTCTCTGACCTTGGAAATTACATGATCTCAGTTTCCCCATATATAAAACAGAATTAATAATAGTGTCTATGTCACAGGTCTGTTGGGAGGATAAAAAGCATTTAATATATTTCTTGGCATGTAGCACTCAATAAATGTGTTTTTTCATGGAGTGAAAAAAATTTTAGGTAAGACTTTTAAAGTGCTATGCTACAAAAATGACTTGGCACAAGTCATTTAAAATTTTGAGTAAAAAATTCTTTTATTAATTGAATGTACAATGCATTATGTACTGAACATATTTGGCATAGTAAATAATCCATGGAAATAAAGACTTCTATATACATCTGTAGAATAGCAATGTTAAATTGTCTTAGTATTATGTTAATAACTACTTCAGATATTTATTTATGTAGGGACACATTTTCTATTGCTAAAGTAACATTGTTTGGGGAAGTATCAAGTTTTTAAGGTTAGTTTTGATGGCAGTAATACATTCTTCCTGATCATAAATTTATTCCAGTTGTGATTCAAGCTTTCATGAAATCTGCATAAACTCTTGATCAGCATTCTAGACCTGTTTGCCTCGTGAGGAAGGATTTATTAATTGGTAGCTCAGTGGTCTTGGTTAATGGAACTGCCTATGGTTGTGCTGAATATGTGGGCCTCTGGCCAAGGGGGAAGCAGGGGTTGAAATCCAGTCTGGGCAAAGCTGTATCTGTCCAGAGGCAGGGAATCTTTTTCTGCTTCACAGAAAAGAGCTGTTTGCATGAACCAGTAGGGCCTTGATTGGATCCTTCATGCCAGCAGGGTGGAACCTGCCCTGGGGAAAGCCAACTCATTGAGTCCCATGTGTCCTGCCAGGTTCCCAATGTCATAAGCATATTGTATTCCCTCAGGGGTTTGCCTATCCTAGATACTCAGAAAATACATGTGGAATTAATAAATGAATATTAGCTAGGGAGTAACATGGGTTTACTTAGGTTTTTCTTGTACATCTTAACTGTGAGAAGTGGGGGGAAGAAAGCAATTCTACATTACTTTCAAGTTGTACAGTGTACCGCACATACCGTTTATAGGAGTGATGTCAAATAAGGGACAGACTGGTGAGTAGGCAGAACAGCCTAGTAACCAGGGGACTTGCCCCCCAAATTAATGCAGGATATTAATTTAACACATACATACATAACACCAAAGCTTGGCAGTCACCTTACACATGTGGACTTTTTAATCCTCACAACAATTGGTGAAGGAGGTACTCTTAGCATATTCATTTTACATATGAGGAACCTGAAGCACAGAGAGCTCAAGTGATTTGTTCAAGATCACACAGCTAGTGTAGGTAAAGCCAGGTGCTCTGGTTGCACAGTTCCTGACCCGCTGCACTGTGCTGCTACTGCTGAGCTAACTCCTCCTCCCCGAGTTCTAGCCAAACTCTCCACCGCCTCGCAAATTCCATTCATCATCTTAGAGCCATTTATTTTCATCTGTATCCTTTTTAAATCACGAACTCCCTGAGGGTGGGGTCACAGTTTCCTGCTCATGTCTCTTCCCTTTGGTAGCTTGTTGTAGACACTCCGTAGATGCTTTTTGAAGAAACATTCAAAGGGCAACACCATCATAAAATTTTCCTGCTAGATAATACCTTGATGGAGATGCTGTTGGACAAAAAAAACAAACCTCTCTTTGGAAGATAGGTATGGGTCTGAGGTGTTAAATTTAAAAGTAGGCAGGTTCCACAGTGCCGAGCATTGGTATGTATGTGTTAAATTAAATCCCCTCCCTTGAGCACCCTGCTGACTTGCACGTAGCTCTTTGCACCTCTCACACCCTTGGTGTTGTCATAAGAAGCCTCGTTTTCCTTTGATCACTTGGTTCTGGATGAGGTTTCCCTCTGGCTATTACATATAGCAGTTGCCACTGCCGCTTGGGAGGGTCACAGCTAAAACTAATCACAGTAGAAGTGCTTGGCTAACCCAAAGGAGGATGAGGCCAAGGGCCTTCAGAATCCTCACTGAGCTGTTTGTAACCAGTGTTTCTCCAGCTTCACCAAAGACAAAATAAAAACGGTGGTGGAATGTTGCAGCACAAAAGATTATCGGTCGTGGGGAAGAAGTGCCTGGGCAGAGCGTTGGTGTAGCATTGAAAAGATTTTTACAGAGGGGGGTGAGACTCCATATCCGGGTCAAAATCCTACGCGTGACGTTTGAGGCCCAACCACAGACAACTGAGCGGCTCTTACTGGCAGGCCTCCTGGGGAAGCTCCCGCCCTACTCTGGCCTTGTCTGCCGTGAATGCATCGTTCTGGAGGATGATGCGATCTGGATCGTGCACCCCCGGACCTGGCCCTGCTCACGTGCATGTCTGCATTCTGAGCGCTTGCCAGGAGCCTCCACGGAGACGCCTGAACAGGGTACCATGGCCGCAGCGCTTTCCCCACCCTGACTCAGGGCTTTTCTACTGCTTCTTCTCTTCGTCCACCCCCAAGCCTCTGGGCCCATAAAAAGGCAGGAGCCTTGGCAGTGAGGTGATTCTCCTGTCATCTGACCCTTGCTGCTGCCACTTGATGGGGAGAAACGGAACTCAGGGGAGCCGGCACCTTCCCCTTTGCTCTGCGCACACCACGCAGCCAGTGAACTTTCTCGGTCGCTGCCTTTACGCTGGATCCCTGACCTCTCAGACCATGTCAGCCCTGGGAAGCGCGACAGGAGCTGCTAGAGTGTCTTTTTGTGGATGATCCCTAATGGAGATCCCTATCAACTAAGGAAAGAATTTTTAGCCAGTGACGTGTGCAATATCCATCCACTCCTATATTTAACAAATCTTTATTAACACCTGACTGGCAAGCACACAGGATGGGGAGATGGTGGGCTGGGAATACAGTTCTGAACAGGCAGAGAGGGTCCCTGCCCACAGGGAGCTAACATTCTGTGGGGGAGACTGCAGCCACGAGTAAACATATGCAATGGTTTTTATTGTGTCTTGGAGGGAATAAACAGGGTTTTGTGATAGGAATTAATTAACGAAGGGAATCTCCTCTCGTTTGAGTAGACGGGGAGGCCTTTCTAAGGAGGTGGTGTTGGTGCAAAAACATGAGAGTTGGGAGGAAGCCAGCCCTACGGAGAAGGTGGGGAATGTGTTCCAGGCAGAGGGCCCACAGGTACAAGGGCCTTGAGGTGGGGACATGCTCGGTATTCCACGAACTTGCAAAGCCACACTGCCCTAGCTGTTATATATTCCATCAGAGGGGAAAGCAAGCCTAGATTTAGTTACACTGCTTTCCAATGAGCTTAGTGACACAGGCATCAGCCTGCAATTTGTGTTGTTTTTAAAAATTGGGAGCTCAGCTTCTGATGTTAAAGGTAAAATCGCACACACGTGAGCATGCTCACATACATGTGTGTACTTTTTTCCTGTGGGGAGAAAGAGGGTCCACATGTGGGATTCCTGTTCCTCCCCATCACTAATTAACTTATCATTTCTAGTATACTTCCTGAAGCGACTAACCAAATAGTTCATGCCGTTGTTTAATGTATGAAATGAACACAGATTAAGTGCTTACCTTGTGCCACGTATGGGTCTTGGTAGTGAACAAGAACCCAGAAAAAAGAATGGTTAAAAGGACACGCTGAGTGGTTCCTACCCAAAAGAAAGAGATAGAGGATAGAAAAGGTGGAGTGCAGCCCTGCTTTGCAGGTAGCCAATAGGGAAGCCCTCTCAGAAGAGGAACTTAAGTCTGGGAGAGGCATGTTCCCAGAAAGGCAAGAGCAAATGCAAAGACTGAGGTGGGAACATCCTTGGAGTGAATGACAAACAGCAAGAGGGTCTGGGTGGGTCAAGTGGAGCAGGTGGAGGGCCGTGGGGGTGGTTTCAAGAGCGTTTGTGATCTGCTGGTGGGCATGTCTAGCAGAGGGTGCAAGTGAGATGAGGGAGAATGTGTGTGCTTCGAGGGTGTGGCTGCCGCTGCGACGCCCTTGAGCAGGCAGGAGGGATGACTCAGTGTGTGTGTTGGGCTGCAGGGGGGCTTTGGGGGCCAGACAGCTTCTCCACGGCAATGGGGGGGGCAAGGCAGGCGTGTGGACACAGAGGCAGGGAGATTCATGGAATAGGGAGAAGGGAAGAGGGAAGAGGGGGTTTGAAGAGCACAGGGAATGTGCCAAATAATTCCTAGGAGAGTAGAAGAGGGAATATAGTGAAACGCTGCGCCAGTATACAAAAACACAGTTCTCAGTAGTCTGTGATGGAGAAGCCTAAAAGAAGCCTGAAAATCTTCTATTACCTGTTCGTACCTGACTCACAGGTAGGCGGGAAACACGTTTCTTCAACCGAGCCTAAATCTCTGAGGTGCCCATGGTTACCAATGACAGGATGTTGTCGTTGCTGCTACTGGGCGCTACGCCCCTCGTCCCCTCCTCCTCCCCTGCCCTTACTCCTTCCTCCCCTCCTCTAGGAGCCATCCTTCCCTGGACTCCTATCCTGGCTTTCAACACTTAGGCAAATTGCTCAAGCTCTTTGGTGCTTCTGACTTCCTACCTGTAAAGGGCTAGTGATTGTACTCGCCTTATAGATTTGTTGTGAACAATAAGAGTTACCACATGCAAAGTGTAAGGTGCTGTGTCGGGCACATGGGTGTCCTTCTGTCATCACTACCGTCAGTGGGCTACTTGTGTGACTATTGCCGCAAGATCTGTATGCCACACCCCCCATCACTGTGGCCTCTGTGGCACCAGACTGCAGGGGACAGAGAATCACCCGAGGTGCTTCCTGTAAATTCTGATTCCTGGCTCCCATCAGAGATGCTGATTCTGTGCGTCCAGGGCAGGGCCCAAGATCTGCATTTTAAACCACCCAGTGGTCCCAAAGGCAGTGTTATCACATTATTGATGGTGTCTCATTGAGTCCTCACACCCACCGCATAAGGCTGGTGGTGTGAGCCCATTTTAACCAAAAGAAAATGGGGCTCAAAAGAGGCTTAATAATTCAGCTAACATTTTGAAGCTGTAACTGGTAGAGGTAGGGTTTGAACCTTCATCATTTGACTCCAAACTGCATTTCTTTGAAATGAGTTAAAAGGAAAAAAACCTCCAGAATTTGACCTGAATGGACCCAATTTTTGAGTAATGGGTATACATTTTTCAGACATTTGCTTATCTGCCTTTAAGAAAAAACACCCACCTACCTTATTGTCAAAATGGCCATCCTGCCTAAAGCAATCTACAGATTCAATGCAATCCCTATCAAAATATCAACAGTATTCTTCAACAAACTAGAACAAATAGTTCTAAAATTCATATGAAACCACAAAAGACCCCAAATAGCCAAAGCAATCCTGAGAAGGAAAAATAAAGCAGGGGGGATTACACTACCCAACTTCAAGCTCTACTACAAAGCCACCGTAATCAAGACAATTTGGTACTGGCACAATAACAGACCCATAGATCAATGGAACAGAATAGAGAGCCCAGATATAAACCCACACATATATGGCCAATTAATATATGATAAAGGAGCTATGGACATACAATGGGGAAACGATAGCCTCTTCAACAGCTAGTGTTGGCAAAACTGGACAGCTACATGTAAGAGAATGAAACAGGATTACTGTCTAACTCCATATGCAAAAGTAAACTCAAAATGGATCAAAGACCTGAATGTAAGTCATGAAACCATAGAACTCTTAGAAGAAAACATATGCAAAACTCTCTTGAATATAAACATGAGCAACTTTTTCATGAACACATCTCCTTGGGCAAGGGAAACAAAAGCAAAAATGAACAAGTGGGACTATATCAAACTAAAAAGCTTCTGAACAGCAAAGGACACCATCAGTAGAACAAAAAGGCATCCTACAGCATGGGAGATTATATTCATAAATGAAATGTCTGATAAGGGGTTGACATCCAAAATATATAAAGAGATCATATGCCTCAACAACCAAGAAGCAAATGCCCGATTAAAAAATGGGTGGAGGATCTGAACAGACACTTCTCCAAAGAAGAAATTCAGATAGCCAACAGGCACATGAAAAGATGCTCCACATCACTGATCATCAGAGAAATGCAGATTAAAACCACAATGAGATATCACCTCACACCAGTAAGGATGGCCAGTATCCAAAAGACAAACAACAACAAATGTTGGCGAGGATATGGAGAAAGGGGAACCCTCCTACACTGTTGGTGGGAATGTAAACTAGTTCAACCATTGTGGAAAGCAGTGTGGAGATTCCTCAAAAAACTCAAAATAGAAATACCATTTGATCCGGGAATTCAACTCCTAAAAATTTACCCTAAGAAAACAGGATCACAGATTCAAAAAGACATATGCACCCCTATGTTTATTGCAGCACTATTTACAATAGCCAAGAAATGGAAGCAACCTAAATGTCCATCAGTAGATGAATGGATAAAGAAGATATGATACATATACACAAAGGAATATTATTTAGCCATAAGAAGAAAACAAATCCTACCATTTGCAACAATGTGGATGGAGCTAGAGGGTATTATGCTCAGTGAAATAAGCCAGGCGGAGAAAGACAAGTACCAAATGGTTTCACTCATCTGTGGAGTAGAACAATAAAGCAAAAACTGAAAGAACAAAACAGCAGCAGACTCACAGAACCCAAGAATGGACTAACAATTACCAAAGGGAAAGGGATTGGGGAGGGTGGGTGGGAAGGGAGGATAAGGGGATTAAGGGGCATTATGATTAGTGCACACAATATAGAGGGGGCACAGAGAAGGAAGTATAGCACAGAGAAGACAAGTAGTGACTCTATAGCATCTTACTACACTGATGGACAGTGACTGTAATGGGGTGTGTGTGGGGGACTTGATAATAGGGGGGAAGGTAGTAACCACAGTGTTGCTCATGTGAAAACTGTGCATAAGATTGTGTATCAATGATACCTTAGTAAAAATAAATGAAAAAAAAACCACCCAAGCATACCCTGAGTTCCTTATTTCATAGATCTATCCAATCCCTATTTCCCAGGAACCTAGCACACTGAAGGTGTGACACCCCACCCCCAGTGTGGGGACTGCAGAGCTGGGCAGTCTCCTGTGCTGTGTCAATGCCCTTCAACCCCACTATATGCTGATGTAGAGGTCTTCAGGAAATTTACAAAACGCTTGTCTTAATCATTGGAAACCAGGCCAATTTGCTTTGGTGCCTCTAAGAGGGAGAATTCTCTGAACAAGGTCTTTGCAAAGAAGTAATCCCGTTTGGAATGGGTGCATTCCAGGATGTTCTCCACATCAGGGCTCCAGCTGGCTTGGGTTTGCACACTTGAGACGGTTCCTTTAATGAGGCATGTAGCCTCAGGAACCTTTGTGAGTGATGGGATGGCTAGGAGGAGGGTTTGTAGCAGCACGAATGTGGTGATGCCTAGTGGGGTTGTGGAGGGCTGAGTGTGGTTAATGGTCATCTTGCTGGGTTTTCCGTGCCTGCCATAGGGCATGCATTTCAGCTCCTGACAGACCCCGAGCTGGGTCTCTTTCCACACATCTGGTAGTGGACAGGAATTTGGAAAATCACATAATTGCTATTCCAGTGCAGCCTCATTCTCTGTCCAAATCTCAGACTAGGTTCTTTGATGTAGCCTGCAGAGCAGCTGGGCCAGGATGGAAAGTTCTGGGCTGTAAGTAACGTTACCAGACCCACCACACTCATAGGTCCTGGTTCCTGCATGTCCTGGCTGGCTGTGTGGTTTGGGACAAGGCATTTCACCTCTTTGAGCCTTAGCTTTTATGTCTGTAAGTTTGGAATGCTCTGACACAACCTGAGAATGCTGTGATGATAAAGCAGAGTAAGGAAAGGTGGCCTCTCCTGGGCTCCCACAGACGTGCAGTCTCCATCCCAGCACCTTTTGGTAATATGGGGTGTTTGAGTTGCTTCTCTCCCCTCCCACTACATTTGGCTAGGGGCACAGTCCAACTCTTAGTGTTTGTTTGTTTGATTTCACCCCAGCAACCAACACCGTCCTCTACACATTGTAGGCAGTTTGGAAAAGCTGAATAAATGAATGAATGTTCAAACAATAAAAGGCAAGCCATGTTAGAGAGCACTGTTATACTCAGCCTCTAGTGTCTTAGAACAGTACAGTGTTTAACCTTGTGAGTTCAGTTGCAGAGTGGTAATAGATGAGAGGCTTGTAGTTAAGGACCATCATCAAACATGTTAGGAACTAGGAGAGACAGTTTTTTTTCATCCTTCTGAAAAAAAATGTGGTCACTGCATGGGCCTCTGAGCAAACGCTGGCTGGTCCTCCGGGGCCTTCCAACCTTGGATCCCAACTCTCGTTTGTTGTTTATTTGAACACTCTGCCCCTTTCCTCCTTGTCCCTCCTGTTACATCTGCTCCTTCCCAAATGAGTAGGCTAAAAATAGGCTTGTCATAATTCACAGCGGGAGTGCCTTGTCCTGTTCAGCTTCCAGTATCCTCATCTCTGTCTGAAATAGCATGGCATCCAGAGGTGGTGGTCAGTGCGCACCTGCTGATGGCACTAATGAACAATTGGACACCAGGATATGAGAATCCTCCTGGTTCTCTCTGTCCCCCTATCAGTTTGGGTCCTGTTTTATGGTCATTTTTTAACAATTGGATCCCAGGCACAGATTGGGATTATGGATTATTCACAACACTCAGTTTATGAATGACATGCTTTTATCGTTGGTCCTTGCATGGTCTGCTTTAATGTGTATGTGGAAGGATGGATGGATTTTAAGTATTGTAACAAGCATCGGTGACCTTGCTACCAAACCAAAAATAGGGCCTTGATGATAACTTATGTTTAACCATATGGCTTCCTCATCTCCCATCTCTCTGTTTCCCACAATCTGGGGTAACCATTATCCTGAATTATTGTGCTTTTCTATGTTTCCTTATCATATATACATACATATATATATTCTTAAAAAGAAAGTGCTTTTAATTTTGGTTGCTCTTAACTTTATAAAAGGTCTATCTTGTGCTTTCTTTGCACTTCATATTATATTGCTAAGATTCATTCATATTGTGTCATATTCATTGTATTCATTATTGTCCATATATTCATTCATCATGTGAACACACCACTACCTGCCGTGGCTGGGTCATTAGGCTCTTCCTAGGATTTTGCTCTTGTGAACATTGCTGCTCTGAATGTTCTTGAAAATGATGCCATCAAGTTTGTATAAGCGTTTCTTTTCGGGTTATGAGCTTGAGGGTAGAATTCTGGGCTGTAGTAAACTTTTGACTTCGGGAGATAATGCCAAAATAGTTTCCAAAGTCTTCGCACTGACTCATACTCCAACCACATCCTTTTCAGTACTTGTTTGCCTCAAACTTTAAATTTGGGTCTTCTGAATGGGCATAAAACAGTATTACGCTGAGGACACTACGGTCTGTGACTGCTGATGATGGGGAGGGTGAACATCCCCTCCAGTGTTTGTTGACATTGTGTTTCCTCTTCTGTAAAATGCCTATTCTGACTTCTGCCCTTTTTTTTTTTTACTGGACTCCGTATACTTAACACTGATTTGTATGAGTTTGGTTTATGTTTCTGATGAGAGTTCTTTGTTGATGTTATATTCTTTGTTCAGTTATTGATTCTTGGGTAACAAACCACCCCAAAACTTAGTGACTTAAAACAACAAGTCTGTGGGGTGACTGGGTTCAGCGGGGTGGTTTGTCTTGCTCCAGGTGGGGTATTGTTGGACTAACTCAGCTCACTGTATTTGGCGGCTGGCGAGGATGGGCGGGACGGTCCCAAAAGGCTTCACTGACTTGTCAGGCATCTCAGGCTCCTCCACTTGGTTGAGTTGGGTTTTTCACACTGGGGTGGTTGGATTTCTTGCCTGGAGACTAGCTTCCAAGAGGAAGTCCTTGAACATCCCAGAAGGACGTTTCTGCTGCAACAAAGCAGCTAATAAAGCCAGTCTGTGTTCCAGTGGGAGGTAACCCCAGGGTTAATAGCCTCCGCTTCCTGGCGGGTGAAGTGGCAGACATACCGAGAAGGAGAGGGAATCGTTGGCAGCCATCCTTGGAGACTATCTGTCTCTTGCCTATTGTGAATATCTTTCAACTTGTAACGTTTCTTTCTGCTTCTTTCAGGGGACTTGATGAACCAATATTCTTCATTTCAATCTCGGAGATATTGCAGGTGCAGTTCTAGACTGCTGCTTTAAAGTGAATGTCACAGAAAAGCAACTCAAATGAAATTTTTGGTTTCCCAGTGTATGTAAAAACTACGGTGACACTGTTCTGAAGTCCCCCGAGTGTGCGGTGGCATTGTATCTAAAAAAACAAAGTGCATCCTTAATTTAAAAATACTTTATTGCTAAAAAAATACCAGCCATCATCTGAGCTTTCAGTGAGTTATAATCACTGATCATAGGTCACCATAACAAATACAATAATAATGAAAATGTTTGAAGTATAGTGACGATTCCCAAAATGTGACTCAGACACAAAGGGAACAGGTGCTGTTGGAAAGTGGCGGTGATAGACTTGCTCGGTGCCGGGTTGCTGCAAACCTTCCATTTGTGAGTAAGTCGGTAACTGTGAAGTGCAGTGAAGCAAAGCGCAGTGAGATGAGGTACGCCTGTGTAGTCAAATCTCTCTCTTCTTTTGTAGTCAAAGCTTCGTGAATTTTGTTTAGGAAATCTTTCCTTCCTCCGAATTTGTAAAGACGTTCACCTGTATTTTTCATTTAAACATTTTAAAGTTTATTTCTGATGTTAAGTTCTTAATTCATCTGAAGTTGATTTTTGTTTGTGGTTTGGCTAGGAATCTGAGTTTATTTTCCACCGGGTGTAGGTTAGTCCTCCTTTTCCCACTGACCTGACACACCACCTCTCTTACATACTAAGGTTTCCAAAATGCGTGGGTCTGTTTTAGGCTCTCTGTTCTGTCCCATGGGTTTGTTTGGTTCATCTTGCTCTGTTTTAATTATAATCACTTTATAATAAGTGTTGAAACCTTGGGCAAGTTTTCCTCCTCCTTCTTCAGCAGTATCCTGGCTTTTCTTGGTCATTTACTGGTTCCATATCAATTTTAGAATTATTATGTTCCAAGAGAATCCCTATTGGGGTGTTTATTGGAATTGTATTGACTTGACAGACCAATTTCTGGGAGAACTGACCAGTTTTTGATACTGTCTTCCGATCAAGAAAATGGTCTCTCTCCATTTACTTAGTTTTTAAAAATTCCCTTCACCAAGTTTAAATTTTTTACTTGTTACATGTTCATTGGAGATACTTGACGTTCTGATGCTATTGCAGGTGGTGTTTTACCTTTAACAGCATTTTCTAGTTGTTTGCTGCTGTTGAACAGAAATGCAATGACTTTTGCATATTAGTTTTGTATTTAACCACCTTGCTAAAGTCTACTAATATTTCTAAAAAGGTTTGCAGTATATACATTTGGGGTTTTAATGTAAAACAATTTATCCTCTACAGAAATAACCATTTTATTTCCTCTACTCCAAATGCCATGCCTCTGTTTTTTGTCCTTCTTTTAGAAAATCCTGCTGTTCTTATCTCTTGCTCAGTTATCGCTTTCAATCCTTCCTGGAAACAGCACGTTGAATCAGATGTGGCTGAGACGTTCAGAGATCAGCCCTTTTCTTGGTGGGTCCGCGCGGGGCAGTAAGGTCAGTGCACACGTGTACTGGAAGGTGGGGCTGCAGGACAACGCACGGGGCCCCTCCCGGGGACAGACAAGGGCGGGAAGGCTGCCTCGGGGCTCTGTAGTCTGAGAAGGCCCCGCTTCTTTCCTCCTGTGCTCTGTAAGTTTCATTTTGAAACCTGTTATCAATCATTGCATTTTTTTAAAAAAACAGCATTAGTTTTTTTTCTCCCAAAGCCCTCTTCTCCTTGCCAAGGCTGTACTTTTGGAGCTTGGTCATAACCTTGGCCTCCCTGAGAAGGTGCCCCAATCCCACATCTACCATCTGGGTAGCGTTTTCACATAGATTGACATCTTCATCAAGATCTCAGGAAACATTGTTTGGGAGGCTTATAGAGTCTGTAACATTTAAAAAAGTCGTCCTTCTGATCTTTTTTCACTTCTAAATCAACAGGCTGATTTGCTTCAGGGTGCTACTGAATTCTTTTTGATTGTTCACATAAGTAAATATGACATTCAAGATGTAGGATAAACATCACTGAAACTTCAAGAAAAGAAATGAAAGGGAATATTTGAATAAGAATCTTTAACTAAAAAAGATTCCCACCCTGACCACTTAAGAGTAACTCAGAGAACCCAGCGTTCCTAAAATTAATTTATAAATTAGTTTTAAAGTATGTAACTCATTTTTTAGGATATATTTTTCTTTCCTTTTATTGTTCAAGGGGAAATTAGATGTTATCCTATTGCTTGTTACTAACTTAAGGTTGTGGGATCTTTGTTAGAACTATTTGATATGGCAAAAGAAAGGACCACCTAAACTTGGCTAATACACACAGTTAATCTGGAAAAAGCATCATCTCTGGCCTTCTTGGTTTGATAAGTTATTTCTCTACACTCGTTGCTGTCAGAGTTTTTTCTAATGATGTGTGTAGAAATAAGCGGTTTTCGCTCATTTTATTACCCAGGCAAAGGTCACTACCAGGAATTAACTTTAACTTTAATCTTATCAGTTAACTTTCCAAATGTCAGTGTGGACACTAACCTGGAACGTTGTGATGCTCTCTTGCCTGTAAAATTATTATTATTATCAGATATCAATTTGTCTTTAATTTTTTTATTAAGGTAAAGATAGAAAATATTATATTGGTTTCGTGTACACATAGCAATTGAACAATCATATACATTACTAAATGCTCTTAAGTGTAGTTACCAACTGTTACCATACAAAGATATTACAATGTTATTGGCTATATTCTCTATGGGGTACTTTTCATCTCTGTGAATTATTTATTTTATAATTGGAAATTTGTACTTCACCTATTTTGCCCATCCCCCAACCCCATACCCCTATGGCAACCGTTAGTTTGTTCCCCCATATTTATGAGTCTATTTCTGTTTTGTTTGTTTTATTTTTTAGATTCTACGTGTAAGTAAAATCACGTGGTATTTGTTTTTTTCTGTCTGACTTGTTCTACTTAGCGTAATACCCTCTAGGTCCATCCATGTTGTTGCAAATGGCATGATTTCTTTCTTTTTTATGGCTGAGTATATTCCATTGTACATATATGTACCACATATATAGGCATAATTCCATTGTATATATGTTCTACATCTTTATCCATTCATCTACTGATGGACACTTAGGTTGCCTCCATATCTAGGTAAATAATGCTGCAATAAACATAGGGGTGCCTATAATTCACAATCACAATATAGGTAGGTCACAGGGAAGGCATGTAATGACTCTATAGCATCTTTCTATGCAGATAGACAGTGACTGCAATGGGTGGGTGAGGAATTGATAATATGGGTGAATGTTGAAACCACAATGTTGTTCATGTGAAACCTTCATAAGATTATATATATCAATGATACTTTAGTTTAAAAAAAAAACCTTCTCCCTTTCTGTAGCTTTTGGGAGCACTCTCTTCTATCTAGAGGGGAAGCTACCTGATCCATGCATCCTTAATAGAGCCAATTAGATCTTCAAATTTAAAATAAACAAACAAATAAACAAAATAAACATAGGAATTATTTCCAATTAGTGATTTTATTTTCTCCCAGAAAATTCCCAGAAGTAGAATTACAGGGTCATAGGGTATTTCCATTTTTAAGTAAAATTTTATGTTTTAAATGTGAATGTTCAAATTATTTCTAATTCACTCAAAATTCATATTTTAGTAATTAGCCAGAAAATTCAACTGGTAGGTGCTAAAGCTCCTGAGCCAGTGTTCTTTTTTTCTTTTTAAAACCAGGTCCTGCCTTTTATTTTGTGGGCAACAGAATCCTGTCACCAGCATGAACTTTGCCAGAGCAGGTGTTCTCATCCGTGATGTAACAGTGTAATTTGGGGTAGCAGAAGGGCTAGGGTATGGTATTGGCAGAAATGACGAGATGTTCTAAATGAGAGAGACCTTGGAACCATAGCTCCTAGGCTACTGTGAAGGCTACCTTCAAGACTAATTACAAGCAATTAAATGGGTACAAATGTAAAAATTGGTAAAATGCTTTTTAGGAAAAATAAAGATCATTGAAAAGAAAAATATTCATAAATGTTTAGATGTCCTAGCTTGAGTTAGTTATTACTTACACTTGTTATTACAACAATGCAATTTTATAGAAAGAACCCAAAAATTCTTTTGAGAAATTGCTGATGGGACCCTTCCTCTGTCGGCCTCTGTGGTGTGTAGGAGTCGGGCCGGGCTGGAGGGTGTAGCGAAGAGCAAGCCACACGTGATCTCTGACGTCATGACCGATGGGGCCGCGTTCCCCAGGGTGCTGCTTTAGTCGCAGATGTATCATTATATGATGTCAGAAGATAAGGTTGTGTGAAAACACATCACCACACATGAAAGAATCCTCCGTTACACACTAGATGCAAGCATTTGGCGACACATTGGGTTGCACAGCAGGACTGAATTTATCCTTGAACATTTACGAATTCACTTCCTAGAGGCTCACCGGGGCAGAACACCGGCAAGTTCTCTCGTCACGGCACATCTCTGGGGAGGCTGTGGGTGTAAGTTTGCCTCCTTATCCCTGTCCTATTTGTTGGTCATGCTCCAAGATGACTTAATTGGGAAGCAAAGCAGTTCAGGATGTGAAATCCACACTGGGTCAGCATGATCTTTTGACCCAGTTAAAATATACTCAATATATAAGAAAGGCATATGTTCAGATTTTTAGATGGTAAGGACTGTAAAATTCTGCGTTGCCACAAAACAAAACAGAATCAGGAGACTCTGCCTACCAGAAAAGAGTAATTCAGCAAGAAGATGAGATGATACAGTAGAATCAGAATTCAGTAGTGATGTCACTCCAGGTAAAAATTCCCAGTTGCCTAGTGAATTACCAGCGGCTTCCCACTCTGGTATCCACAGCCCAGCCGCATCTCCCCCACTTACTGCTCAAGTGTCGTCCTTCACTTCTGAGCCTGTCGGGAACCGGGACCAGCTGGCTTCTGTGCTTTTGCTCGTGCCAGTTCCTCTACCTGGACCACTTCCCTGTTTGCTGCTCGCTGCCACTTTCCAGAGCCCCATCCGTCCTCACGGTCAGCTTAAATCGCACCTCCCCTGCCTGCCTCTGTGCGCCTCAGACCCAGCACTATACTCTGGTGGCCCCCACTTCCCCTGCGGTTCGCCTATACTTCTCTCCTCCCCAGGGACTCTGCGCAGGGGTCCTCTTGGTGTCCCACTGCCTGACACAGAATTTGCCAAGCAGGGTGGAAAGAGTGAAAAGGATTTGCTGAGGGAAACGTCTGTGCATCCCAAGTGCCACAGGCTCTTAAAGTGTCATACAGGACAAGAAATACAATGTATGTCCCAGAAATGCGCTAAACAGCGGTATAAACAGATGATGTAGTTTAAAATTAAAAGAGAGAAAGCCTTACTATTGTCTTCAGAATACATTTGGATGTATTTCCCAAGCTGATATCTCTAAAGCTGTATAAAGCTGTCCTTGTTTACCTCTTTTACTAAATTGATAGGAAAGAATTACTTGAAAATAAAACAGAGCTTTTTTTTTTCAGGGCCAGTTCTGTGACTATTGCAATTCTGAGGACCCCCGGAAAGCCCATCCAGTTACCAATGCAATTGATGGCTCTGAACGGTGGTGGCAAAGCCCTCCTCTCTCCTCAGGCACACGGTACAACAAAGTCAATGTCACCTTGGATCTAGGGCAGGTAAGTTATGCTTTCAACTGCAATGGGGGAAATAAGTTTGAATCAGTTTCCGTGGTTATTTCTGATATAATAACAACTGTATTAAAAAACAAACTGCATGTTTAATTCACTAATCATTGTGAAGCGTGTTACACTCATATTTGCATCCCTCAACACCTGGAACATTGTCTATCATCGTGCAGACACCTCTGTGTATCTATTATTTGAGTTTAAAAACAGTTGTGAATAGTGTCATTGGCAAATATTTTTAAAACTTTTATATTTTATTGTGGTAAAGTATATATAACATAAAATGTACCATCCTGGCTATTTTTAAATATGCGGGTCAGCAGGGTTAAAGACATTTGCATTGTTGTGCGACCAATTTCCAGAACTCCTGTTCATCTTGCAAAATTGGTGCGTGTGCCCATCAAACACTAACTCCCATTCTCCTTTGGTCCTAATCCCTGGCAACCACCGTTCTACTTTCTGTCTTTATAAATCTAGGTCCCTTGTATGAGGTGCAGTCCTACAGCATTTGTCCTTCTGGGTCTGGCTTATTTCACTGAGCCTAATGTCTTTAAGGTTCCTCCGTGCTGTGTCAGAATTTCCTTCCTTTCTAAAATGGAATAATATTCCCTTGTTTGAACGCCCCACATTTTGTGCATCCACTCATCCGCCAGCGGGCACTTGGGTCGCTTTCACCTTGAATAAACATGGGGATGGCGAGGATATTTTTACAGCATTTTCTTTCCTGGAAATCCTGCCTTTATGAACACTTGCCACCATAGTTTTTGGCCTTGTTTGGCCAGCTGGTCCACAAGGGAACCCATCTTTGGGGCTATCCTCCTGCGGTAGGCTATGATGGCCCCGAAGGCCCTCCCCCTGGCATAAGGCCCGGCGTGATCCCCTCCCCTCTGAGTGCGGGTAGCACTGTGAACTTGATGGGTGTCAGTGCCGTGACAAGGTGCTGTTGAGTGACAAACATGAAGGGATTTTGTAGATGTGCGCAAGGTCCCACGTCAGTTGATCAGAAGGGATATAATCCTGGGGGACTTCTTTTACTTAGGGGAGCTTTTAAAAGGGGCTGGGCCCTACCGAAGGAAGAGATTTGAAGCATGAGAAAATTTCCTGCTGACCTTGAAGGGGAAAAATGCCATGTTAGAAACTGCCTATGGAGATGGCCACATGGCACGGACCTAAGAATGGGTTCTAGAAGGTGAGAGTGGTCCCAGCCAACAGCCAGGGAAAAGCAGGAACTGTTGTCCTACAATTGCAGTCCTATGACCAATTCAGTTGGCAACTGAATTCTGCCAACCACATGTACAAACCTGGAAACAGGTCCTTCCAGGCATCCAGTGGACTTGGTCTCTGTCTTGACCCTGAGCAAAGAACTCTTAGACTCCTGACATACAGAACTACAAGATAATAAATGGTGGTGTTCTACCACTAAATTTGTGGTAATTTATCAAACAGCAATAGAAATCTAATGCAATTTCTTTCCTCTTTCAGACTGTGGTGTGAATTTCATGCTATTCTCTCAACAAATATTTACTGAGCACCCCCCGTGTGCCAGGCCCTGTGCTAGGGATCTGGGATATGTAAGAGAACAGAGGACATGGAGATTTCTTCCCTTGTGGCACATATTCCACTGTGGGGGTTAGCCAGCAAAAATATACACAAGAAATAAGTAAATACAGTATGTCAGAGCCTTGGAAAAATGAAGAAGTAGATCGGGTAAGAGGTTCATGAGTGTGAAGGGCAATGGTGATTGGCGGTTCAGTTAGGATGGTCGGGGGAGGGTTTATGGAGCAAAGATTTGAAGCAGGTGAAGGAGTTAGTCATGCAGTCAAAGGGAACAGCCCTGCAAAGTCCCTAAGGTGGGAGCTTGTCTGGAAAGTAGCAGGAGCAGCATGGAGACCAGAGTGGCTGGAGCAGAGCGAAGGAGGGGGAAGTGGGGACAGAGGAGGCTAGAGAGACCACAGGCAGGGCAGATCAGGCGGGGCTCCGTAGAAACCACTGGGTTTTCTTAGTGACACGAGAGCAGTTACAGTCTCAAGCAGAGGAGCAGTATGATCTGATTTATATTTAAGAAGGATTTTTCTGGCTGTTCTGTTGAGGATTATCAGGGGGCAAGGGCAGAACCCAGTTAGACTGTCACAAGAATCCATGAGAAAGATGCCAGTGGTGGCAGTGAATGTGGGTGAATGGATTCTAGATGCATATTGATGATAGAGCTTCCACAACTTCCTAGTGGATTGAATATGGGGTGTGAGAAAAATGAGGATTCAGGGGTGATTCCCAAGACTTTTGGTCTGAGCGACTGGAACTGCTGTTTACAGAGATGTTGTAGACTGTGGGAAGAGCAGGCTTGAGGGAGGGAGACTGGGGAAGGAGTTAATTTAGACATGCTAAAATTGAAATACTGTTGGACGTGCAACGGGAGATGTGGACTGGGCACTTGGCGATGTGAGTCTCGAGGCTGTTTGGGCTGGAGACAGATGTTTGTTGTGGATTTCTGTAGGAGTTATCCTATTTAGAGTCTCTCAGCTTCTTGAATCTGTAGGTTTAAATCTTTCACCAACTTTGGGAGATTTTCAACCTTCCTTCTTTCCTTCCTTTCTTTTCCAGCTTTATTGAGGTACAGTGGCAAAACTCTATATATTTAAAGTGTACACATGATGATTTGACGCTTATATACTTTGCGAAATGATTATCATGATGAATTAATTAACATCTTCCTCTCCTCACATTGTTACCTTTTTTGTGAGTGTGTGGTGAGCATGCTTAAGATATACTAGCTACTACATTTTAACAATACAGTATTATTAACTATAGTTACCTTGCTGTTCATTAGATCCCCAGAATTTATTCCTCTTGTAACTGAAGGCGTGTACCTTTGGCTAGTATCTCCCCATTTCTCCCGCCTCCTAGTCCCTGGTAACCACCATTCTACTCTCTGTTTGTATGAATTCAACAGTTTTTTTATTTAAGATTTCACATATAAGGGAGATGATACAGTGTTTGTCTTTCTGTTTTCTTTTTCATATTGGTTCTGTTATCTAGACCATCCAGCGAACTTTTTATTGAATTTTTTCACTTGTATGATTTCCATCTATAGCTTCTATTTCTTGGCTGAGATATTTTCATTAACTGCAGAAGTATTTGCCCTCCCTCATCGAAGGATTTTTATGATTGTTGCTTTGAAGTTTTCGTCAGGTAATTCCATCATCAATTTCATCATCTCATGTTGGGGTCTGTTGATTGTCTTTTCTCATTCAAGTTATTATTTTCCCCTGTTTTTTGATATGATGGGTGATTTTCAGTTACATTCTGGACATCTTAGATATTATTATATTAGGAGGGTCTGGCTCCTATTTAAAACTCCTATCTTAGCAGGTAGTCATCCTGTTTAGGTTGAATGTGCAGGTCCTGGCCAGCTTTTGTGGTGAGGTTCCAAGGGGAATTTGGTTTTCAGAGCTGGCGCACACTATTGTAGCTTGCTTTGTTCATCTGGTGGCCCCTACTCGGCCCCTCTTAGTGCTGCCTGTGGGGCCAAAGATAGCTTCTCCTGACCCAGTGACACTTGGTGGGGGTTGAGAGACACCAAGCTTCAGAGCAGAGAGTGCTTCCCCGGCCAGCTATCCAAGGTTGCCTGGTGCAGGGGGAGCTCCTGCTGAAATAGACATTAGGAAATTGATGGCGTGTAGATGGTGTGAAAATACAAGCTGGATGAGAGTGAGAAGAGGACCCAGGGCTGAGCCCTGGGTCTCCCACATTAGGAAGTCAGGGAAATGAGAAGGAACTGGTAAGGAAGACTGTAATGGGGTGACAAGTGGGAGGAGGGCCACCAAGAGAGTGTGGTGGCCTAAAAGCCAGAGGAAGAAGTATATCAAAGAGGAGGGAAACTTGTAACTCAATAACACAAAGACAGAGAACCCAATTTAAAAAATGGGCAAAGGATCTGAATAGACAGTTCTTAAAAGAGGACTCACAAATGGCCAATAAGCACAGGAAAAGGTGCTCCATATCAGTAGCCACCAGGGAAATGTCAGTTAAAACAACAGTGAGATACCGCCTCACACCCAGTCGGCTGGCTATAATCAAAGAGATATATAATTATAAATATTTGTGAGGCTGTGGAGAAATTGGACCCCTAATACATTTCTAGGGGAATAGAAAATGATGTAGCTGCTTTGCAAAATAGTTGGATAGATCCTTAGAAAGTTAAATGCAGAGTTACCATATGACCAAGCAATTCCACTCCTAGTTATATACCCAAGAAAAATGAAACATACATCCACAGAAAAACTTGCCCATGAATGTTCACTGTAGTATTATTCATAATAGCTAAAAAGTGGGAACAACTCAAATGTCTACCATCTGATGAATAAATAAGCCAAATATGGCATATGCAAACAATGGAACATTAATAAACAATAAAAAGTAATTTCTGATGAATGCTACAACACGGCTGAACTCTGAAAACATGATGCTGTGTGAAAGAAGCCAGTCACAAAAGACCATGCATCAGATTCCATGTACGAGAGTATTTTCACCATTAGTTTTCACCTGAGATAATTTAGGGAGATCCTTTATGGTTTGAAAGACTCTAAATCCAATTTCAACCATGAATTAGTCTAATTGCTCTGACAGCTCACCTCTAGCAACAGACCTAACTGCTGTGTACTGGGGTTTCCTTATTTATAAGGTGAGACGATAGTGCTTATCTCAAAGGGTTGCTGAGAGGTTTGAGCGAGTTAGCTGCTTCGTTTTTAAAATTCTTTAGACCAGTGGTTTTTAAATAAAATTTTATTTAACAAATAAAGTGAAATTCAATAAATGCTCATTATGAAAACAGACTAATAACTTCTCCTTTAGAAAACTGTAAGCAATACTGTAGAAGGCACTCTAGAAAAGTCTAGGAACAGGAGAAGCAATATAAATTGTGTCAGATGGAAGATGTTTCTTTCCTCTTTGGAGCATCATGTGATTTATTAAGCATGTTTTGTCTTGTAAGATTCATATTTTATGTCCCATTGGTGGGATCTGTATTTTCTTCTTTTTGCTGGAATTAACCAGGAAAGTGTCCCTGAGAGGTTAGATTTCGTAACTGAATAGTGACCCCAAAACCTTAGATTTAGGGAATTGTGATGCCATGGTTTGGAAATAAAATGCAGGCCATAACCTTGTTATTACCAAATCACTTTTTTCCAGACTCTGAGAAATGAATTTTTTTTAATATAAATTAAGGTATCATTGATATACAATCTTATGAAGGTTTCACAAGAAAAACAATGTGTTTACTACATTCACCCTTAACTGAAATTTGATTTTGATGTACTGTATTCAGTTTGACAGCTTATGCTGTCATGAAGGGGTTACTTTTCTCTGCCTCCTTCTGGACTAGTTGGTGGTTTTCATTGTTATTTTTCTTGGACAGTAGTTTGACAAAAACACTACCTTCAGGAGTCGATCTTGAAGGGCAGCTTTCCCCCTTACACAGTGGCAGACGTAGAAGTGTCTGTGATTCACTAAAGGCAGTGGCATTTTCCAAGTCTCTTCAAGCTCACTTGGTCATATTTTATTCATCAGTTTCAGGCTATAGAATGAGAACACGGTGTCTTACAGGAAACTTTCATTTCGTCTGCCCAACCATAATGAGTTTATTTTGACATTTAAAGCAAAATGTGGATGACAAGATTTTAAAAGGAGAATTTTTGGAATATAAGGACATTATTTATTCTTAGAGCCCTGGTGGGGCACGACTGCCAGAAATGTTCCTCTAGAGATAGGAAGGTGTAGGACTGGGCTGTAGCTGTGCTCCCAGACTTCCTTCAGAATCCGAAGGAATTTTCCTCTGGGGGCTCTGTGTATTTCCCTCCACGAACTCAGCATAGACTGTGAACTCCCCAGGGGTCAGATGCAAATACAGAATCCAGCCACGTGAGAGTGGGTTCAATATGTAGATGCCTTCTACAATCTTTTTAATTTGGATCCTCTTTAATTTTTATGGGCCTTCGGTGGATGAACCCCAAACATTCTTTGTAGCCTTGTCAGGTCTGACTCAGACAGGAGGAAGGCCTGGGCTAGTTTCTGATTCCTCCTGAGCTCATGGGTTTTGGAGATTAAATTGGTTCTTGGGATGCCTGGCAGACAAGGACACTGGGAGTCTGACTCATCTGGGTCTCTGGGTGGATACAGTTGAATCCAGAAAGTGGATGACTTGGATTAGACCCAGTCTTCTAGATTCCTCAGGAAATCTCTGGACTGCAAGCTTCAGAAGTCCTGGGACTGTCTTCTTTTGTTCATGATGTGATGTTCTGCTTCCAACATCTTGTTCACTGTTTAGCACATAGAAGATGCTCAATAAATATCTGCTGAGTGAATGTCGGATGAACCAAGGATAACTCAGGGTCACTGAATTTCCCCGGGGTGTAGTACTCAGGAAACACTGCTGTGAGCAGGCCAACCTTGGCTGTGTAATTAATTAGATGGTTTGTTCCATGTGTGATGCTTGGTTCTCTTTGCAATGTCATTATTTTATAGCTATAATACAGTTAGAAGATACAGACCTATTCAGAACAAATTTGTAATGAAAATATTCTATTAATGAACATGTAATCAAGAGACTCAATCCTTGAAAGCAAATAATTCATTAGTGGGTAGAAAAATAGGGACATTATCCTTTATGCTACTGTAGTAACCTAAAATGTTAATTTGCCTTTTAAGTTCTTTATTTTTTAAAGATCTCTAACATTTACATTGGCTAGTTTCAATATAACTGGCACAAGTATAACAGACATAACAGAAGATGAGTTAAATAAGTTTCCTTCCCAAACACTCAATATACTGTAAGTGGACTAATAAATCCAAGGAACAGAAGCAGGACTAGAAAGCAGCAACACTTTAATTCTGGAATTTTGTCCCAAACTCTCTGTAGACAGAACTTAATATGAGAAAGTGGTAAACAGAGGTCACTGGGACCTCCTTGGTGACTCTTACAAGGTAACCCTGGGTCACATACTGTTGGGGAACAGGAGTAAGGCCATTGTAAAGTTGGCAGGGGGATCCTTCTTGTGAGGGAGGGTGATAACCAAGGTTTGCCCCCTGCGGGGAGGTGAAGCCTGCCGTCCAAGAAGAGGCCCTACAGTGGTCAGCCCCTCCGCAGCTGCGTCGGCCCGCATTGTGTTCGTTTCTCAGAGCTCGAGGGCAAACACACACGCAGAGTTCATTTCTTGAGAATGTCAAGAATCATGGCTAGCGCTGATGAGAGAAAAATAAACAGAAATGAAGCCCTTGGTGCTGTTTGGAAAAGATTAATCCTATTTCCTGCATTTTGGCCATGCAGTTCAGAAGACAGAGGGAGGCTGCGGCCATGGCTCTGATGATGAATTAGGTGGACCTGGGAAATGACCAGGAAGGAAGGTCACTTTGTCTCCTTGAGAAGGGCCCAGGCAACGGGGCCACCATGGGTTGTATGGGGAGGGGTCAGAGTGGGAGAGAGACTGAGGCCTGGAAGCAGCACAGGCTGGGGGCGGGGCATCCAGGGATCTGGTGGGGGACCTGGCAGGCCCTCACCTGTGAGTGGGCAGAGGTGGGGGGACCTCCTGCTCATGGCTAGAGATGCTAGTGAACAACAAAGTATGTGAATGTGCTTTGACCCGTGTGAAGCCCTGGATAAACATAGGATATTATTATTATTGTTATTATTCCTTAGAGAAATTGTCATTGTTGCTCCTCCTTCTCCCCTTTCCTCGGCTTCCAATAAGCTTACACTCCTGATCTAAGTGAGGAAAGTATCTATAAACATCTTCACACTAAAGTTCTGGAAACTCTGATGTTCCATCTTCTCAGAACGTTTGCATTTAAAAAAAATTACTATCTATTTTTGTCATGGAACTACTGCTTCTGGGAATTATCCTAAGGAAAGAATGAGATAAATGCTCAAAACATTTGAGCACAGATATTCTGGGGAGCATTGTCCATAATAACCTATCGTGGGAAACAATCTCATGTCCAATAAAAGGGGACTGATTCAGTGGATTAACTGGCAGATGTTAGAATGATGCCCTAGAGGGAGTCTTTATTGACCTGACATGTTGGTGTGCCATATTGTGGAAAAAAGGAAAACACACCATTTAGCTGTGTGTATATAGTATGGTATGATTATACTTTCTTTGTGTATAAAAGCAAAGAAAAATTCAAGACAGAATCTAAACTAAGAGTGATTTTCTATGGATGATTATTGGTGATTTTTACTTCCTTCTGTAAATCCCGTTTCCAGCGTAGTTCAGACTGATGGCTCTGGATCATAACGTGGGTACAAATAGGCTCCACAGCTTTCTAGTTCTGGGACACTGGATGCTCTTGTTAATGTGGCGTCAGTTTCTTCTTCCAAAATTTGGGGTTGAATCTAGAACCATCCTCACAGGGCTGTTGTGAGTAATTAAAAACAGAAAAAGCTCTGAGAATTCTGCCTTGCACATTATGAGAACTCAATCCATGTTAGCTATCACATCTGTATTTTTTTCAGTGAGCGTGTTTGCCTTTTAGAGTTAGAAAGACAAAAAAGCAAATTGGGAAAATATTTTCTTTTGGGGGAAAAAAGAAGAGTTCAATACAGAGGACAAAAGGAACAGTATTTCCTAGTGGGCTTTGAGGTATTGATGCAAAAGCTTACCTGGAGCTTCCTGAGCCCTCCCTTCCCCTAAAACAGGCTTCTAACCATTTCATCCCAGAATGCGGTTGGCTTGCTAGAGATCTTTAAAGGCCAACAGAAGCAGAAAATGCCCAGTAAATGGAAATTGATTTTTTTGAAAAAGAGCCTATTTTATTCCTTAGCCAATCTTGAAAACTATTTTATGTTTCTTCCCTTGTGAAACTTTTGTGATTTCAGGCTTATTTTGGCTTTAAATCATGGCAGTTTTCCTATTACTATTAATGGCAAGCATATATAAGGAAAAACTGAGTTTCATGAATTCTTCACAATGGTTCCAGTGAGAGCTTGAGTTAAATATAATGTCTCGGGGGAATCCTGGGACCCGGTGCCTCCCCTCTGCCCACGTCTTCAGGGCACCCTCCTCGGCTGCCACAGAGTCCCGGCTCCTACTTAGGCCAGTGACCCTGGAGCCTTCCTAAGGACCAAACGCTCTTCCTTTTCTCTTGTCTTCCCGAAGCCTCTTTCCCTGTTCCGGTTTCTCCGGTTCTTGTCACTTGTGCCCTTTTACTTTTCATGCCTTTGGGGTAAAACTAAAACCCAATCAAACCACCACCTTCACTTGCAGCCACTGCCAGCCTTCAGGAGGGGTGCTGTGTGTCCCTGGCTCCCTCCCAGCCCCAGAGCAGTGCCCTGGGCAGCCGGTTGGAGGGTCCGGGCTCCCCACAGAGGCTGGCCTCTCTGCCTGGCTGCAGCTGTGCCCACCGGCCCTGCCAAGTGGCCTCATGACACAGGCGATGTGGGCATCCTACCTCCCCGGGGCTCCTGCAGCTGCCTGCAGACTCCAGGGGCCAGATATCATTTCTCCACATGTCCCCGGCAGCCCAGGCCACTCTTCCACACAGGCTTCCTTTGGCCCAGGAGCCTGCAGGTAAGGATGCTTCGTGGTCCTTGCCTCTGATGCAACAGCCAGCTCCTGTGCTATTTGCTCTCCTCTCTAGCTTAGCTCTCAAACCGCTATGGTAAACATTCTACAGCAGAGGAATTCCCAACTCAGTGCATTCGCATGACGTGCTCTGCTCCGTATGTTTTCAGCACCCTGAGCATTGGGATTGTACATTTACCTGGAGTTTCCCAACATCACAGAACTGGATTGGAATGGTCCTCTGTCCTGCCTCTCACAGGTGTCCTGGCTCAGCTGTCCCTCTCACTGCCTGTTACAACGCCTGCAATGTCCCCGGAGCTCCCTGGCTTGGGGCCGGGGGATGCAGCACTCCTCCTGCTGCAGGATCTGAATTGCCAGAACCGGGAGGGCACCGCAATGTGAGTTGAGGCTGGTGTCTCTCTCTGAGGGTGCAGGTGGGCAGAGCAGGGGGGCAGGGAGTGTCAAGGTGGGCGGAGCTCCTGGAAAGCAGATTTCAGCCTCCTTGCTGCAGGGGAAGGCAGGGCAGGGAGCCTGGGCTGAAAGCAGCTGTTTTGCAGATTCCTGTGTTTCCGGGCAAAGGCATCTCCCTAACACAGCTCAGGCCTGGGCAGGGCTGGACCTGAAAGGGCCAGGGACTTGGGGCAGGCGGGTCTGACACCTGCCTGGCGCCCCAGCTTGCTCCGTCAGCAGGTTACCATGGCTGCCACGCAGGCCTCCGTTTAAACTCATTTTATTACCCTCCCAGCAGCCGTGCACTCTGCTGGGTGCTGCTCTCCTCTCTTCCTTTGTCCATTTCTGCCAGTCCATGTATGCCTCCTGCTCTCCTCACGGCTACACAGACCCAAGGGTACGTTCACATCCTGTCCCGGAAACTCTGTGCATTTCCAGTCCGGGTGGCGCCCACCCGTGCTGCTCGACGTGGGGTCTTTGGATCAGCTTCACTGGTGTTCCCTGGGAGCTTGTCACACATGGAGTTCTGGGCGCCAAGCTGATCCTATTGAATCAGAACCTGCATTTAAGTCTCCCTGGTGGATGGCTTGCCCGTTACGATTCAATAAATGCTGCTTAGACCACCGCTCCTCAAACCATCTGTGACAAAAGACCCATTTAAGAAACATTTCTAACCTGTCACAGCCAGGATCTTTGTAAAATACAATACAAATGCATTGTTAGAAAATGAAATGAAAATAAAGTCTAAAGTTACGTACAAAATACAAGACTCATTGAAAAAAATCAGCCTCCTGCCCTCCTTTCATCCACTCTCCACCCTGCTCAGGGCCCGAGGCAGCTGACCTTCGTGGGTGGCGTCCACAGGCTCCCCTCCCCTGAGCTTTAGGCAGAGTTGGGCTGGTGGGAGGCACGCGCAGGTGCTCAGGGCAGGAGCAGAGTGAGCCTGGGTGTCAGTGCCCCACGCTGCGGCATCTTGGCTCCTGCAGGCACCTGGCTCCTACACCCACGGCTGTCTCAGCACCAGTTCTGCTTCCCCTCCTTGCCCTTCGGGCAGGGTGGGAACAGCTGGGTCTCAGGTGTCCTTAGCCCTGAGGACCTTCACCACCAAGAGGCTTCCCTCACTCCTGCCCAATCCTTTGTAAAGACCTGCTTTATTAAACTCTCCTCAGTTACTTCCTTCCAGCCTGTTGGCGGTCTCCTGCTGGGGTCTGAGTAACACACCGCACTCTGACTTGCAAAGGATGCTTTCCAACTGGTTGAAATTTACCCTGATCCCCCAGTTGTCATCTCTGAAAGAAGGAAAGGACATTTTTGAGGTGGTGACTCACTAGAATTTTTTAAAAAGTACTTGTAACATGAGTGTGTGGGGGGAGGGAGCAGGGAACCATTGAAGTACGACTATGAACTAAGGAATAGCTTTGTGTTCCTTTCCATAGAGAATGCCTGGTGCATAGAAATAATTCAGTGAATGTATGTTTACTGTATGAGTGAATGAGGATACAGAGATTCTTACTTATATCTGCCCAATTTGCATATGTCCCTCACATACCAAAAGCCATACATATGCAATAGATTTATCAGTTGTAATTTGGAACATATTGAAGACATAATGAAAAATGGAACTTGTGGTCACTTATTTAAATATTTAGAAAAACAGGTGGTAGGAAGAAAGTACGTTGCTTTATTCCTTATGGTAGATAAGCTCATAAATCTATGGAAATTCTTCAACATTTGCTTTGCAAGATGAGGCAGGGTGAATAATTTTCAGTAATTTCACAAGATGAAGCAAGACGTTAATCTTACTTCACAAGATGAATAACTTAGAATTAAAAATCTAAGTTTTATGGCAGCTATAATTCAAATTTAATGCTAATGTACTTACTATGCCAGAAACTGGTCTAAGTTCTTTTAAAGTATTAACTCATTCGATCCTCACCACAACCTTGTGAGGTAGGTCCTTATTTTCTAGAAGAGGAAACTGAGGCTCAGAGATGTGCAGCCTCCTGGTGTCACATGACCTGTGACTAACAGTGACAGGTGAGCACGCGGTGGACCCAGGGTCTGCACCTGGGTGCCTGCAGGGCGGGGCCAGCCTCCGACATGCTGCGATGATAAGGCGCTCCATGCTCCCACTGTCTCTGTGCTCCTGCTCTAGGAGACCCTTGTGGCCCTGGGGTGCTGGTTATCACTGTTGTGGTTCTCCCAAGATATGTCCATCACCATCCACAGTGAAGGTCCTCCGTGAAGATGCATTTGAAATCCCTTTCATCCCTAAAATAGCTGTACTTTTTTGGGGTATTAAAAAACAAAACAGAACAAAACACATGGACCCTGGGATCCTGTCACCCTCTTTATATTGCCTGCTAGAAGCAAACTGATGGCTCTGCCATGCAAGTGTGTGGAGCCTCACGACCTGCATTTTGGGGGCAGAGTCCACTATGGGTTCAACACTTCATCCCTGCCTATAATTTTCCTTTTATGCCTTTCTTTTGTTTTTTTTTGATTTTTGGTAATTTCATGTTGCTGTTGCTTTACACCCTTTAGGTTAAGGGCTTGAAATCCCTACCCAACCTTTTTTTTCTTAAACAAAGTAAGTGTGGATGAATACATGCCATGTATTGATGAAATAATGAACTATAATCAGTTTATATTCTAGTAATATATTTGGTTGCTACTTAAACTGTCAAGAGATATTTTACCTTCCTTTATGGTTATCCAAAGACTGAAAGATTTGTACATTCATATAGAAATATTTCTTATTTTACAGCGTTAAAGGGTATTTCTGAGTCATTTTGAGAAGTACAGTTCCATTCTGTAGAAAACATTCAAGCTGTGTGAGCTGGCTATGGCTCAGTTGTGCATTTTGCTTCTTTTTAACTGGATTGTCACAGGGAAGGTCAACCCCAACTTCAGGCAGAATGACTGAGCATCGGAGGACGTCTGAAGAGCATGCCAGGTCATGACTGTCCTTTCATACTACATGACAGGCGAAGGGCCTGCCTTTGCTCAGCGATTTCCTTTTAGAACTGCTCTGTTGTTCTCCAGAGAAAGTATAACATTCCATTATAAGGCCTCATTAGTTATTGTACTATTGCATTCCCAGATAATTTTTCTTTTGCACCTAAATATTTCTAGTGACAGTGGGATTATAATGTGTGTGTTGATAGCTGAGAGTGGGTTTGTTTCTAAATATACAGGGATTCACCCTAAGCATTCATATTGTGACTCATAATATCTCCTTAAGGCATTCTTTCAGAAGACTCCTTTCCACCCACATTGTACCTCTTCCTAGTTATTATTTCTTGGTAAGAGTTATCACTTACTTTGGAGAACAATCAGGGCTTAATAAAGCATGTTCTATGCTGAAGTTTCTTGCTTAATGTATTATCCTATGGAAGACAGACTTGCTCACAGAGACTGTAATTTGGCTGCCTGAAGATACTTATTTAGTCCCCCCGACTGGTCTGTAATCATGGAATGGAGAAGACATAGAGCCCATTGCAGGGAAAGCAGGGCCAGCTTTCTATAGAGATGGTTTGGCGGCTGTTGGCATGGTGTAATTTCAGGATGTCGAGCAGGCTGTTCACCATCCCTGGCATTCCTGTAGCTGAGGATAAAGCTGTTAAAAGGCTCATGTTGTTGGGAGAGGTAATATAGTGACTCAAAATTCACTTGAGACCCAGGTTTCCTTAGGAGAAAAAGCAATACTGTCAATGTGCTCCTGATAGAAAAAAGAAGATACATCATGGCTGGGCCAGTGCTTCTCAACCGTGAATGTACACCTGCATCATCTATCCACATGAGGATTCTGACGTGGAGGGGTGCAGGTGTAAATTTGTAGATTTGGCATTTCTAAGATGTGCCCTGTGGGCCACGCTCTGAGCACCGAGGGGCTAGAGGACTCCCTGCTCATCAGCCGACCTCACTGGGATGTGAAGAGCACGGGGAAGACTGAGCCAGAAGCAGGGTGGGCAGTAGAGAAGCTGCGAGAGTGCTGGGTTAAGAAGATAAGGTCAGGGAGGGTGGGCAGAGCCCCCAAAGGGCCTTGCCAGGGGTAATGGATGCTATGCTAGGGACACACAGACCTGGAGATTGGGGCAGAATGTCCTTGTAGCCAGGTAACTCTTTATGTTTGTTCCTGTTCCTGGCTTTCTTGAGCATGGTACACAACTTCCAGCACTGGCAGAACCACCCAGGGAGGAAAGACTCTTAAAGATAAAGTACCACACTGCCCCACGTTGGCCTCGTCTGACCCCCAACAGCAGGCTCTGGAAGCAGACAGATGTGGGCTCAAGTCTCTGCTTTGTTACCTGCTCATTGTGTGACTAGAGACACACTCTGCATCTTCTCCAAACATTAGTTTTTGCATCTGTGAAGTAGAGAGAATATTAGTCCCAATACACTATATTGTAAAGGCTACTAAAACATGAGCATTAGTACCTGGCATATGCTAGCTCTTCAACAAATGCCAGTTTTTCTCTTCCTCCTCCTCCTCCTTACCATTATCTCAGCAGTTCTACCCGACCGACCTTCTCGCAGCTGCCACCTCTCTCTCCCTTTCCTTGCCACTGCAACCACCTGCCCAGCTTTCCATTTTCTCAACCCTGCATTTCTCAGATCCAGCAGCTAGAGCTTCAGGTTCTGGGATTCAGCCTCAGCTCAGGGAGCACAGCGGAGGAGCCCTGGGGTTCCAGCTCAGGGATAGCCATTGGCCAGCCTCTAGCTGTCCTGGTGCCCACTGCCATCAGGCCCCGGCCCCATACCTTAGCAGCTAGGTCCTCTCCACCTCTCTCCTTTCCCAGGCTTTCGTGATAGAATCTTTGTTTCTGACACCAATTCCCATATGTGGGGGGTATTCCACACACCCAAGCAATTCTACACCATCTGGGTGACCTACACTTCAACTCAATTCTGATACTATGTACCTGGAGATAGCTTCAGATCCCATCGGTTGAGAGCTCAGTCCTGTAAGATGGCCCCTGCGCCCCCTTCACATGCCAGTGGAAAGTCCAGGTTGTCTTCTATGCTTCTGTCCAACTGGCCATAGATTGGAAGTTCCTACAGTTCTCTCCTCTGGTTCATTAATTTGCTAGAGCAGTTCACAGAACTCAGAGAAACGTTTGACTTAATAGAGTATTGGTTTATTATAAAAAGATGTAACCTAGGAACAGCCAGATGGAAGAGATACATAGGGCAAGGTATGTGTGCAGGGGTGCAGAGCTTCCAGGCTCTCTGGGTATGCATTCTCACCAGATCTCCATAGGGTTCACCAAACTGGAAGCTCTCTGAACCTTGTCTGTCCTTTGGGTTTTTATGGAAGCCTCATAACACAGGCATGATTGGTTAAAACACTGGCCACTGGCATTGATTCAACCTCCAGCCCCTCACCCCTCCCTGGAGGTCATGGGGCAGGACTGAAAGTTCCCAACTTCTAATCACGTGGTTGGCTCCCCTGGGAACCCCATCCTTAGGAGACCTAGGGGCTTTCAAAATGACATCATTAACATAACAAAAGACCAGTTGCGTCCCTCTCAAAACTTGGGAAATTCTAAGGGTTTTAGGAGCTATGTGCCAGAAATGGAACCCGACCAAATACATATTTCTTATAAATCACAGTATCACAGGATCCCTCGTGGATCTGAGAGTCTTGTTTTCTTTTGCCAGTTATCTGAGAGCCTATAGTCTGTGGCATGACCTTGATACCAAGTTCTAGAACACAGGGGACTTCCTGCCTGTAGTAGTGCTGGCTGTCAGAATCTCCACTCTTTTGTCCCCGTCCTTGGCATTGGGACCCTTCTTGATTACTGTGCTTCCCCTGGGTGAGCCTGTCTTTAGGGCAGTGTTTCTCAGATTTAGTCCTCAAATCCCTGTGCTCAGAAGGGGGACCCGTGCTTGGGGCTTAATGTCATCTTGAAATCCTTAATAATTGTGTCTTTGAATTTGTGTTTTGTAAGTGAAGTTCAGTGGAGCAGCTTGGGAGCCATCCTCCTTCCTGGGCAGCTTCTCAGCCACCTGCTGCTCCAAGCCCTGGCGCCTGGGTCCCCCCAGTCCTCCGCCTCCCTGTCCGCACCCTCCTGTCCTTCACCCTCCGTGAGGTCTGAGAGCAGACTCACAGGTTCGGCAGCATATGCGCCATGCTGAGGAGGGGCACAGCACTGCCACCCCTGTCCCAAGCTAGCGGAGTGACGGGCAGCTGGACGAGGACAGGCCTCTCGGCCATCCTGCATCCAGGTACCAACATGTCCCTGTGGGGGGGCTCCCTTCCCTCGGGGGCCAGCCAGCTGTGGGGGTTGGAGTGGCGGGACCATAGGAAGGGGAAACTGGCCCCCTGCCCTGGCCAGGGCACAGCGTGTTGTGCCGTGTCAACTGGCAGCGATAGGGAGGGGGATTCTGGTGTGCACGCAGGCAGGGAAGGGCTGGGTGCCCTGAAGCCGGTGAGGGTCTGCACTCACCCAAGGGTACCCCCTTACCTGAGGGAGTGAACATTAACTAGCAAGTTAAAAAAAAACCACGGGGATAAGCAACAGAGAAACTGTAGAAGAAAGAAAAAAGTGTATTTTAGTTGCTTTAATGGCACTCTTTTCCTTCCTTTATACAAGAGCCCCTGTATTTTCATTTTGCTCTGCCAATTATTTAGCTGGCCTGTTTCTAGACCTCACTGCAGACATGCTGAATTAGAATTTCTAGCATTGTAACATTTTAACATACTCTGCAGGTGCTTCTAGTGCACACTCGTTTGAGGGCTCTACAGTATCGTTTTGCCCCCAGCTTGGCTAATTGTCCAGAATAGAATGTGACTTCTCTCAGCTACAGCCATTCCCTCTGTCCCCCATGGGGACTTTGTGTAAAAAAAGAAAGAACCCAATGCCTCTAAAATCTCAACCTCTACCACTGTTACTCCAGAAGGAGGGGGTTCCCCTCCCAGAGCAAGTTCCCTATAAATTCGATGAGACCAAATAAAGACAAGGGCAAGAAGTTGGGGGTCTCAAAGGGGTACCATGTTTATTTGCCCCAGTGCCACTCCCTCCTGCTCCCCAGCACAGGCTTAATCCTCTCCTAGCACCAGGGCTCTACGGCTTCCCTCTGCCCGTTGCCGTTCTCTCCTAGTTCTCCCTCCAGTATTCCCTTCTACACCCTCCAAGCTCCCAGCACCCACGCTCTGCAGCTCTCTTCCTGGTCTCAGGGACCTCTCCTTCCATGCCCCTAGTCAGGGAGTAACTCTGCGGGTGGGTAGCTAGTGACTGGAAGACACCTGACCAGTTACATACCAGGAACTGAGGCAAGGAGAGAATGGGTGTTTCCTCTCCACCCCTCTTCTGGGCCAGTACTCCCTTGACTGACCGGCCATCTGTCCCCAGTAAACATTCCATAGATGTGCAAATAGGCTCTTAAATATATACAGTGGGTGCTATTAAGGTCAGGTGGGAATCCTAGTCAGAAAGTTCCATTTTTTCCACAACCACCATTTATTTCAAACTTATTGGGGACAGTGGGGCCAAATTGGTATGAAATGGGGTCCTCTAAGTTTCAGCCCTTCTGCATTTCTAGCTCATCAGGATTCCAGGTTCTCTTGAAGGAGAGCCTGTCAAGGGACCTGGTTTGGTGCATGCTGCACTATGTTCCCTTCCTGTCTCTGATGTTCCCAGACAGCAGGGGCTCCACTGGTGTGTGTCTCTGGGTGAACAGGACATGGAGCAGAGCCCACCCTCAACAGGCATATGACATAAGGGAGATACAGACAAACTTATTGTTTTAACTCACTGAGATGTTGGTGTTGATTGTCACTTAAATGCAACCAGCCTGTCGTAAGACGCAGACTCTGCTCTAAAGAGTGTGACTGTATGTTTATATGTATGAATATGTGTGTGTGTATTTGTATATGTATATATATATACACACACACACACATATAATTGATATAAATCTGCTATAACATCTAGTTTGAGATCTTCTGTGTTTATGTACATTATGTTATGAGGGTTCCTTGATACTGTAAATGTATCCATTTCCTTGTTTCTGACCACTACCGTGTTGGTATTTGTATGGTCATTCATGAGATGATCTTTCAGACTGATTTATTTAATAGAATATTGCCTTTGGGGAAGTTAGGTATAGGTATAAATGAGGTGTGTGTCAAAATTTACATCAAATATTTAAAACTCCTATTTCATTTTTTCCCAGAAAAATGTAAAAAATAAGAAGGCCCTCTTAAGCTCTGTCTTAAAAACCCATTTAGTCCCTCGTGTAGCTGTAACAGCTGCCTCTCCACATGTGCAAGATGGAACGGCATGAAGGTCATGGCACCGGGTAGTCTGCCCCTCTCCTCGCAACTTTTGGAGAAGAGGTGCCTGATTGGAGAAGGGCGGAAGGAAGGGAGATGGGCTGCTAAGAGAGTGGGCGGTTTAGAGATGGGTCCACAGGACGTGAGAGGGTAAGGTGATGGAACCTTGGGGCTCCGCCTTCCTGAGCCCAGGCCCTCCTTTCCAGGATGCGCAGGCGCTCACCCCGTCTACCACCTTGAGATGTGGACCTCATTCCAGGGCCCGGGGCAGACGCCTTTAGTGGGGTGCTTCCTGCTGGCATGGTGGGTCTTTGTCCCTCAGTGCTCTTCCCGCCAGCACACAGAGTGGCAGTTTGCTGCGCCCACAGCTTCCTGCAGCTGATTAGCCTGGGGCTGCTGGCTCCAGTCCTGGCTCCACCCACACCTACCCTGGTGGATCTGTCGGTGCCCCGCCCTCTTCTGGCCGTGTCCCACTCCACGTGCCCTCTGGGGCAGGCTGGAGTCCCTACCCTAGGTCCTCACAGTGTCTTGCCCAGAGCTGGATTTCAGGAAACAGGCTCGGAGAAGGGCAACCCACTCACCCAGGGTCATCTGACTCCTGGCTGGGGCTAAGCTGGGCGCAGAGCCCAGGTCTCCCGTTACCCATCAGGCGAGGAGCCTGTGTGCACCTCATTCTGCTGCCCAGCCACCTTCTCTGACCCCTCCACTCCAGCCATTCACACCCACGCCTCATATGTTCCACACATGTCCTGCTATGAAGGATACCTGTTCAGGAGCAAGAGCATTTAAGTGGGAGCATTTGGGACCTAAGAAGTCACCTCACGTCCAGATGTAAGAGTGCAGCTGGGGATGTGACTTTTCATCACAGGGAAAGTGACTGTGAGCTGGCCTGTTTTATGCCCACTCAGTCAATCTTTGGGCTCTTGACTGATTACCAGCACCACCCTCACCGGGCCACGTGTGGGCCGGGTACTCCCGCCGCAGTTCTGAGCAGGCAGGACAGTCAAGCCCACGTCCCGTTACTCACAAGGCCATGTGCACCCTAGCCATGAATATTTAGTTACTCCTGTGATTCGAGTTTTAAAAGAAAAGCCCAGGGCTCCAGTAAACATAAACACAGACAGCTAACCAGAGAGGGGGAAGGCTGTGTGGGGAACTACAGGTTGAATGGGGGTTAGTGGGCTCCAGGGGCCAGCAAGGAGGCTTCCTCTGGGGCACGTCCCGTTGAGGGGGATGCAAGCGAGCCCCAAGTGCAGATGAAGCAGGTGGTTGGAAATACGGGTCTGACGTCTCTGTGAGGATTCTGGGCTGGAGACAGAAATCGGGGTGGTGGTGTAAGACAGAGAACGGCCTGAGGTGAGAGCAGGGCGAGTTAGAGGTGAGGGAGGGCGTCAGCCAGCGCGCCAGCGGGGAAGACGTGTGGATGTGAGCGGGTGGGAAGCTGGCCGGGAGCTCGGATGGAAGGAGAGCCTTTCCTTTAGGCTGGAAGAGACACTGCGAAGCTGCGGGGCAGGACCCACCGGAAGGCGGGAGAGCCCAGAGGGCGGGGAGCCCAACGGGCTCTGCCTGGCCAGCGGGAAGGGGAGGCGCGCCGGGTTGGTGGGGAGGGGAAGGCGGTTCCTTCCGGGAGGGCAGGTTCGAGGAGGGCAAGCCCCCCGGGGCGGAGGGGGCGGAGGTGGGGTAGCGGGTGGGCCTTGAGGAGCCTGAGACGCGGGGAGGCGGCGGAAGCCAAGGCTCCGCCCCGTCGGCCCAGCAGGTGCAGCTGGTCCCGGGGAGGAGGCAGCGCCCTCGGGCCTCCGGCGCCACGGAGGGTCTCCGCTCCGCACAGCGTGGGAATCAACCGCGAGCCCCAAACAGCGGGAGGCGGGTTTGTTAGGAGGCAGGAGGTGGAGATCATGAAGGGAAGTGGATGCCTCCACCGGCAGAGCGGCCCGGCCCCGGGGTGAAGTACGCAGGTCGAGTGGGGGCCGAATGGTCATGGTTTTTCCGGAGAGATTCTTAGAAGGGGGGTTTTTGGTTTTCCCTCTTCGGGCCCCTCCGGGGGTTGTCATGACAATTGTGAACTGTCATGGCACTGACGGGAGGGATTTCTATAGGTAAGTGGGATTTTAATGACGTTAGGGGCCTGTCCTCGGTCAGATGCGGCGCCATCTTCGTTTGATCCAGTTCAGGCTCATTTCTGCGGCACCTCGCTTGGAGCCTGGGCGGCTCTGGACCATTGCGCCCGGGCCGGCTTGTCAAGCTCGCCCAGGCCTTCTGCCTGCGTCACGCCCGCGAGGACGCAGCTGCGGCCTGAACGCCTGCCGCCGCTGGTGCTGGCGACGCGGTTGGCCGTGAACTTGGTCTCTGGACTCGGTGCGCGAGCAGTTCTTAAGTGTCCATGGCCCTGCCTTTTTGTATCACTTGCTCTTGATGCAAAATCGCGGAAGGAGACGTTCCCTCCTGAGCCCCGGTCATGCACGCATGTTGCCTTACCTGCCAGGGGAGCAGAAAAGCTGGCGTTGTCAGCTTTTGCATTTGGAAGGTACATTCTGTTCCCAGCAAGATTCATAAGGTGGGAAAAGCATTCAGATCCTCAAAAGTCCAAAATAAAACACTGCCTCCAGCAGAGCCCCTTCTCCAGCCATGTTTGGTTCGCAGTTCCGGACAGGCGGAGAGCAGCTTTCCGTCCGGGAAGCGGCTGTGGGCTTTCCCAGAGTGGAGGTGACTCTGCTGCAGATACAGGCCTTTTCCTTTTTTGGGCTTCTTGCTGTGACAACCAATCACATGTCTTTTCAGATTGCCCAAACACCCCCGGTGGTGGTGCCATCTCCTTTGAGACCGAGCTAGTGGATTGAGTGTTCAGAAAGGACAGCTTTCAGCCAAAGGCTGAGTTCTAAGAGGAATATTTAAGCGGTAGCTCAGCTGATTTGAAATGACACTTGTGCTTAAAGCTCATTAAAAAAAGAATATACTAATAAAAATGAAAATGCTGAGTCAATATAAGTGACCATCATTATGGCCTACAGATATGCCCAGCTGTTGTCAAAAAGGTCTCTGAAGGGTCATGTCATTAGGGCATTGGACACACAGCTAAAAGGATAATTTTAGCCTTAGGTAAAAACTCTGATTTAGCCTACGGATGGTGAACCTTAAGAAAGATGCAATGGAGGGAGAAAGGAATAGAAATGACAATTAAAAGTAGGAAAGGACCATTGTGAGTGCAGACCAGAAATGTTAGAAGTCTTTAGGTACAACGAGGAGGAGACTGCAATATTATGGAGGGTGTGGACTTAGTCATGAAAACTGACAATAACATCATTTGGGATCTGATTTCAGGCAGATTAACATCACTGAGAAATATTTTGCTGAAGCCTACCATGGTGTAAGTCAGTTCAAGAAATTAACATGTTTTTAGTAGTTGTTGAGTCTAAAAATGTTTAGATTCAAGGTGAATTTAGAAAACTTGGTTGCTGGTTATTAAAGTCAAGTTAGTTAAATCTCTGCCTTGGAAGAACATGACTGTATAACATCCCCCGCTCTGTATAGTTTGTCAGAAAAATTCTTAGGCTACTGATCCAGTTAGTGAGTGAACTAAATGTCATAGCCAATTTTCTTGTAAATTATAAAAAAAAAAAAACATGAATGAGAAAAGTAAGTTTTTCAAGGGGAGTCAGGGCCCTGACAGAGAAATTCCTTGACAGTTTGAGTAACCACACAAATTAGAGTGAAATATGACTTAACTATGAAATTGAACTCACAGCACTTGGGTACGAATGGGCTTCAGCTTATTTTAAATCACTGCCAAATCTATTTGTAAACTGTTAGTTGTGGTTAACATGTCCTTGAGTAGCATATATTCGGCTCGAGTTCTGCATTTTGAGTCTCCTTAGGGAATGGTGATAAAAGTCCACAAGGACTGAAATCATGCTGTATGTCATCAATCATACATTTTTTTAATTTTAGTATCATTAACAATCATACATTTTTTATCTAGAGTTAAGAATTTATTGATAATTAAATATAAGTGCAAGTATTTCACCTTTCTCTTATGACTTTTTTTTTTCTTGTCATCTCCCATTAAAAAAACAGTGGACTTGTCTTTTTCCAAGTTATTGGAGTGATACAAATCTTGAAACTCGATTTTGGTTTAGGGTTTTTATTTGTTAGACTAGTATAGCTATTTTTAATGAGGAGGCAGGAGACCCTATTTCTCCTGTCCTTTTCAATTTCTACCCTAATCTTCACCTCCTGCTGACTTGAGTCTTAATTCCTTAAGACCTAGGGAGATGTGGTATTGGCATTTAAATCCCAGGCAGGCTGTCATGTGGGATAAAAAGTAGAAATCTGTGTGACTCCCAGGGGTGGGAGGAGGACCTGTAAGAGAAAGTTTCTCACAAAACACTGAGGAAACATGTAGGGGCTACGAGCTGTCGGCAGTGCAGGGCGTTACCTCTCACAGAGAGAATCACAGGTGAAGGGTCTTATCCTGGGGTAGAGGTTGCCCTCTTGAGTCCCTTCGTGTAAATTTCTAGAATGATCCACCTTCCCTCCTGCTTGGTGAGCAGTTACTGGGAAGCCAGTAAGGAGCTGAGGGACAGAGTGACTTTCCTCCCAAGCGCACTCTTTTTGATGGTGCCAGGATTGGCTTTCATAGCACAGGGTGATGGGAAACCCCCAAGAAACCCCCTTGCCCTGTTGGGTGTGTTCTTTGGACCAGGTCTAAAAGGATCCTTTTTCAAGCCACCTGAGTTGTCTTTTCATCACAGGCCTTGACTGTTCTATGAGGATCGTTATTTCATTTTGGAAAACATTTTTCAAACAAGGTTACTACAATGGAGCTTCCTTTCACATGATCTGCGTCTTTTATTCTCAATTAAAATTTTGCTATGAAATTAGCTCATTAGGTGAGTTTTTCAAATGAGCACCTGCCACGAAGCACAATAGTTTGGTTCCATATGTGTTTATTGTTTATTTTTCATAACTCCTATTTGTACTTTTACATGGAGAGTGGGAACGTTTATAATTTATTTCATAAAGAGAATGTTCAAAATGTCTTGCTACCAGTTGCTTATTAATGACAAAGGTAAAAAAGTAACTTTATAATGGGGAAATCTGGTGGGTATCTTCTTAGGCAAGAGACCAAACAACATCACTACCAGGATAACCTGGTATTGTGTGTCCCTAGCATGAAGCCATGAGAAGGACTCATCAGGTAGGAAGTAATCCTGTCAAAATGCTTATCCTGAATCCACTCCTGAGAAAATAATCAGACAAATTCAGATTGTGGGACATTCTGTGATGGAAAGGACCTGGGCTCTTTCAAATGTCAATGTCAGGATGAAAATCCTCCATGGGAGGACTGCTCTAAAATAAAGGAGACAAAAGGAACTTGCCAGTTCAATACTGTATATAATCCTTGATTGAACTGATTTCCAATCCTGGATTGGAGAAATGTAAGGGGCATAATTAGGAGAATGAGGGAAGTTTGAATACAGACAGTATATTAGATAAGGTTTTTGTATAAATGGTAACATTTCTTAGACATCAAAATGTTGAGTTTATGTAGGAGAAATGTCCATGTTCTTGGGAGATACATGCTGACATATTTAGGGTTGGTGCATAATGAAGTCTGAAACTTACTTTCAAAGGTTCGAAAACTGTGTGTGTGTGTGTATAGAGAGAGGAGAGCACACGAATGTGGCAAAATGTTAACATTTGGTGGATCTAAGTGAAAAGTGTATGGATATTCATTGTTTTGTTCTTTGAGCTTTCCTATAGGTTTGAAAATTACACAAAATCAAATGTTGAAGAAGTAGATTAGGAAATGCTGCTCTGTGAAACAACATATCCAATTATAAAGCTGTTATAACAGATTATAATTCAATTAATTATAACAGGTTAATTCACATTATAAACTTAGATTTTTGGGTGGAGGGCTTACTATTTAGATGAGTGAGAAGCTAATTTTGGATGTGACTAAACGTTTTGCATAGTATTTTGTAATTTCACACATCCCATTTATTAATTTCATGTCAATGCAACAGCATTTTGTTAAGCACCTACTCTGAGGATACAGGAGTGATTTAGGACACAAATGTAGGAATGACAGATGAAAGCAGTACATGCCACAGAACGTGATAAGTGCTCTTTTAGATGGAGAATCTAAAATTTGTAATGAAGTGTATGTTGTTGTCCCTCATCTACTTATCAAATATCTTCACTATCATTTTATGAACAAGGAAATAAAATCTCAGAATGGTTCAGCGATGTACTTAGAGTCACAATTCTTGGGGGTGGTGGGACAAGGATTTGCTCCTGGGAGTTGATTTTCCTATACCCTTAGCAGCCCACCACCAAGTTCAGGTGCCAGACAGGACCACTTTGGGGTTCACCTCTGTCTCTGTGCTTGCCAACGGGTGCCCACCTCCCAAATTTGATGGCAACTACACAACTTCAGTATTCATCCATCCACCAGTTCATTAGCATTTGTGGAATATTTACTACATGCAGTTTGGGGAGATCCTGGGATGATGGGTGGCAGCGAGCTGGAATTTCAGAGGCTTCCAAGTGATGGGCACCTCAGAGAGAAACAAGGGTCCGGTGCTGCTGTCTTGACTCACCTACTCACCTTCAAGGCTTTGAAAGTCAAATTGCCTCATCTGCCACTTTATTATGATTATTATCTGCTTCATTGTTTTAAGGACTACTTTGTATCTCTACCTAAAAGACCATCAACAAAGTCTAGGCCATCTTTAGCTTGTTCCAAAAGCGCGAGGAGAGAAGACTGTAACTCAATCCTTCTTGGTCATTTCTTCCTCCTCATCTTTGGTCCCAAATGTTGTTTCTCTGAAAATGTACGACTTTTACCTTTGCACTTCTGCTTCGAGTGACCCCACAGTCTGGTGCTTTTTAGCTGCATAAAGAGCCCTCTTGACATCAGTGAGTCTCACACATCATTCCTGAGTGCCTGGAAGTATTTTGAGTGATCAAACAGAAGTAACTGATACTAGGGGTTTAACAGGAGCCTTTTAAAAGGCACATGATCTTAAGTTATCCAGCAGAAGAGAATAAATCAATACCTGTTGGTTTAACGTGCATGCTCCAGGGCGTGAACCCACTTTGGAAGCCACTCGCTGCTTCGCAGCAACATTTTGAATCTGTAAGACTCAACGGAGATTTGCTGCAGAGCTGAAGCACTTGGCAAGAAGCGGCTGCAAGTTACACAGCAGTGGTGGGCGACAGAGAAAACACAGTCTGTCAGAGCAAATGGAATCAGAAAAAACGAAATGCAGCCTACCAAGAGTCCGGGCATACAAACGTGTGCCGAAGAATCTCAGAAACAAATCCCCAAGATGAAAATGGGAGGGAAGCATTTGGAAGTGGCGTGTCCTGCCTGATGGGTGCTGGGAGAGGAGCTGATGGAATCAGTGGGCTTATTAAATTAGGCCCAGGTGGCAGGCTCACCCACCAGGCAGAGGGGCACACTGAGATGTGTCTCTACCTGCTGCTAGAAGGGGGATTTTTTTTGTGTGTGTGTGTGTGTGTATGGAATATTTTTTTTCTCTGTATTCAATTTTTTTCCCATAGCATTTTGTTAA